>JAPQLA010000012.1:9500775-9511923 GCA_029822935.1 Naso vlamingii | reverse complement strand
CCAGGCATCAAATCAGACCTGCAACAGAGCTCTGTTTATTTTAATTTATGTATGCCAACTTGTGTGTGTGTGTGTGTGTGTGTGTGTGTGTGTGTGTTTGGTAGTGTGAGCACACTAAGTTTGATGCAAAATTAAGTTTTCCATTTCTTGCTGTAACTCAAGTGACTGAAGAGAGAGAGAGAAAAAAAGTGCAATTTCAGAAAGACTGAAAATTGTTAATTTGGTTTATTTTGATTTTTCGTATAAGTCATCAAGAAATTCATTATGTCTCAAACTAATTCTGTGATGTGTGGTTTTTTTATTTTGCTAATTATTTATAGGAGACAAATATTTGTAAAGGAACCAGAGATAAAGATAAATAGAGATAAAGATAGAAGTGATACATTTATCTCATTGCAGTCTTAATATTTAAATGTTGATTTCGGTTAATAAATGATAAATTAGTACAGTTTGTCAGTTATAATAGAGGAAGTTTGGACATGAAAAAGTGTGAACGGGTAAAAGACAAAGGGACATCGTTATCTAAAGTATTCTTCATTATAAAACAAGTTAGCTGAATCACAGCACTAAAACAGGGGTAAGTGTAGTAGATAATAAAAAATAATTGTCCACTTGCATCATCCAGTATGAATTTTTTTGCTGCTTTTGAAGTTGATTTTCTTTTCTTACCCCATAAAAAATTAAATATGTTATGGAGCCAAGCTTCCCTGAAAGCTTCAGAAAATCAAATTAATCACTTCTGTGTAAGAATTAGAGTTTATGGCTAAGCCAATAGAGGTGAGCCATGTCTGTAATTGGCATATAATATTGCAGCATGACTCGTTGGAAGTGAAATGTGAAAACTGCCTTGCCATCATTTTCTCTCTCATAGGCCTACATGTGATTTCATGCAAATGTTCTAAAGCCTTAAAAAAAAGCTCCATTTTTATAATGACTTTTTATGCCTCATTTCACTAGAAGAGATAAGAGGTGGCCAGAGCCTTAAGGGCCTTAAAACCACATAACTAACACATAAGACTCAAAGGTGGAAAATATTTTGTATATGTATGCAAAATATTTCATGCTAATGTACTGGGTATACAATGTGAAAATAAATTACAGTTGTTTGTCTGCAAGCATAAACACATGACAAAAAAAAGGTGGAAAACCGACTATCAAGCAAAAACTTTTTTTCTCTCTCTCTACCCTAGTATTATCTTGCAAAATTGTTTCAGAATTTTTGGAGCTGTGCTGACAGTGAACCAGTAACAATGCAGTGAAAAAAAACAAACAAACAGTACATTTGAGTTGTGGTGCTCAAAGCATCAAATGCATTTGAAAAAAAAAATCTCATCCTCATCAACAGTGCCCCTTTTATGCAGAAAAATCCAAAAACAACCCTGTTAATAGACCTCACTATTTAAATCCAGTCGAGCTGAAGACTGTATTGACAAAAATACTGTAGTCATTAAGAAAATCTTCATACTGTAGGTCTGTGGATTACCAAGCAACAAGGTCTGTCCCTGAGAAGACAAATAATAAGAAGCGATACAGTGACTTTCTTTTTTTTTTTTTTTGTATTTTTGAGTATGAAAAACAAAACTCCATGTAGCACTATCACTATTGCATTGGGCTGGTGAATGAAGTGTCAGCAATGGAGGCTCAAAAGCTTTGCCAAAGAAATTGACTTTGCTAAATGCCATTAAGAGAAAGTGGAAAACTATACTTTTATTTTTTTATAATTACGTGCTCAAGGTCAGGACACTGACTTGTTTCCTGTTTACAAAAAAATCAATGTAATGAAAGCCAATTTTGCATTTTCTAAATTAAAGTTGGAAATCTAAAAAATCTCAAAACAGTAACATCTCATAATGATCTAATTTCTCTCTCTTCCATGTATTACCTGTGTCCATCTCTCTTTGGAACTTCTTGTGCAGTGCAGCTGTTTAGTCAGCAGCGTACATTTTAAAAATTCTCTCCATCCCTCCTGCAGTCAATCTATCAGGTTGCCTGCTCATGTCAGCCTGTCGCGTGGCAGCGAACTCGTGAATGACTGATTGCCGTCTGAGGTGTGTAGAAAGGGAGGTGCTGCCAAGACAGACCCCGCCGTGGTAGAGGCAGGAGCCATGCACGTCAATCAGAGCTCCCATGACCTTGGGTCACATCAAACAGCTCCGTGACTGTAACATGGAGGACACGCAGCGGTGGCCCTTTCAGCACAGCGGTCAGTTAAGAGTAGTGTCTTCCCACAGTGAACTATATACAGAGATAAGGGGTCCATTTTCTTTCAACACACACATTTGGTTTATTTCACATCTATAAAACATATAAGGCTATACATCCACTGCTAGATAACCGCTATACTTCTTTGTGTAGTGGTGCATTCAAAATTAAAACTACAGCTTCAGGGTAAAACGCAGTAAAAGTAATGAGTTGTCATAACCTCACATTTAGTTTCCTGTTACCGTCCTTTCCTATTACTTCAGTCAATTGCCTAACTGAGGGAATAATTTTACTTCAGTCAGCACATGAATTACCCAGCCAAATGTATTATTATAATTAATTATCATACCATTTTGTTTTGACCATGAATTTTAATATAATAATAACAATAATAATAATAATTGACTGCATTTATATGGTGCTTTTCTAGATACTCAAAGTACTTTACAGTGATGGGGGGATCTTACTAACCATCACCAGTATGTAGCACCTACCTGGGTGATGCATGGCAGCCATTACACGCCAGAACGCTCACCACACACCAGCTTGAGGTGGAGAATGAGATGAGTGAATAAGCAAATTACATGAAGGGGATGATTAGGGGGCCAGACTGAATAAGCCGGGTCGGGAATTTAGCCAGGACACCAGGGAACCTCCTACTCTTTGTGCCAAGTGCCATGGGATTTTTTATGACCACAGTGAGGCGGGACCTCGATTTAATGTCTCATTCGAAGGATGGCATCTCCTACAGCAGTGTCCCTGTCAATGCTCTGGGGCAATGGGATAGTTTTTTTTGTTTTTTTTTTAATTCAGAGGGATGTTCGTCACCTGCTGACCACGACCAAGACCACTTTCAGCAGCAACTTTGTTTCCTAGGAGGTCGCCCATCCAAGTACTAACCAAGCACACACCTGCTTAGCTTCAGTGATACCAGAGGCAGGGCAACCGTTGGTCTGGCTGCTGGCTATTCTGAGTGTATTTGTGTGTTTAATTAAAGAATAGCATAGGCACAGTACAGCCCTGTCCAGATGGGATTAGTAAGCACAAAAATGCTGTAGATATGTATATATATATATATATATATATATATATATATATATATATATATTTACTATAGCACTCAGTGTTTTTAATGGCCGATACAAAAGGAATAAGAATTGCCTTCTATTACTCCCCTTAATACTGAGAGGCATGTCCGTTTGGGTGTTTAGGAATGTTTCTTCATGCTACGGCTTCCACATTTGCGCTGAAGAAAAGAACAACACAACACCCTAGATGGCAACTTGTTGATACAGATAAGACACAGAAAATCAAGATGCCAAAGGTAAAAACAGGACACTGGACTTGAGATGACACGTTGTGCCCAGTATCAGTGTGGGATGAACTGAGTTTCCAGTGCTTATTTGAATTTTTGATCAATAACCAGAAAATCTGGGACTAGATATACAAGGAGGTCTGTGAGAAAGGTCCCTCAGTAAAAACTACATTTGGGACTCAAAGAAGTGCTGCGAAAAGATTGAGTACCTAAAAAAATAGAGAGAGAGCATCAAGCACAAAACAGAACTAGTGTTCTCTCTCTCATGTAATTCACATCAAATACTGACATTTTGATCTGCACAGTAATAAAATTACCAGAGGACCTCAAAGTTTGCTGAAAAAAGGTAGGTCATTTTCTAATTAATTCTAAGTAATTTATACTCACATCCTCGGTCAAAACCACTGACATGGGCATCCTAGATGTGAATAGAATCACTAAATTAACCTGCTGAAAATCACATTCCCCGACCACCAAAGGTAAAACGTATCCTGTTTGGACAGGGCTTATGACTTTTGAGCATTACTAAAGCATGACAAACTTTTTGATACTTGTTCTTGCTAATATTTCTGCTGCTACCAGGAAAAATCATTGAACATTACTGGCTATGGAGAGCAAGGCTTTGGATATGACATTTAAAGAATACATCTAAAAAAGGGGGTGACACAAAGGCAGCGGAAGAGTGTGAGACTTTTGTAACTACATCTCACATTAGTGTTACTGCACAGTCAGTGGTATCAGGGCTTCAGCTTGATGATCTTAAGCACGTTCAGATGAATTTTGACAATAAGCCAGAATTAGCTGTCAGATAAAACAGGCTGGCTGTTGAGGAAAGATGCAAAACAATGTTGCTTAGCGACTGAGAACAATCCTTGTCTTAGTGAAGAACTAAAGCACATTTTTCCAAATGAACCCAAAGAATCTGTCTTTGACCAACCAGAAGTATTGTATTAAAAGCTAAGATTGAATGGGCTGAAATACTCAAGGTCATTTTATACAGTTGGATATTTATTACTGCTAAGTACACATTTCAGGGCCCTTTCTTAACTTAAAGTCCTGGAAGACTGGCACACCTACCAAAACACAATGGTGGGATTGTAACCCAAAATATTACTTGCATAATTCTGATAAGCAGTAATGAAGCCAATACTAAGCCCAATAAAATTAACCTTTGAAATGGACACAGAGAAATAAATAGAACAAAAATGCAAGTCCAAGTGTATATACAAGTCCAGTATCAGCTGTTCGCATCACACCAAGTCAAAGGTGCCAAGCGTGCTGGAAGAGGGATTAGTTCACATGGCTTTAAGGATGCTGCAGCCTGCTGTGATCGGCTGTGACGGATGTCAGAGCAGATTACTTGGTGGAGCAGGACAGCATTGCCAAACTTGAGGTTGCAACCTAAAATGCCTCACAGACTGGACTTCATTGAGTTGCAAAATAAATGAAATAAATTATAACACAATGCCATGATATGTAAAATAATTTTCTTAATTAACAACAAACAACAAAACAAAAATTTGGCTCTGAAAACATATTAATGCTCTCTGGCTTAGGTAATGCTGAGTGTGACTTGACTTCCCTGGTTCCTTTACACGTGATTGTGAGAATGATGTCGAAATAAAAATGCAAGAAAGAGTTTTTAAATGTCGACACCACCAAAGCCATTCAAATGCAGAGGAGACACCCCCGTGTGTTAAAGTGGAGATGTGATAAGTAGCTTAAATGAATTTTAAGACATCACAAAACAAAGCTTGCTCAGCGTAGAGGAAAGTTTTCCTGTGCAAAAGAAGAGACCTTTATAAGACAGTATTTTAAAGGGGTAAAGTCATTCACTCGTGTAACATTTGAACTGTTTGTTAAGCTGGTGCAATGTACCTATAGAATTAAATGGAACATTTAACATAGATTTTAAATTCATGTTTTTTTTCCCACTCTTGATATTTTTAAATACAGACATTGTTGCAATTAATGATGCATTTTTGTGATTTTTGGTCACAGGAAAACACAAAAATTCTCTTCTGGGTCTCAAGCTGGAAAGTCTGGAACAGGAATGGGGTATCTACAAAGATGGAGGAGCAACGCACAGAGAGAACCACAAAAGGCATCAATGGATCTCTACAAATTTAAAGTTATAAAAATTCAAGACTCCTACATCCATATCACAGGGAGGATAGGTCTGAAATATCTCGTAAGTAAAAGAAAACATGAGAAGCAACGAAGAGTGTCATTAGCATAGGTTTGAAAAGATTGAGCTTGAGTAAAACAGGCAGGAGAAGAGATGAAAGAAAGTGGAACCAGTGCAGAGCCTGGAGGAACACCATGCAATAACTTATGAAATGCTGTTTTATATTGCTAAGGTTCCACCAAAAACATGTACACCTGAACATCTAAAACCTTATCTTTGAGAGCTGTGCAGATGAAGGAGAATTAAAACACTGGCTGAGCTTAAGGCGGTCGCAAAAGTTACATAAGGTTTTTGATCTGCATTGTTTACCACAAATTCACTGAAAAAATGTCTGAAAACAGTGATGGTGTGTAAGATGAAGTGGATTAGATTCTCACTGTGCAGAATGTATCTTCATTCAACATTTTTCTCAAGCTACCTTGGTCTTGATTGTTGAAAAAAGCAAGATTGTTAAATAATAAATAAATAAATAAAATAAATAAATAAAAGATCCACAGTCTTATCTTTCAAAGGCCTTGATTGGTGGCTATTATTGCTATTATTATTATTATTAAACTTTCTGAAAGGAAACTCAAGCTCACTGTGTGGTTTCTCAGATTAAGTTGAATTGATCAACAGGCCTTGACTTGTGCTCCTCTCAATATATTCAACAACTGAACTCATCTAAGCTTAGCACATGAGCATCTTTCAAATCCGCTCTTGAGTTATTGCTATTGAATGATGTGTGTGATGTGAAAAACCTCACAATTTTCTGAGAAATAGAAGTATTCACACAAAATACATCAGAATTTAATCAACCAGAAGCAGCTGAAATGCAGTATGGATCTACTTATAGCGCATATATTTCTTATATATTTTGTAAATATCTGACAGCATGCACATACTTAATGTAGGGTATGGTGGGATATTGCACTTTCTCCGTTTATGAGCTGGGGCTCTAGAATTGTGTAATGAACACAAAATGCTGTTATTTCCTCCTCATACATTCTAAAGATCTCGCTGAAATAGGCTGGCATGCAGTAAATTGCCTCCACGTTGCGAACAAGCCCTTCCTCTCATACCCACATACACAATGTAATGCAATGGCTCGGTAATATTACACGACTAAAGAAACTCTCTTTGGGAAAATAACTGGATTTTACCTCCCAATATATTGTCTCGAAGGGGCATAAAGAAAGATTAATGTGCAGAATATGAAAGACTATTTTTAGGTCTCCTGGACTGCTTAGTATTGTTCTGTCCGGGTGCTACTGCATGATGTTTGGCAAACTGACATTAAATCTGATGAGGGGAATCATTATTTTCATACTCCTATATGCATCTTTTTATTTGTCTCATTCTGAACCTCCCGTTGGGCATCGCAGTCTGTGTTTTAAACTGTGATGTTGTGCTTTAGTGTTGTTTAAGTGAATGAATGGATGTGGAAGAGCTGCACAGACATAGAATCTGCAGATAGTTATAACTGGCAGAGTTTCTTTGAAGGAGATCCCATTGCCTGCAAGAAGATAGGATCAAATCAGCACAGATTATCAAGTCATGGTACTTTACAACCCCTGCTGGGGGACTGTGATCTAGCTGTGGGCTATGGCAGCCTCAGTGATATCTGAAAGTCTTTTCTACCCATATGCTGCAAAAGATGAACAGAGAGATAGGAGCTGATATACTTCAGATGTCTGTCAAATGGTCGAGATAACAGAGCTCGCCTGTGGCCTGAACAAAATGGTGAGATAGTGTAGGTTGATGTAAACTGTTGTATTGATTTGTGGACAACAATGTTTTATTGATATATGGCATAATGTTGATGAAGATGTACGTTTTAAGTCGTTTTTTAAGAAATTCATTTTATACTCTTGCATGAAATTCTTACTGTTGTTTGCATGTCGTTTATTTTTTAGTTTACATGTTTTTGTAAATGTTTTTAGATCTTTGTTATTTATGCTAAAATACTGACTGTATAAACTTTGTAATCTCTGATGGACAATGATGGCTTTGGTCTGTTCAATAAAAATAAGGAGTCTGCATTTATTCTATGATGTTAAAAGAGAAGTTAATTGATTGTTAATTTTATTATTACTGTGACCACTGCTGTGCCTTTTCTTGTTTGTATTTGGTTTATTGAACTCTGAAATTAAGACAAAACATTTTATCATAAGGCCTGTGTTAGGAATCACAAATTTGTCTCAAGGGACTTTATAGTTTGCACAGTTTATTACTCCCTCTACTCTTGGACTCTCAATTCAATTTTTCACGGAAAAACAAAATATACAAGAAAGCAGCAACAGGGGAGAGACCATTCTTCAAGATGTTGACAGACCATAGATGCTGTGTGCACAGCTTAAACTCACATAGCAAAATCACAGTACAAACTCTCAGGACAACAAAATTACAGGTATCTTTTAAACATTTAAAATACATAGATGCAAGATCACCTCAAGCGACTCAGTCACCAGCATAAAATCCACACATAAAGGAGAAAACAACCCTACAGAGGGAGAGAAAGAGAGAGAGAAAGAGAGAGACCAGACAAGAGGCAAAATTTCATGAAGATCCAGACATAAAACATCTGGAACAAGGCACTGACAGTCAGGGGAGAGAGGGGGTCCCTGGACAGCCGATGGTCCAGCACAGAGAAGCCTGTGAAAAGACAGGACCAGCAGGAGAAACAGGAAAAGAGGAGAGAAAGAGAGAACAAGAGAGAGATAAGCACACAGCTTGGACACTCATGTGCTTGTGGGACACAAACAGAAAGGGTTGGAGAGATGCAGTGTTTTTCAGGAAGTTTACCGCATTCTCATCAGCAGGAGAAACATGGACTACATTTAGCACTGCTAAATAGATTTATTGACTAGGAACAACCTGCCAAGAGGGTAATTGTAACAGGTATAAACCTTGAACTCATCAAAGACCAAGTATCCAGTCAGACCGTCTGATGTTGGCAGGTAGGTCTCTCCAGAAAAAGGAGCCACAATAGGAAAAGCCCTTTAGCCAGCTGAAATCTGTTTAACTCTGAGGACCGACATGAGTAATGAGAGTGGACAGTGACAACATTTAGGAAAACTGGAAAGGTATGAAAGGGGCAAGCTATTTTGAAATGTGTAAGTCATCAGAAGCACTGATCCTTTGTTACTGGACAGCCAAAGAAGGTAAACTAAAATTGATGTACTCTTGTGAAAAATTGGTTAAAACAAAACCAAACCTGCCATCACTGATCATGCACACTATGCACATATATTTTGTCATGAATCACTAAAAAATTCACACATGCTCACATACACTTTGCAACATGTAAATTATTAATGTAATGTGATGTAAATATTGTGAATCGTATTTGATTATTCTAACCAGGGGCCGGGTATGCAAATTAGCCTCGGCTAGAAACTCTGTATGCAACACATCAGTGAATTGTGCTCTAACTTGTTACTATTTTTTTGGCATTGTCCCTGAACATTTTATTTTCTTTGACCAATAAATAAATCAAAAAGGTACATTTTTCTGGTTTTGTTTACCGCTTCTGAACCATTCAAGACTTTTAGTAATAGCAAGCAGTTGGTCTGACTTCAAAAAGTTAAAATAATCAAGTCTGGATGAAACAACAGTCAAGGGCAGAAGAGGCAAAATTTTTGCTTTGTTGCGTAGGTGTAAAAATACTGCCCTGTTTTTAGCTGTGACCAGCAGCTCTATAGGTCGCTCTGTTGGTCGGTTGGTCAGTTCACAAAAATTCCCAACTCTTGGGCGCCCACAGTTTTCACTCTAGGAATCTGAAAATTTGGCATGGAGGTCAAGTGTGTGTGTGTGTGTGAAGGTGTGTGCTTGTGTTCATGCCAATTGGCTAAAAGAAGGCATGGCAATGGGAATGGAGTATTGCAAAAAGGTGCATAACTTCCAAATGGATCCACAAACTTGTACCAGATTATGGCAAAGGTTGTTCATGAGCCAAAGGACAGCTGATGAGCTGTTCGGGCCACCTGACAAAAACGGGACAAAGCAGTGGGAGTGGCCTGTAACAGAAAAGCGCATAACTTCTACATGGACTCATGAAATGCACACGCACTTTCATTGGTAATGGCTCACCCCGCCCCTACTATTCAGCCCCACCCCTTCCATAACTCATCAACCGTTTCTTGTGGACTGCTGATCGCAGCTGTTGTGCAGATTAAAAGAACACAAATGATCAAACGTTACACAGTGACTAGTGGCTGTCAACCTTTAAGAAACTGCACAGACGTCAAAAGTTACTGTTACTTGACCAAACTGCTTTCTATGTTTTGCAGGGCCAAAGGCCAAAGCAGACAAACAGCCTTATAGACACTACAGACTTTTTTGGGTACAGGGCATTGGTGGCTGTCTTGAAGCAGGAGGGAATGCTCTGCTGTGACAGTGATATGTTAAATATGGCAGTACTGCCATCAACTGATTGGCAAATCTTCTTAGTACACGGCCAGGGATGTTATCAGGCAGAGCAGCTTTACTCATATTCACTCCCAGCAGGATTCTCCTCACATCTGCTGTGGATACTGACAGTGGCCGGTCCTCTGGAGGTTTGGAGCTGACTCTTTGTTGAGGAAATCAAAGCCAGCGTAAAATGTCTCAGGCTCATCTGGCAGCATGATCTCAAACATGATAATGGTGCTCCTGTTTTTGTGTTGAAGACGTTTCGCGGGAGGAGACAAACCACTTGAAGTATTTTGAATAGAAATGTCTGTAACACCAGAGATGGAAGTTATATGACATCCCAATAGTCTGCTTCACAACAAAGGAACAGTGAAACATTTTTTGCTGATTATGTTGGCACTCTGCACTGAGCTGTAAAAGAAGTAAGTGTCATAAACCTTGTGAATACATGAGTCAGAACCTGTGGGGATTGGGTGGGGAGTTAAAGTCAATTTTAAAGGCAAGGTCACCGAACTTTTAGGTTGGTTTATGATTTTGGTTGATATTTCTAAACATGCAGTTTTTATGTCCCAAATCCATTGAAAGTATAGTCATGGCCCTCTTCATCATTTAGGGGCCCAGTCTTGTTAATCTGAAATGAGTGCTAATGAATGTTCCCAAGATGGCTGATGAATGGTGGGACTTGCCTAGAAAGACTTTAAAGCTGTGTCCCAAATTGCATACTTCTGTCCCAAACACTTAACATTTTGAGTAAGTCACACAGAAAAGTATGTGAAAATGCAGTGTACTCCTTGTGCGCTCACAACGGTCCAAAAATGGAGTGTGGAACAATGGAGACTGCACACCCTCAACAAACGCTATGTTGGTGACATAGTGGAAGTTACATAACAAACTTTTCAACCTTTGAAATGGTAGCTGGGAATTACAGCCAAGGATTTTCTCGCAACACCGGCTTGTAGGGTTGCCAACTCCCTGAAAAATAAATAAGGGACACCTCATTGGCAGAGCCGGCCGGCCCGATAACCTTCACCCTTCCTGGTGTCATAAATTT
>JAPQLA010000012.1:9438894-9452254 GCA_029822935.1 Naso vlamingii | reverse complement strand
TTAGTTATTAGTATAACTATGTTACTACTGTTATTGACTGGAGCTGACAAAGATTTAGCTTGTGCATACTTTGTGCTGTGCTTAATTTGTAACTCATAGAGTCAGGAAGCTGAAATGTTGTGTGCATAAAAACATTCACAGTGCCTGCACAACACTGAGGTGCTTTCTATTAAAACGAAACCAAACTAAACAAAATGTGATCAAAAACAAAAACAAAACCTTTTATTTGCATTAATCAGAGCATTCACAATATTTACACAAAATCTGCAGGGTTGTGTGTGTAAACAGCTGTTTATGGTTTGCAGGCAGCTCTCTCTGTGTGAGTGTGTGTGTGTGTGTGTGTGTGTGTGTGTGTGATTTTCCTTCTGTATGTGAGTTTGCTACAAAGGAAGGAATTAAATTGGGGCCAAAGTTTCTGTTTACATCTACAAAAAGAAGAGATGCTATGAAATTTCAATCACATTTGTTCTGTTTCAGTACCATGGACAGCACTGCACCTCCACATGAACCCAGTGATCCATACTCTGTTATTTCACGGCACAAACACGCACTCGCTTAGCTTTGGGGCTTGGACTATTGGTAACTTACCCTAAATCAAATCGCAGTTGCTAAAATTTGCTCATGTGACGTGCACAAAGGTCATGGGCTTCAGGCGTTAGCTGACGTCTCCCTCACTTTTTAAAAAACAATTTTTACAAAGTACTTTACATACAATAAAAGCATGAAAAGCCGTTAAGAGTGAGTCAGCAAGTCTTATTTAGAGAATAAGAGTAAGTTAGCAATGTCCTCACAAGCAGCAAGTCAACACTAGCCATGTGTGCATGCTGTACTGTATGATGTGTGTGTAATTATTTGAGCTGTGATTAAAAAAAATGAGAGGTGTTTTGAAATTCCCTAAACATACATGATCTTACATGATGTAAGTCAAAACTAAAGTAAATTGCCAATGCGAAGACAAGTAATGATGTCTTAACATCCTCTGAAATGATAAAAGACCCTTCAGCATCGCAGCAACAAGCAAAAGCAATGAGAAAATAAAAGATTGAGGGGAATGACAAAAACAAAGGTATATAGGAAAAGCAATAAAACCATTGCAAGCCCAGTGAGGAATCCGCACTCTGTTGTTGTTTGATCAAGATAAGCTCAGAGCCTCAGCACCTCCTCAAGGCTGCGTACAACCATTCATCAAAAATCTCCAGGAGCTTCCTTTTGTTTTCCATTACCAGTCTGACTTTGTTAAAAGTCCCTGGCAAGCCCAGTTTACAAGTTCAAACAATTTGTATGTCAAACCTAATTTTGCATCACACAGGTGTTTTCATCATGGATGTCAGCCCAGGAGAGCAAGAGAAGAGAAAAAAAAAAACGGTACTCTTGGCAGATCCCAGTAACCAAGGTCTATTTAATTGATTTTTCACGGTGTTTTAATTCTTACAGTATTGACCTCCCAGCAGATGTTAAAAGTGCTAACAGTCCTACAATTGAACACCACAGAGATTCATAATATCAAATTGAATAAACAAAAACAAAACAGTTCCATTAGAAAAATATGATTTGTCATTTTTGTGTACTCACACTCTCTTTATCAAGTTAAACTGGGTCTGAAACTGCCTGTTAGACTGTTAGTTGTTCCTTATCGACCGGGGCCACTTATCCACTTGATAGAAATCACCTGTATTCCCAGATAACATGACAGGCTATTAGAGAGATGTGGTTAACCAGGCGTGTGATGCCGCCCTACAGTAGTCTTTAATGATGGTGTAAACACAGTGATACTGGTTCACGGCTCTGTCGTCTATGGGCACTGAGTCTCTGCAACTTGTATATGACTATATTCTCTTAATATATAAGAGAATAGAATTATAAGATGCCCCTTTCAAAATGTAATCTGACAAACCAACTCTAGGTTTTAATGTTTAAGAGCTTAGAAGTTCTGTTGAATTTCTGTTCTGTTTCTTGAAGTTCTGTTAGCTTTTTGTTGCCGGCCTGTTTTGGGCTGCAATAGATTCTGTTGGCATATGTTATATTATGTTAATGCCCTGTGATTGCATTAGCATTTAAAGTGATTAAAAGGCAACTTCTATCAGATTCATAAAAAATGTAGTCAAATATAATGACAAAACAAGGCATTTAAGATGTGGCTCGTAAACCTTACAGCTCACTCAAACTTTAATGAATTCTACGAAGGCAAACGAGACAAACAATTCAAAAACTGGATATGATGTTTCCTGTAATATCTGAAAATATCAGTTTACCAAGCATGGTTATCATCTCTTCTGCAAAATTTGTTGAAGTCTCCCCACTTATCTCCCTAAAAGTGTTACATCTGCAAAATAGACTGCACAGATAAAAGAATGGGTGTTCATGCCTTTATGGTTCTTAAAATTATGTTTGTGCTCGCTTTTCAGTCAGCCAAACATCTACTGAGTACAAAATGACCTCCATTCCAGCGAGTCGGGAGAGATTGTAAATAATGTTCCAGTGAATTAAGAGGCCTAAATCCTGGAGCTTCATCTTGCTGACAGAGTCTGTGGCTTGTAATCTTGACACGCAGTTGCAGGACAAGCGGGTTTCAGGAGATGGCTTTTTTGTAAGCCATCATCAGGACAAAGTTTGTGTAATTAGACTCAAGTTAGACTGTAATTAACAGACTTAAATAGCTGCACAGCAATCTCCAGGGATCCCTGCATGTTATACTCGAGGTAAAAGAGGAGGAGGTGGTTTGGTGATGCAGGTAGGTAATTAAATGAAGATAGGCTATTGAATTATCTCCTGTTCAAACACCCCTTCTTCCTCCTCGCTCCTCTCCATCCCCTCTTCCAACCCTCTGCTCTCCAGCCTTACACCTGAGATGAAGATGACAGTTAATGATGGTGTTTTTTAAAACCACTTAAGCTCCTGCCCTATAGCTCACTCTCGCTCTTTCCTGACAGACAAGGTTATTTTTTTTCACCTCTTCTTTCATCCTCTACTGAGATAGGTCCATACAATTTTTTTTTTCGTGTTCCATTAGGAAATTGCCTCCCCATCTCCTTCTATTTTCCACCTCCCCACCTGCTCCCCTAACCTCCCCATTAGGAAACCATCAGGGGAATTTATTAATTTAAAGTGCAAGAAACAATGAAGTTAAGTCCAGGGTCTTTTTTATTTTTCAGAAGCCAGAGAGGAGCCGCAGAGCACAAGAGAGACTCATGTTGAATGGCACAGAAAAGACGGAAGACTTGAAGGATCTGAGAGCCATCATTCACAAAGAGTGGCAGCAAGGTTATCTGACTAAAGGATGGTGAGTCTGTTATGTGTATGCCATTTTCAATGAGGTAATATGGTCAAGTATTTTAAATAGTGTTGGGACAGTAGTAAGCAAACTGACCAGCAGACTGTGTGGTTTCCTCGGCTGTTTGATCAATGTTGATAGCAGCCATGAATTTTCATTTTATTGCTACCTACAGCCATTGGTTAGAGAAATAGGTTTGGATAAACACTGTGTAGGTAAGTCTGAGTAGCACATAATCACAGAAAAATCTCTTGCTGGATAAATAAATTAATGCGATCCATTATTACTAATCAATTAAATTCACAGCATATTTGTATGCACATCAGCTGTGTTGCATTTGCGGTAATCAGCACTTGATTACCATAATAAAATCAGTCAGTTAGTTAAAGCTGACTCAATTAAATACAGAGAGAGAAACGGTGTTTCCAATCCATGTGTGATTCACTCATTATTCTGTCCTCATTCATATTTCGCCACAGTACTGTATGTGCATTCCCAGTACTCTATGTGGATAAACCTGCACAGAAAAACTGCTGAGTCAGTCAGCCTAAAGCCCTCACACACAGCTCCTTGTCTTAATATGTCTGATCCTGTGTCAGGTCTTTGGGTATCAGGGTTAATATCAAACTGAATCGTCCAATCTTTGAGATTTTGTGCGTTTGATTTTGTTTACTGCATCTGCCATCAGATGTAATTGAATGTACTGCCTGGTGTAATCTGATTCTGGGGTTGATGTTTTGCTGAAGCTGTGTTTTTGTGTGTGTTTGCATGTGTTTGTGTAGCGTTCCATCGCCCGTAGATGCCCAGTAGAAATCCAAAATAGCCTGTAGATGTCCACCAGGAATTAGTCCCAGCCTTATGGTGAATCATGCTCTCCGTTATAGTCTTAGCTCATTACTGTAACATCCTCCGCATCTTAATAAGGTTTTCAGGGATCCTTAACATCTTAATTAAGGAGCTCTTCTCCATAATGTGTACCTCATAATGAGTAACATCACAGTCCGTGTTTACCAAAAACTGAAGCATTTAATTTGATTTAATTTTTGTCTTATTTCACCACGTAAAGTGATAAGTGAGCAAGACCAGAAGGAATTCAGTATTAGGCTCTGTGACATGCTGCCACGGCTCAAAGCTGCTGCTAGGACACATCAGCCCTTGAGGTGATTAGCTCATCACTATTTCAACCAGGTGTCTCTAACTGGCTGGTAAGACAGTAGTATCAGCTGTTTTATCTTCTTTGCAACTGTGTCAAAACTGCAGTACATTAAAAAAAAAAAAAAAAAAAGTTTTCTTTTCAACCAAAAGTCAGAAATTTAGAAACTTCTTAATGTGCTTTCTTGTCCCAAGATTGTGAGAGAAACTACACACCTGTTAAATACAAAGCTATGGGCTATGGACAGCCGATGGTCAGCTGGCTTAATCAGTAAGACTAAGGAAACAGCAAGGCAATTTTATTCCAAACATGAGCGCACTGAGTAGTGAACCCACCTTAAAAAATACATTGCAATATTGGTGCATATCGGAGACCATATACAACGATACATGTGTCATTGGCAAACCAATATATCAACCCTCCTTTTCTTTGGCAGTGTAGTGTATTCCTGCAGTGATTTTCTCACAGTGAGGATACCAGGCAGCCAGCAAAAGGCTTTTGTAGGCTACAGATGAAACAAATGAGATGTAATGTGCTGATTGGTGAGCTTAGTTGTTCTGGTATTTGCTTATTTATTTTTTTTTGCATTTTAGCAATGTTTTTACATTGTATGCTATGCTAAGGTAGCATCTCCTTGTAGCATCATAAGCTTTTTATACTATCTATTTACTATCTATTTAAATTTACCACGTTATCTCTTACCCTGCTTTAATGCGTGTGTATCTCACAAAGATTCTCTAAACCTAATATTGATGCACACCTGTCTGTCAGTACAGGGTCCAGCAGCAGCATTTGTCATCATAAAAACGGCAGCTACAGTCGACTTCAAAGCTGCATCCAGAAAAATACAAAAAAGGATGTCATATGTTGATTTTTTTTTTTTTTACCCCACAGAGAATCTGTAGTTCAAAGAAGTAGACTAGTGAAAAGTATGTCACTGGTACACAGCCAGGATAAAGTATTAGTAGCTTTAAATCCTTCAGCACTGATCAACAGATTTACTGCACACACACGCGCAGAAATTGGTACATTAAACACACAGCCTTTCACACACGCAGAAATTGGTACATTAAACACACAGCCTTTCACACGCACACGCACACACACACACACACACACACACAACAAAGGCTTGATGACAACAACTTGAACAATAACACCAACAACAGTGACCTTTGTGGACCGGTTCACAGAGCAGATGACAGTCAGCAGTAGATCATAGCATGTTGCCAGGGATGCTGCTGTGCTGCAGTCGTACTCTTCACTCTTTTTTACTCTTTGTGTAGTTTTCAACTGTAGTATTATAGAAAAAAGGTGCATCAACAAACAAGGCCAAACTGTTTTTATTTTATTCAAGCTACACTGGTTTTTACAGATGTGCTGGTTACATTATAGTTGCTGTGTTCTTGTGTGGACTGCGCACACACTACATGTTTATTATAATCTTCCTGTTACTGTTAAACAATACAATCATAATAAAATGCCCTCTTAGGAGCAGTTTTGCTCCAGGGCACCAAAATAATGAGAGATGGCAAATGCTCGTGAGAGTATGTTGCTTCAGCCACAGAGGTTTAACAACTAAAGATTTGGATTAACCTCTTCAAATGAAAATATGACTGTTAAGTCTGCAAGTCTGAGTTTGGGGGTTTTAGAGGCTTTTCCACATCTCAAATTCTCCCATTTTAGTAAAATCTGCAATGTGCAAGATTTATAAATGTGTTAATATTCAGAATATGCCTGAGTGTGAGTCTGCATCTGTACGGGTTTCTCCCATCTGTGTGTTTAGACTTACACTAGGTGCGCTGTATCTGTAAATGTGTATGTATCAGAGTGTGTTAGACTTTCTGAATTCATTTGCTCATGTTTGTGTACTCACATGCCTCCATATGTCTCATAATCCAGGAGACTGGCACACAGCATCGCGTTGGGGGCTCGGGGAAATTCATCGCCGTTCTGCCACATTCATCAGTCTAAAGAAACAGACAGAGAGAACTTATGTGGCTGTGTTTAGCATATTACGCAAAATAAAGAGAGATTTCGCCTGTGCGCAGGGAACGGCTGCCTCACTGAATGAGGAATCTGCTGTGGAGGAGATTCAAAGGGGCAATTTTACACCAGCTTAAGAGCAAGGGAGTGAATAGAGGGATGCACACTGCCTAGAGACTGCCAGATGTTACACAAGGGAATCCATCTCCAGCAAGACTGACCAAGGGTGGAATGGTTCTAAATTGGCTCTGAAATACTGGGTCCTCGCAGACAAACAGATGAAGGAAATATTAAGGGAACAGAGTGTTTCATGAAAAATGGTTACCAATTTAATTCAGCATCTTTTTCATTACCCCTGCCAGGGAGGTTAGG
Organism: Naso vlamingii; assembly: GCA_029822935.1. Lineage (NCBI taxonomy): Eukaryota > Metazoa > Chordata > Actinopteri > Acanthuriformes > Acanthuridae > Naso > Naso vlamingii. Next base: position 9,445,472 of record JAPQLA010000012.1, on the reverse strand, counting down.
TTATCAACTCTGTATGTCTGCCCTTCGTTACCCCGTATGTCATCTCAGTTGCTAGACAACAGATTTCAATCACATTTGGTAGAAAGTCTCACCATGGGACAAAAGAAAAGCATTGCACTATTTTGTCCAACAGACCCTCTGCAGAAGATCAGCATTCATATGCAGTTCAAACACTAAGTGAGTCTGACAGAGAATACTCTCATATTTGGGCAGTGCTCCCACTTGTTTATAGCGCTTTCCAGAAACGAACATCTGTGGATCCAGCCACAAAGTCTTCTATGAACTTGGTTTGCATCTGTCGATGTGGCTGCACTTGGGAGAGTTTGTAATGAGCTCTTAGTTTGCTCCCTGTCTCTCTTTCTAAGTATTTATTATCACATCTGCCATTCCATGTCCGTGTTTTCTGAAGCACAATTATCTCATTGCAGATCATGTTCAGGGACATACGTTCATCACCCATTGCTGCCTTTAAACTTTTTAAAGTCTATTTAGAATAATGGCATTCTATTCTAAAAAGGCTTGCAAAACTTTTAGATATAGTCAAGAGTTCCGCAAAGCATGACATCTGACCTGGAAGGGACCTTGTATTGTCAACAAAAACAATATGTCATATTATAACTCCTGAGGTCAACAGCGTAGAGTGGTTGAATGATAAACACTTTACAAACATCACGTACAGCACAACAAAATATATAATATGAAAGGTCACATACAGAAACCACAGGCTGGCCTAAGCAGCCTTAAAGTTTGTATCGGTAAATACCTTGTATCATATGTCCTTTATAAAGATTAACTTACTTTTTCATCTGTTATATCTAGAAAATTCTCTGAGGACAAAGTCATAGCAAGGCTGAAATTAAAGAAATAACCACAAAGTAGTGTAGATATAACATGTTTTTGTTTTTTTTTTTGCTACAACAATACAAAAATATATATGAACTTGCCACAATTTAAAGATACTGCATCGGGTGGTAATTCTATAAACACAATGAAAACACACCTCAGTATGAGTCTGCTGCTTGTAAAACCCTGTTATCCATCTCCAGAGACGATTTGATTCTGTGACAGATGGAAAAGGTGAGAGGCAACAGCACAGTGCACACTGATCATTACATTGGGCAAACGGTGTGTTTGTGTGTATCCTCAAGATTGAAGCAACCACTGATCTAATCATTCAGTGTGTTAGTTATGGCAGGTGGCAGGCAGTCAGGCATGCTCCATGTTCCAGCTCCTGTTGTGTTTATTTTTCTTTTATCTTTTTAGAGAGAGCAGACAGGTCTTTTGTTTTGTCTTTTTCCATCTGTAAACAGTGATGCTGCTTGTAGGTGTTGGAGTTGATGTAGTCATTGATTTTGACTGATTACAAAGCAGTGAATATACAGTTAGCACATAGCTGTACTGATACTTTTTTTTTCTACCATAAATATAAAAGAATCATATTTTCTTTTCTTTTCTTTTTTTTTTTTTTTTTGGTGGGGGGGTACTGGATTGGTACAGACTGTTGATTCTTCAACAAGTGCTCCCATAATATAAGTTAAAAAGCCTTTTTTTTCCCCCTTAGCTGGTTTGTTAGTACATGTTGTTTCCTCTGTATTATTGTTTTGTTATTACACGCACCTACAAGACAAAGAGCCAACGTAGGGAAGCTCCTGTGATTCATACATGCAAACTGCTAAGTTCTCATAAATCCTTTCTCTCCGTTTCAAAAGCTTTCCTCACAATCTGCCATTTTCAGTCCTTCTTTGACTTCCCTCTATCTGGCACCAGCTGAAAATTTAAAGAAAAAAAGAAAAGAAAACCCACAGACATGAAACCGGAATGGAAATTCTGCCAGGCACTGCCACCTCCTCAGACGCAATAGTGAACAAAGCAAAGGGATCTTTGGGGAAGCAAAGGGACTTTTAATGAACAGGGCCTGTATTGATCCGTGGACAAAACAGTCGTTAATTATGCACGGGTGGGCATTTAATTGAGGGAGTGAAACAAGGTCCCTGCTTGCTAAGCGAATGCTTGGTCAAGAATGAGGAGCATTTGATTGAGTTCTGTGCCATCGGGGTAAACGATGAGACACAGCCATCACTTAGCCAGGGCCTCTGGATCTTCTTCTCTCCCTCTTGCACTTTTGTCTTTTTCGTCTTTGTCTCCCACTCTGTCTCCCTTTCATTATCTTTCAGTTAGTGACACTTGCTGTGCTATTCTGCTCTCCCTTTGTTTCCAAATTAGGAGCAAATGCCCTCCATTTATTCATTTTCCTCAACTCTGAGCACTCTTTTGGTATCTGTTCAGCACAGTCTCCCTCGCACATCTTTGACTTTCTGACTTATAAAAATGGCAGCAGAGGGAGGAAGAGTCTAAAGCAATAAGAGACTCACTATACTGTGTGTGTGTGTGTGTGTGTGTGTGTGTTTATGTATTATAGCACCCATATTTCTACTGTTTGTTCAATCTAGTGTGTAGCTTTGATTTGTAGTTGTCAGTCATCATCAGGCAGTCGACTGTCTTATGGCTTTGCTCATTGAGTCTTATTATGTGCAAGCACAACTCTCCACCTCCGTTACCATGTGTCTGTGAACCCTCTAAAACTGATGGTCATATAATTGGATCCCAGCAGTATTTTTAGTCAATGACTTGTGACTTTTAGATAAATTTTTAATTATTATTAGGCTTTGTCCTCCTACAAGAAAGAAATCAAGTCAAGGGGATGAATTAATTCCAGATAATTTAAACAATTTCTAATTGCAGACTGGATAAATAAGAATAAGACTGTAGATGACGCAAAACATTTTAAAGGGATAGTTCAACAAAATATTAAAATTCAGTCATTATTTACTTACCCTCATGCCAGTGGAAAGTCAGATGAAGATTTTTAGTCCACAGAACACTGATGAAATTTCACAGGAAAAATGTGTTGCAGTCATCTCCCAAACAATTAAAGTGAATAGTAACAAAGTTTCAAATATAAAAAACAAACAAAAAGGAAAAAAAAAGAGCAAACAAACAAACAAAAAAATGTAATAAAATCATAAATAGCATTCATACTGCTTGTCCGAAGTAATCTAAGTGTCTGGATGCTAATTTGTGTAATGTAACTGACGCCATGTTTTTAGCCTCATTGCTCACTAAGATGGGAGCTGCATTCACATATGCACCCGCACACTATCTGAATTCTTGCGCGGCTGCGTTACAGTGGTTGGATAACAGAAACCTAACAAACATAACAAATGTAATTTTATTTCAGATAAAGGCAATTGTTGACCTGTCTCTGTCGTGTGCAAGGGAAGCTTCCAGGTAGCATGTAAACACAGGTCTGCAGATATCATGAGCTGTCGCTGGTCTCGTCTTGCGCCGCTGTGCTGGCTTTTGACAGTCTGTGCATGCAATTTAGATCTAAGAAAAAGATCCAACAAGAATTTAAGACGGAAAAATAGTGCTAAAATATAGGAACATAATATGATATGATAAGACACATAGGGTCATTTGAGTTGCTTGTGCAGAGCAATGAGATGATGCGTAAGTCATGGGTGTGTCTCACTTTGGTGTAAAGCAACAACATAACCTTTGTCACTCACATCACACTTCGCACTTCCGGAGATGAATGGTGGTGTTTAACTGAAGAATTACACAAGGTGTAATCCCTACAGGGGATGAGTTGTGTTGCTTGAGCATGAGTGTATAAGCTCAGCATGAGTTAGATTCTCATTAAAAGAGGCTTATTTATCTCAACACCTCCTAAAGAATCAAGGCTGGCGTCTTCAAGTCTTCAGGCTGGCAGCAATTACCATACCTATCAAGTAGCTTTTATAATGCCTGCTCGGTGTCATAAGAAAGATGTGCCAAGCTATTACTCAACCTGCCAGCACTTTTCACAAGGTGTAAGTGCTGAATGCGTTCTCAAAATGGATTTATGTGAGGGGATCAGTTCCTGAGCATGAAAAAAAAAAAAAAAAAGCATTTATTTCAGAAGTTAAAAATATAGCTTTGCCATCGATGCTTGTCTGGAGAAAAGAAAACAGTAGCTCGACATTGTGATTTCTTGAAACCTGTTATGTTGGGATTTAAAAAGCAGCTATGTTTTGCATTTGTCAGCACTAAGTTTAGAAAACGTTCTGATAAACATTAAATATGTATTTGCCTTCAATGATACCTGCATTCAGTTATGTATAAGACAGAATTGTCTAAAAAAATATGATCTTTTCTCATTTTAGCAATTAATAAACCCCACCTTCAGCACAGATATAAAAAGAAGACAAAAGGAAGGAAATAACAAAATGCCGTTTTTTCAAACTTATTATGAAAATAAGTTAAAATATAAAATAAGACACATTAAATACTGCAGTCTAACAGATGTTTATAGGGGCAATATTAACTCTTTAAAATGCCATCATTCATTTAATTTTACACTAATGCATCATATTAAAGCTAATAAATTTACATTTGTGACATGTAAATAAGGACCTGACCGATTTGGGATTTTTGAGGCCAAAGCCAATAAAGATATCAGGTAGCAAAAAATTCTGATATCAGATACATTGACCGATATTATATAAAAATATATAATATTATTTCTGACAAAGACATGTAAAGGAGGCAGGATATCTTACATTTTAACAAACTTTATTCCAAACATTAGTGCACTGAACAGTGAACACATCATTTATTAGTAATAAAAAAAAGAGCTGCCCTCTGCTCAACAGTCTACTTAAGTTTTCCACCTTAAATCACTAGTCCAAGCATTTTTATCATCATTTTTGATATCTGCGCATATCGGAGAACATATACGATGATACCAATATATCTAGGCTAATATCAGTTGATAATATCAGCAAATTGGCCTGTCGGTCAGAACCTGCTGTCAGCAGAGTGCATGTCCATATGAGAGTTCCAGTAAATCATATCTGATAAGATGCCTTTAAAGTTCATGAAAAAAAGAAAAAGCTTTGGTTTGCATTGGCACAGTTCAGCTAAATTCTAAATTGACATAATTTTGAAAATTAAAATTTACTTGTCATACAACCTGAGCAGTGGCAACACAACGATAGCTGGGTGTGAACACCTTGCATTAACGGAATAGTTCCATGGTACCCTTTTCCTCTCACATGAGATTAATGTGGTGAAAGTGTTTTGAGAGTAATATTATTCATTCTGAAATGAAAACCCCTCTCCACGCTGAGAGTGGTTGTGGGAGGCCTTATCAATAACTCAAGTCAGACTAGTGGGAGTATTTTTAGTTTAAATTTCAGTGCAATTCCTTGGAGTGATGGTGGGATGCCTGCTTAATATGAGCACTGGTCCTGTATGATGAAACACAAAGCAATTCCTTGAGCTCAGGGTATCCAATGTAAATTTGGAATATGGAAAAATAAATCCATTTATTAGCCTTAGTTGAGCCGTACATCTTTAATAATGCACACAGTCCAAATGTTCACGTAGTGTCAGGGTCTGCTTGGAGAGAATTCCTGTGCTAACTCCTGTGCGACTAGCCATAATATCCCACTGCTGCTTGGAGGGCCATTACTGTCATAGTAACCCAACAGGGTGTCATTATATGGCTAGCAGCTGTGACAATTTGTTTTTTTTTTCCCAATGTTAATTCAGCTCAACAGCTGTGTCTGTGTCTGTGTTTGAGCAAGAGAAGGAACGCTCTACATGCTGGTGTGTGTATGTATTGCATGTGTGTGTGGGTGTGTGTGTTTATCATGTATCTGTTTGTGTAGCATGTATCAGGGCAACCTGTGTGAATTTGTGTGTGTGTGTCATCATGCTCTTTCCTCTCGGGGTCCACAACCTCCCATTGCTCTATGATAAATGCTTGGCACTGTGGTGCGTGTGCATGTGTGGCTTTGAAATGAATTGGCCGGCCGACCCCTGGGGAAGCAGTGCATACTGTTTTCAAGCACATCATTACTAGTATGGATTTATTGATTGTTTGTTGTTGTTTTGCCCCCTTTCTTTGAGTTGACTTTTCTTTCAATTAGCTACACCTTTATACATTTAAACACACGTGACACTTACTATATTATGTGCCTGGATGAAGTACAGTTTTCGGCATTGTCATGTTGGGCTGTCAGCATTAGAAAAACAAGAGTCCTTCCATCATTTAAATCCTTGAGCTTCCTGAAATCAGCTTTGTATAATAGGCAACCTTTGGGAATAGTAAAAAATGCATCTACATTGATTTTTTTTTTTTTTTTTTGTTCAAATAAATAAATTAAGTAGTAATAGAGGTACAGTACTAGCATGACATCCTCATGAAACAAGATTAGGGTGGCTTAGTAAAACAAAAACAAAGTGACCTCCAGAGTAACACAATTAAATCCTAAAATATGACAACAAATACTCAGCACAGCTTAAAGGCAAGGTTAGTAATTCTGTTAAAAAGCATTTGCTGTCATATTTGTAGAAAACATCTTAACAGCCTGATGGCACTCAAAATATCAGATGCTCTGGGGGATAAAAAGACATTTCCATTGTCTGTGGCTACAGTAAGGCTGTATTATATCCAACCAATCAATTCAGACAGCCTGAATGAATTCACTGAACACATACCTGACTGTTTGCCCATACATTTATTACGCACA
>JAPQLA010000012.1:9049444-9059797 GCA_029822935.1 Naso vlamingii | reverse complement strand
TCTGTTCTGTCCTTTTCCAGGCCGAACTGCGTGAATGTGTTGGTAACAACCACCCAGCTCATTCCAGCCCTCTCTAAGGTGTTACTGTATGGTCTGGGATCAGCGTTCCCCATTGAAAACATATACAGCGCCACCAAGACAGGTGAGGAAAATTTAGAGAAGAAGGGTTTAAGAAGAAAACAACGATTATGATGAAAAAAATAAAGTCAACCTTAATCTCCTACTCTCCTCCGTAATATTTAGTGCTAGTAAATTAATACACTTCCCATCTTGAAATCTTTCTTTGAAGGAATTATTTTTATATTTGAACCTCTGATTATTCCTCTTTTCAAAGGCAAAGAGAGCTGTTTTGAGCGTGTCTCTCAGAGGTTCGGTCGGAGAGCAGTATACGTGGTGATAGGAGATGGAGCCGAAGAAGAGACCGTGGCCAAGAAGGTATAACTCAATCTGGAATTTTATGACTCTGACTGCTGAAAAATGGACCTTAACTAATCAGTTAACCTGCCACTTCTGAGTCTGTCTCCTTTTTTAAGACTCTTTGCATTGAAATGTCTCAATTTTTCCTGGATTTGGCATTTCAGCAAATCCCTTTTTTTTGTGTGAGTATGTGTGTTACGCTTTTGGACATTATAGGCCAACATGTTATCCCCCTCCAAACCACAGCCTATATTTCACATCTGCACTGCATCTGCACAACCACTGCATGTACGCTTGCTTTGAGTTTGCATGTTTGACATTAAACCTGAATTTAATTCTTCTTTTATTTTTGTTTCCCCAGAAGAACATGCCGTTCTGGAGAGTGTCCTGTCGGGCCGATCTGGAGGCCCTGAGCCATGCACTGGAGCTGGACTACCTCTAGAGGGCGCCAGCCGATGGGCTTCTGCTCTTCCACTTAACTAATGAGAAGCTCCTGGACTCCTGAGTGCAGCCAGTGGATGAAGGTGCACACAAGAGACTGATTCAGAGTCAGTGTTGCTTTTTTAAGGTTTGGCATAAGGCATTTGATCCTTAATGAGCACTCAGGTGGACTATTTCACTCCAAAGCCAAAGGAACTGTGAGGATTTCGAAGCGAGGCTGCAGTGTAAACACGTAAACATGAAGCCAAAAGTGCTGGACCAAAATAACAGACTAAAGTAAAATAAGGGACCAAAGCTTTAAAACTATCCCCAGGGAACTATGGGAAATACTGCAAATACTTTTTTAAAAAACCTTTCACCTTTTTTTTATTCAGTAATCTCAACTTTATGAAATGTTCAGACTATTGTGCACAATAAAGTGACGCACTGAATGCAAACATTTACATCCTGTTTACTGGACGCAGTGAGTATGTCTGCATGAATGAAAAGATCAGATTGTTGTAAAATTGTTCCTTCTGCTGTTTTGTTTTCGTTTGTCTGTTTGTTTGTTTGTTGTGAGACTAAACCCATTAATCCACTTCCCACTGACCAATACTTTGGTAAAGACAAAAATTAGAAGCAAGACTTAGAGTTATGATGTTACATGGGATAGATTTTACCTTCACTATTATTTTGGAATTTCTTTATTCATATGTCAGTTAGATAAACGTCAGATAACATTCTCCTCATAGGTAGAGGCTATTGAAAATAGTCTAATTGTATTTACCATTAAAATGTGAGCTATTTATTTTTAGTAAAATTCACAACACATTGAGGTATAAACAGTTTGGGAGCTTGGCGTAAAGAGATCTTGCCTTCAGAGACCAACAATATGCTCATGTAAAAATGTTTTGATAAGAAGTTGTCTTGAAGATGCTGTGTTATAGGCTGGTGCTCAGATCCTTTTTATTCTAGGTTGTATATGTCGTCATGTTTTTACTCTCCTTCATTTCTGTCCTTGTTTTATTCCTAATAACCTGTTTGTAATATAGATGAACTGTATGGTTGTGCATGTGCCGATTAAACTGCCTGTCAGCTTAGCTATGATTTGTATATAATGCTTTATTGTCGATTTGTTTTGACAGACAGTTAAAATAGATTAATAAAGATAAATTAATTGCATTGTGGGGAAAATTGAGTCGAGTTTCATTTGATTTCAGAGATGCTCAACCCAGAAATGTTTGAAACTAGACGCATAAAATAGTCCATTGTTTGAGAAGCATGTCATGCAGTGACCTTTTGTGAGGAAAGGCCTCCCTCTTCAGGGTAGATAAAGTACTGCAACACACATAAAAAATTCTCTGGGATCAGTGAAGCTTTCTGATTCATCATTTATTTTTATTCAAACAAAGCAAAAACATACAGCAATCAATTAAAATCTTGTGGTACATATTTGACAACAACACAACACACTAACACAGCTCAAGTTTTCAAGTCAAGCAGGACACAATACTCACATTTGATTAGTTTCCTTTGGCTCACATAACAATAGAAAAACGCTTTCAGGTTTCAGTGCAGAGCATGATACGAGCATTTGTTGCAGATTTTCAACTTCAAGTAATTTCAGGTAGCAATGTTCATTTTAGTGGCTCGAACACATAAATAGCTAAATAAATATCAAAATAAAACAGAATTTACAGTTAGATTTATAACATATTCAGCAGTAGAAAAACACTAATGTCAGATAGCAGTAGTCTGAATGTTTACTCTAAGTTGATGCTGCCACTGGGTTGCCATATTCTGGCTTCAGTTGACTTTTACAACATAAATGAAAAGTATGTTTCCAAGACAAAATAACGCTAACATCAGAAATTTAAACATTGTGCCCAAAATGACACCTTAGCCAAATGAAAGGCAAAAGAAACAAATAATCCAGGATTTAAGCTCTGTTGACAAAGACCATCTGGAAACCTCTGATGGTGGAGTTGATGTTTGTGAGTGCCAGGTTCGCCTGCAGCATCTTGTTTCCCACCTTGCTGGGAGTGAAGGTGATGCGTTGCACTGCTCTTCCACCTGGGCGCAGCTGGTGCATCCTGCAGGAAGACGTTAGATGTAAAAGAGTTTTACAAAATGTGCAAGCGCAAGAATCACTGCAGTGATAGTGAATGGCTGACACTCTGTGACCTACTTTCATCTGGTTGGAGGTGACTGCAAGTTAACTGATAAAACTTGTTCTGTTGTGACCTTTAAGCTTTAATTCCCCATGAGTATCTAAATGTAGCACGAAAGGGAGGGTCACAATATAAATTGTTGGTCCTGATCTGCCCAGAGAAGTGGAACATCAGTTATTTATTTTTGCCACGCCTGCCTGTACCCTGAACACTCACACAATACAAGTGGGACAAGCCTACATTCCATCCTCACACACTGTAACATCATGTACTGTATTGTGACACACCTCAGCATTCCTTTGCTCATTCATGTTGCAGCCTTTCATAACTATATAAATCACTAAGATGCCTTTGGTGTTAAGTATTGCACATGTAGGCCTATATAAACAACGAAGATCACCATTCTCACCTGAAAAGCATCTTCCCCTGGATCAGCCCGGCGCCTGCCACAGTCAGCACTCCAGTCACCGGGTGAGAGAATGGATTGGTGAAGGCCACTGCCGCAGTTTGCTTCTTGTTAAGCACGACGGAGTCTTCATCTGCAACCTGAAGGAAGCATTTGTGTTAGTGAGCTCTGAAAATGACCGTAAAGTACCCATCCAGTAATAATCAATACATTCTGTGCGTTTTCTACATTGCTTCGCTTATGCTTCACCCAAGATGTCTTTTTCACTTGCTGCACCCTCACATCAGATAAGTCTGTCTAGATTCCTTGTGGATTACTTCAAATATTATCCCTTTGTTCAGAATTACATAACTGGTATGTATTCATCCGTGAGTCCAGCTGACTGGAAGAGATTACCTCCTTAATCTGATCATCACACATTTAAAAACCCTCATATCTACCCTTTCTTTCATTAATCCCTCAACAGAAGCTTCTCTGTCATCTTATTTATCAGAAAATACATGGTAAGTGGACAGCTTTTATGTAGCGCTTTTCTAGTCTTTCAGCTACTCAAATGGCTTTACAGTGCAAGTTAGCATTCACCCGTTCACACACACATGGCATCCTGTGCATGAGGAACTCATACACAAACATTCACACACTGATGGAACAGCAATCGACAGCAGCTCAAGAACTCTTTGACATGCAGGGAGGAAATGAACCATCAACCTTTCGATAAATACACAACCCCACTCTTCCCCCTAAACCGCGGCCGCCCCAGTAACACTCAGAATGTGTCTAATACCTCTATGGTGAGCTCTGGGCTGGCGATATTGAACTCCTCAGAGGCCAAGGCTCGCTCCTGACTGTTCGTGTCCTCCAGGACGACTGCGAGGTTGATCACGTCTTCCCCCACCAAGTCCTCACACTGGGCTGGGAGGATCTGCTGTTGAATGACTTTGGCTAGAGAGACAGAGGGAGGAAGAGGCGACATTTAATTCACAATCATCCCTAAGAAGTGCACATTTGAGTCTATATATGAGTGGCAAGTGAATTTACCCTCCATGGGTGCCAGTTGGATGACACCGTGGTTTTCCCAGAAGGTGTCTGAGGGACTGTGGTTGTATTCTTTAACCTGGGCGTTGATGTGCACCTTTATCATCTTGGCAACGCTCTGCTTGTTGATGGCTTTCACTGTGAAGCGAACAGGCTCTCCGGCAACAGGAGCTTTATCCAAAGTCAGTAAGACAGCGATTCCCTTAGATGAGTCTGCTGAGAAAACATGACGAAGGACGGCATGTTAGATGACGTGTGTACAAACAGATGACGAGCCTGGTGAATGTGATCAAAGTCAAAATTACCTCTCCTTAATGTTGAGTCATTTGAAGCCGTGGAACTTCTTGATGTCAGTGTTGACGTCGGGCCTGTCAGGTAAAGATGAAAAGTAAAAAGTAAATAAAGTAACCTCTAAACTGAACAATGTGTCTTTTTATAAATGTACTTTCTGTTTGTAGATCATACTTTTGAGGTATTTGTAGTCTCCTGTGATGTTCTGGTATCTGGGGAAGCCAATAGCTTTGGTGCAGATGAGGGATCCCACTCTCTCTGTGTCCTTGTTGTAGCTGAGCACCCGACCCTTGCTCAAAACAATGGTGTGGACGTCAGCGTTCACCTCGGCATAGACGAAGGGAACGTCATAGTATAGGTCAATACGGCGTTCCCTGACTGCTTTGACTGGGGCTGGGCCACAGCAGAACACTCCTTAAGTAATGAAATAATGAGTAAAGGAACGTTAGAGGCATGTTTATTGAGAAAAACAAGTTTCGGGATGTTCAAAGAAGTGAGAAATTTCCCACAAAAAAGAACAATGTTTCTCACACACCTCCACTCCTCTCCTGGGGGGTCGGGTCCAGAACCTGCCAGCCATCCATCCCCTGTCCCAGATCCCTGCGAGTCATCCAGCACTCCACCCACACGTGGAAGTTCCTGTTCAGAACAGCCAAAGGAACATATTGTAAAGCATGAACAGACTTCTTTAATTAATTTAAAAAGGGAATTCAATACACCATAGCTGCATCAGAAAAGTTTCCAAAAACTGCAACAAACAAATGGATTTAAAAGTTAAACCACCACTGACCATATGCTGTCGTTGCTGCGGTTCAGCTTCCGTCCTGTTTCACTGTAGTACTCCTCAATCACCAGGTTGTTATTAGTGTCGTGAGCAGAGTTGAAGTTCGTGACGATACGGCAAGGAATGCCAAGCACTCTCATGACTAAAAGGCAAAATTAAAACACAGCCAAAGACATTTATGCATCAGTGAAGATCAAAATGTTGCGTCATGGAAAAACGATCTGCTGTGTGAACAAGACTGACAAGACGTCAATCTTGAAATCTTATTCTAGATGTTTTGAAGTGGTTATTGAAAACTACATAAGAAGCATGGTGAGAGAATAACAGATTTTTTTGTGTCTTTATTTTAAAGGTTCTAAATTATCATGGTATATTCACCTGTGCACATGACAGCTGCAAACACCCAGCACTGTCCATACTTGACTGGGCTGTAACCAGACTGCGCCCACTGTCTCAAGATGTCCTCACTGCCGGTCCACAAGGAGGGGTGAACTCCTTGTTTGTAGTCACCTGACCAGTTGCCTTTCAGCACTCCACGGTCGTCTTCGCTGTTGATCTGAACGCAAAACAGGAGATATTTTTCTTTTTCCAGAGATCATAATTTAAGCTCAGGCATGTCACATCTTTCGAGATGATTCTAATAGTTTAATAATTACTTTGATCGACTCTTTTACTGCAATAATTACAGTCTTCCTGTGCGTGACATTTAGTGTTCAGAACACTTGACGAGGTGTGTATTTATCTTGTCCACATGCAGAATACCGTGTCCGTATTCAAGCCATGACATGTTTTTAATAAGCAGGTGATAATGTTGTTGTCATGCAAAGTCAATAAAAAGTTGAAGAACCAGAACATTCACTTTATTCCTCTATATATAACGACTTTGTGTTTTTTTCTCCAAGTCTGTTTGCACTCACCATGGCAGACACAACCCGGCCGATGTAGATGGGGTTGCTCCGGTTCAGATAGTCCATTCTTGCGTTCTTCTGGTGCTGAGGGCTGACCTGGAGCAGATTCAGGCACGCCTCCAGAACACCAGACTCATACTTTACAAGTAGAAAGAAAGAAATGAGAGGAATAAATAACATTTAATGAAGCATATTTATATCAATACATGCTTAACTTTAATCTCAGATGACTATTATGTGATGTCTGAGGCCTGGTTTAGGATTGGGGTTTAATAAAAGTCACGAGTTTGTAGCCTGTTACCTTTTTCCTCATTTATTCTACCTTTTATCCTTAAGAATTTGTCTTGCCAGCATTACTTCCAGTAAAACAGCACTACAGTACATTAAAATTACACATATGAGGCTTATTGCAAAACAGCAATAAAAGAAATGACACCCCCGCAGTCAGCACCCTTTTCAATCAATAACCTGACAATTTTTTTCCAACTTGACATCTGCAAAAGTTCAATCATTAACAGCTTTACACTTTCATACCTGATCAAGGGACCATGGTCTTGGCACAATGTTCAGAGCCGTCCCTGTGAACAGCAGGGTGGAGTCACTCTGGACATACTCCTCTCTTTGGTCCTCAAAGGGAATATGCACTGTGTCCTCTGCAAGAATATACTTTACATTAGTACAGTTGTACATTCTTTTAAATTTTAAAATACATCGCTTCATATATAGCTTAGACGTCAGCTGCCATCGTCATTTACATTTTTCCTCTCTTCTTTAAATGTGGTGCCAGACATTTGCTATGATAAATCCTTACCTTTCAGGCACGATTCACACAGCCAGTCATATACCACATCAGTGCACTGTAGCAGTCAGACTCCCACAAAGGGAACTAATAAGTGATTAAAGGTGATGAACGACTCCAGTACATCAATACTCTCATTTAACCACAAAAACCAGGAGTGCATTTTTGTTGGTTAGCTCTCATCTGCAATTATAGGCTGCCATTCACTGGGTTAACTTGCACTCACCACGACACCAGGGATTGCAGAGCACGATGAATTTGCCGGAGGCACAGGTCTTCTGGCTGTCCTGGGTGAACACACACAGCTGAAACCTGTAGCTGCCCACCGAGGCAGAGGCAGGAGGGGAGATGAATATGGTTGGGCTTTGGAGGTTCAAACCCACAGGGTCAATAAAGGCTCTCCAATGGGAGGGAGAAACCTTCATGGAGAAAGTGACTGGAATTTCTGCATACAGGCGGCCTGAGGAGAGAAAGAAAGGAAGGAAAGGAGTTTTAAATTGTGTTTGAAATTGGCTGCATGCAAAAGTCTGCTCCCAAACAAATCTAGACCTACCTAGCATAATTTTGATCCTCAGGGAGTCGATCTTGGGGTTGAAGAGTCGGCCCTCCAGCTGCAGAGTGATTCTGAACGGGGCTCCTCTTCGCACCACCAAGGCATTGGAGCTGCTGAAGTCTTCTGTCCTGTGTCTTGCCAGGTTTTCAGAAAGTTCCAGGTTGACATTTTGTATTCTCAAATCTGCAAATTAAAAAAATAAATAAATAAATAAGAAATTGCAACAGAAGTATGAACTTAGCCGTTGGATTGCACTAAAAGTTCAGTTTAGTTACAGTTAAATCATAAAATAGCAGAGAAAAACAGCCTGTTTAGAGACAAATCTCACCTTCCATTTGTTAGTGTCTCTTTTTCACCACAACGGTTAATGGCCCCACTGTCACCCTCCACTGCTTATAAAGCTTTGCCCAACCCTCGGAAAGCATCTGGCAGGTGGTATTAGGAAAGTGAGTTACTAACGCCCTCAGGTCATTTAGCAAAACACACAACATAAAATGGTACACCGCTCCTTGCAGATTATTTGGAGGTGTTCAGTTTCATGCGTAAATCAGGGCACTCATGAGTAATCAGAAACACCCAGTGCGAAAGAAAAGAACAGAAATCCAGAGAAGATTACGTTAGTGGGCGTGAAAACTTGCGACACATTGCAACGGTTCGCAAACCAGATATGAGGCCTGGCGCAGGAGCAGTATTATTGTTTTACTAGGCATAAAAAAAGTTTGGCTTATCTGTCTAATACAGATTCATACAGCTCACAAACTCTTGTTATAGCATTATTGTATACCATGTGGTGCTCTATTGTATAACACTGTTTAAATAAATCCACAATTGGTTGAAGATGAGTATGGCATCATGTCTGTTGTTTTGATCTTGTGTGAGGTAGATTTGAAATAAAGTTATTGTTAAGTATGAAATCACAAGTGATTCAGTTTTCATTGTTTCATTGGAACAGCTGCTTCCCAAGAACCTGACGGCTTAAATGACAGTCATCTCTTAAATCACTGCTACAACTCAACCATGACAGACAATCATCACTGTCCAATGACTAAATGAGATCTTAGGTTTTCTTTCTTACTTCCATCTTTGGGCCTCCATGCCTATGTTGCCTCATAACTTTCAATTATTTAATTAATTAATTTCAGTTTTGACTCTCTCTCTGATTATTCTCGTTTACACATTAACTATTATTATTATTATTATTATTATTATTATTATTATTATTATTATTATTATAGCCTCATCATGAGCTATTTTTTATGTCTGTTATCATTCTTCAAATGGTCATGGCCAAAATAATTGATGAATAATTAAGTGAAAATAATTAATGCTGATTTCATTTGTATTACTAGCATCCTGTAATTACCAGGTCAGTGGCCTTATGGTAAGAGTATCTGCCCTGATATTGGTAAGTCGGGGTTCGATCCCTGGTCATACCAAAGACTATCAAAAAGTGCACCTGACACCTCCCCGTTTGGCCTGCAACATGTTAGCGTTGTGTCCAGGTGGTGCACTTGTACATCAAGCTGCCTCACGCCTCACGGGATATTGGCTCCTGCCCTAGGGGTCTTCATGGCTCTCAAAGGGTTCCTACTTATCATTCTTAAAATGGCCATGGCCAAAAAAACTGATTGAAAATAATTAATATTGATTTCATTTATATGAATCGCATCAGCTATCTCCATTTCACTACACCACTGTTTAGATTACAAACCTGAGTTAAAGCCGGTCTGATTCATATCTGTTCATTACATAACACTAGCTACGAGTTTCAGATGGTGTGGTGGACTGATTGTAATGTTTTCCCTTTTTGTGAAGCAAAAAAAGTATTTTTATTGTCAATAGACTGTAAAATTGTACAATAAAATTGCAAGGTTAGAGTGGAGGGTTAGTCCTGAGCCGCTGTGACTGAGTGTTCACTGAGTGACTCAGTTGGGCAAACCTAACCTAATGTGCCTTTTTTTAGTTGTATTTAAGGTGACAATGTTAAAGATTCTTATTTACAGAAATGTATGTTATCTATGTCTATCACTAAATGAGATCACACAATGAGGACTGAAGCTTTGGCCCACTGATGAAAGCCCTCATGTATGCAGTCTTGCATACTGGGTGACTGTGGCAACATTCCAAGGTAAAATCTCTGGCGGCACACGGAGCACTACGTTTAATCTGCGGCCTGCAGCCTTGACAGTGTTGCACTATGACACAGTTAGAAGACAGGTGTGACTTTACTTAGAGCTTGTTTTAGTTTCCTTTGCTGAGCCTTGCCTTTGAGAAAAAATAGCTATATTGCATAATTCGTGTTTTAAACGGTGAGCCACTCATCTGGTCTGTATTTAGAGGTATGTAAGCAGCCTGCACTGGGTGGAATCCGGACACATTTTTGGAGAATGAATACTGGCATTAACTTATGAAATGGCTATCTACAGTATCTGTCTGATTTCTCCACATCATGGGGTTAATAACTGACAGCTGGGCCCAGACCAGAGACTCCACCCACAGCAGGGTGGGCAAAGTCTCTGGTCTGGGCCCTGGCTAAGAAATTCATAAATTAAAGACCAATCTTTGGTTA
>JAPQLA010000012.1:8464993-8476468 GCA_029822935.1 Naso vlamingii | reverse complement strand
TAAATTTACCAAGCTGAGTAAGGTTATAGATATAATTTTCCCTCCAATTTTTATGCTGGGAGGTATGTTATGTTAGCAATTTCTCATTGGATTTACGTTGATTAAAAAAGTTTAAAAAATAAAATAACAACAACAAGCCCAAGTCGATAGCGACCATGATGTACCGAAGACGGCGGGCCGATCTTCGTCTCATAGCCGACAAGACTCTCCGCCGGTAAGGCATCATGACTGGTCAAATTCCGTAAACGGGACGAGACCAGTCCAAACGGCGGTGTCAAGCAAGATAGGTAGGTTCGCTTCTTGTTTTCAAAGTAAAAGCACTGATTTGACACTATGGTTTTTTGTATGAGAAAGGGAAAGGGGTGTTTTATTTTGTGAAAATAATCGGAAGTGCGTTGCTCACTGCAGCTAGCTTAAATTTCACTGAATTCGTCCGAACGAAATTGTAAATGGTTGGTATTTGGACAAATAAACGACACACTCGGGATCTAAACGGCTACTTTCTCGCCTGATTTTTTAAAAAATCTCGATAAAGTGATATATTTAAAGAGTTTAGAGCTAAAGTGAAATCAGCTTCAGCCTGTCGATTTCGGCTCGGGTAGGAGCACAATGCATTGTGGGTTATCATGTAGTATGCTGTAGTGTAAACGCTTTGCATACTGTCTGATTGATTGAGTATGCAGTATGGAGTATGTATAGTATGAGTATGGAAATATGTAGTAGGTAAGTATGCGGTTTCAAACGCAGACAGAGAGAACAGAAATAATTCTAAGTTGCCTACGAGCTGCTGTCATGGCTGCCGCAGATCTCAAATGTAAACATGAAGAGGTCAAGGCAAAGTTTGGCGTGGAACCATTTCAAGCTAAAAAATGACGAGCTTCATTGTTAACAATGTAAAGTTGTATTTAAGTACAACATGACAACGACCCCCGTGATTTAAACAGCGTAATGTTACATCAACCCTGGTTAACGTCAGTGCATCATCCTGTCAACCTAGCATCACCTCTGTCCTCCATCACGCAGGAGCCGCGATGCACAACAGTAAATAATGTTTTTAGATTAAGTTACTATCATGTGATGATTGTTTTTTTAAAATTGTTTCTAAGAGGCTCAATTGTGTTTAAGTGTGTCACAGTGTCGGAGGCTCGTGTTTGGCTGCTTTTACGTTACATGCGCCGCATATCTTTTTTTGTTTAAGTTGAACAGTTGAACTTTAGCTGCCCTGTCTGAGAGGATTGTTGTTGGACCATCAGTTCCTCTTGAAATAAAGACTAATTTGTGGAAAAACACGCCGTATTTTGTATTTTCTGCCATAGACATTTTTAAAATAAAAAAATAATGATTAAACGATAATTGATCATTAATTTTCCCAGTGATCGATCAAGGATATTTCTTCAAATGCCCATCTCTAGCAGCAATGGTTGTTTGTGTCTGTGTGTCAGCCCTGTGATTAACTGGCGACCTGTCCAGGATGTCCTCCGCCACTCGCCAAATGTCAGCAGGGATCTGCTTCAGCACCCTGCGACCTTGCAAAGGATAAGTGCTTATGGATGGATGAATTTATTGAACTAATGTTAAACAGCGTTGGTAAAGAAAAAAAATCAAGCGTCTCTAGATTCAGATGGATATACTGTAAAACAAAAGCTTTAAAAACCTTTCAAACTAACCTTCAGTTTGACATGTAAAGATTTGGCGTTTCTCTCAAACATCAGAACGTCGCAGACGTGTCTGTGGCTGTACTGCTGTGAGGTCTGATAAGGACAGAGACATTTGCCTCTTTATTGTAAATATCCTCCACTCTGATCCATTAAGACACTACATCACCTCTCCCTCCTTTACATCTCTCTTTCTTGCACCATTTCCGTTCACGGCATCATCACTGTGTTCTTGTCACCGGTCTTGCACAGGATAGAGCCTTGAGAGCAAACACACACATACACACAGAATTTTCACACGCGTGCAGTGTTAACGAAGCACACTGTGACAGTTTGACACCCTCATTATGTTATTAATACCTGTGGCCGTGTCAATAGCCTCTAATGCCAGTGTCAACGCCCTTTAATGGAATCACTTACATCAGTGTAGCGTCTCACCTCCTCCCACTCCTCAACTGTTTGCCATGCAGAGGGCGTGCGGTCCTCCAGCACTCCCGCTCAGCTAACAGCAGGAGAGAATCAGGACGGAGTGACGAGGGCAGGAAGAGAGGAAGAGAAAAAGAGGCCTGACACATTTCGCAGCTGCAGTATGGATTGGATAGGTTACCCCCCAAAGGAGGTTTTGTCGTAAACAGGTGTGCGACTATCTGACTTGCTCCTTTTTGAAACATCCAGTCTTGTTTTATCGCAGCCATTGAAATATCTCCCATAGCATGTCTGCGTCTACATTCGTCCTCTGCGAGTATGACCACAGCTGCTGCAGCAGAAGTAAGGAGGTATGCAGTGCTGAGACACGAAACTCTCCTAATCAGTGATCCATCAATGGATTTAAATTGTCATGGCAACAGCTGCTCCATCCTCCTCACTTTCTCTCCTCCTCTGTCTTTATTTTATCTGATTAATCTCTGGCCTTGAGCCTGTTGAAACTCCGCCAATGATAGAGAGAAGTGTTGACTTCCGTACCACAGCAGTGAAACACCTTTTCTCTCCATGATGTTTGTTACTACTGTGGCTGTGATAGCACCGAAAGGCTGCTGTGAAAATATTACAACTAAGCTAAGATAGGTCATCTCTAAATCATGAGAAAAATCTAAGGGTGAGAGTTGGAGCAGGATTCTCTCGTCGCCGTAACTATCTGTATTGACAATCGCCTGAGAGATCATGAATATGAGAAAGGTCCATCCTGGCTGCAGGAAAATACAGGCAGTATTTACTTTTTTATCTGTGTACGTCAGTTATTCTGTTTTTTCAGCTTCTGTTCTGCCAGCACCAAAAGAGAAGGACTGGCAAGTAGTAAAGTCCTTCTTCTGTGGATTTAATTGGCTGATCAACCAGTAGTGACATTGACGAGCGGTGCGACTCCACGCTGGAAAGTTGAAATTATCTTCCACAGGAAAAACACGTCACACAGTAGCAAGAAAGGAGTGCTCGCCAGACACTCTGGACCACAGGACAACAATGAATTTGCTGGCGATGCTTCTTAAGCGACCATTCTCAGTGTGATGGGCCTTTATCAGCTGCTCCTCGGGATGCTTCAAGTTTATTCTGTTCCTCTTAAGTAGCCGTCCAAGCCGAATCATGCCCTCGCAGACGTTAACTATCTGAGGTCTACAATATTTTTGATGTCCTTTTAGTTCGCCTTTTAGAGGTACATGCATACAACCTAGTGCCCCAATGTTTTATATCAAATTTCCATAAGAATCTCAGCTTTATGTACTATGAAGCCCCCATTTGTCCCAGAGCACTGTTAAGAAATTATAATGCCAATAAGTCAGATTTTTTTTATTTTCTTCAATCTCCTGGGATAAAAACCTTTCCTCATGGATGAATTCATTTGGTGCTTAAAAAAGTGTTCAGATAAAAAGGGAGAAAGTGAAAAATAAGGGAAATATATGAATAAGCAGTAGAAAAATGTGTAACAAATGTCTAAAACAAAATTTTAGAATATATCACGCTTCAAGGGAAGTGTGCGTATGAAAAATGAGCAATACAATGAAGTTTTTTTTTTAAGCAAATGTGTAGTATGTATATATTTTTTTAAAAAACAAAACAAACAAACAAAAAAAAAACAGAAAATGCACTATTTACAATATTTACAGAATGTGATGTTTCCTCGCTGGTGGCAGAAAAGAAGGTGTCTTTTGGAAAAAAAATCCTTCCACGGTTCACTGAGCCCTGGCAGATATAAATCCTGTTTGAGTGGCGGTGGGTGAGTTCCCAAGTGTCATGACTGTCCATCGGTTGGTTTTACACAGAATGTAGACCAACACATGAATGCACCAATTCGCACGCTGAGATGAGATGACTTCAGGCTCGTCCTCAGCCTCCTATTTGTCGCTGTGAGTCAGGATCTACAGATATAGGAACAATATTCAGACAATATTTATTTATTTTATAATCATAGAGACATTGTGAAAACGTCATGGAAAGTTCTTATATCTCAGAGGGTGAAGCACCGTTTTACCTCAGCGCTCATTCTGTTTTAACCTGATCCAGCCCTCCAGTTTGTCCTTAAAGTTGACACTAATGTTTTTAATCGAGAATATTTCTATTGGATTTTAACATATTTACACAAGGTAAAATGAGAGATAGTAGCTTTCAGGACAGGTATCGAAAATCATAAAGCATATATGTGACAAATAACAAAGCATAAGATCCAGTCAGTCCTTTCCATTCCCCTAAACCCCCCACAAAAGAAAAAAAGACACTAATGTTTTAAAAATAACCAGAACTGAAATTAAGCTGTGAAGGAATTGAGGTGCAGGCTAGAGGAGCAGCTGTTTTATCTGTGGACCCACCTTAAAAATCTTCCACAGAGGCCATACTTGTCAATCGTTCTTTGCTACAGAGGGATGACAGTGTCCCATCTATCCAGGCTGACACTCAGTGATGCAGAGTAACAGTAGATTTAGATGCACATGCCAACCTGCTTTTTAATTTGATTCCCCCTGTACAGAAACAGGCTGTACCCTCCTTTACACACTCTTTTCTTACCACATTAACATGGAAATAGTTTTGAGCTGTAGTAGCTCCTCATCTTCATCATATTTCCTCTAACAGTCAAACTGAAGGACAGACGAGTAATTTGCTCTGCTTGAACTGTCTTGACTCTGGCCTGGTCAGAGGCAGCAGCGTGTGAAGGGGGTTGTAGGCACAGATGTGAGGGACATTCTGAAAGTAAATACAACACTCAGAGTTCCTTAACGCTGCAGGCATCCTCCTGTTTCGTCTGACACAACGAGAAACTTTAGAGTCAAAGTGTTCCTCTTCAGTTGAGAACGTAAGTGGAAACATTTTTTTTAGTCAGAGTGATCGTTGACACAGGTGGTTAAAATATGCACAGTGATTAAACATTTATTCAGACCTCTGCTGAGGACAGAGCCTGTCTACTGGATGGGACGAAGCTCGGAGATGAAACTAGAAATGATGTCTCATCATCGCAGCATCACTTCTTGGTTCAGTCACAGACACCAAACGAGGACAGGACAGCCCAAAATAGCACAGTCAAGGCTTTTTACAACACTTGAAAGTTTCACTTGTGTCTTTGTGGTCACGGACGTTGGTCATTCGTGCAAACATGCTGCGTTTGTGTAGGTGAGAAAGGCTGAATGTGCTTATTAGCTTTTATCCCCTAAGCATCCTGCAGATGCCACCATCATTATGTGAAAACACTTAATTTTTACTTTTACGTTAAGCCAACATGTTTTTTTTCTACTGACAGTGTGTGTGTGTGTGTGTGTGTGCTCATGTCTTTTTCCATTAGTATAACTTTTTGAAATGGTTACAGACAGTAAACTGTCAGTAGAAGCAAAGTGGTGCGATAATTCTCCTGCACTGATTGATGACGCAGTAAGCTCCACCTCATGTTAAATGCTCCTTGAACTGCACGCCCTTATGCTAAGCAGTCAACACACACTCACACATTTTGTCAAGAGCAATGAAAATGCACCGAGCAGTAACTTGTTGGAGCTGAGCATTCAAGGGTGATACATCAAAATCCTCCCTCAAATGCAAACACTTGCAAAGCCGACACGTTTCATAAATCACCTGAGGAGGCAGAGTGTGTGTGTGTGTGTGTGTGTGTGTGTTGCTTCTGTGCCCGTGACTCCTTCTCTCTCTCTTATCCTCCTTTAGGAAGTGACCTCTATTTACTTGTCATACATTGTTACCTCCCCCAACACACACATACACACAGATGCTGCAGTGCGATGCAGCATGAAATCTTGGCTATTTATTCCAGTTGTGCACATGTTGCCATTTAAAAAACAGGAACGGGTCCAAAGCTACGACTAAAATGATGCTCTTGAAAAAGATCAAGGGCAGAAAAACCATTTAAAAGTCAGAAAGGAAACAAAAATCCAACAGGAAACTTTGGAAGTGTAATATTGCGTCAAAGGGACACCATGTACACATGGACAGAAAAAAGACTGTAGCTTTCAAATTTGCAGCATCACAGAAACTTAAATATCTTTGAACACATTTCCACTGAGAACTTGAACTTCTCATTTTGCTATGCTTACAGAAGCATCTGCACACAGAGGCCCCTACACGTACACAGTCACACCCACACACACTCCAGAGGAGGAGGCGTTGTGTAACACATGTAGTGAAAGGGGTAAGCAGGGTGTCTCCGCTGAGGCATCAGCCTTCGGTAGTTGAAGAGCCTCGGAGCGGAACAGATTCAGCCCGGCGCTTTGAGGTTCGGCTGCACTCGGCTCAGCCTTTGAACTGTGCACGCGTCCAGCCTCGTGGCCTGCGCTAATTAGCATTTCACCGGCATCCATCTTCAAAGGCAGCGGGCAAAGCAAGGAGCATCACACACGCGCATTCATATCAAAAGGGGCCCGTGTCCTCCGCAGTGAGGTCTAATGTCACAGTTTGTAAGGCTGCTGCAGGTAAACGGTCGGTGTGAACGGGTCAGTCAACGGGCCTCTGACAACAAAAGAGTCTCTGCATCATGATAATGTGTGAGCTAAAACAATTAATTAACTGAAAATTTAGTTATTCCTTCATTGCATTAAACACTCCTTCATTTTTTAAAACTAAATTATAGGACAAAAAAGCTCCATGAAGATGTTACTTTTAGATTTTGGACATTTTAACATTTTTCACAATTATCTAACATTTAATAGATCAAAAAATAACCCCTTAAATGAGAAAATAATCAGATTAACAAGTGATGACAGTAAGGATTTGTTTGGGCCTGTATGGTCAGTAAATAATTTTGGTCAATTCACTGATTAATGAATCAAGAATGCACTCTCATTTTGACAAATGAGTCCACTGTGGGTTTAAATGAGCCTGTGGTCACAGCATGTGCACAGATCATTGCTACGCTTTAGAAAGCTGCTGTACTCTAAACCTGTTTTAAAAATACTGTTGGCCATGTTCTCTTTAAAACCCACGAGAAGACAAAAATTCAACAAAGAACTGATCCCTCTGACAAGTTTGTCTTTGTAGCCATAACCTAATACAGCTTGCTCCTCAGTGCCGTGGAGCTCTGCCAATAAAAACACATAATGAACCTCACTGTTGCCCTGGGTGACATGGTCCTTCATTACAATGAACATGGGCACATCAGCTGCAAAGGCTCAGTAGAGCACCAAATGTGTACCAGTCTGCTGCGGAAAATATACCTGAAATTATACCTGTTTGACTAACGTTTGCTGAAAACTGCTAAACTACTACTTTGTCCTTTAGCGACATTTTTTATGAGGACTTTTATCTGACAGAAGTAGTGTAACTTTGTTTGAGAGCCACATACGGTAGGCAGCTTAGGGAGGACAAGGCGTCCACAGGAGACTGCCTGTTGTTTGCTGCCAACAGTCAACACCGGTGCCTTTTAACCAAGAACAGGCCCAGCTAATAAAAAAGAGATGTTTTTCATCCAAATCATGATCTTTCTGTAACTCGTCAGAGTCTGTGCTTTTTGCTAAATCTAACAAAATCTTAACCGGAGTGGTGTCAGATTAGTTACATGTTGTATTGCTGGTTTTGGAAAGCTTTGGTGAGCAGGGTAAGTCTGGTAAACCAGACCCATAATTCACTTCACCAATAAATTCACTTTGTGGAAATGGTCTGGCCACGCTCCATTGGGGATTCTTTGCAGAATTTGAATCCTACTAGGTGTGGTATCGAGTTAAGTGTAAAACTATTGGAGCAACGTAAACAGTCAGCACTGACACTGACAGTATGACGTATGTTGTGGGCCCAACTATTCAGCGAAGCAGACAGAGAAGGAAGGAAGGAAGGAAGGTTAACATCCGATCTGCTCAATAGAAAGAGACAATTAGAGGTTTTTTGTTTGAGATAAAATCACGTTATCACCAAGTAGATGCCGCTACAAGCCACAGCTAACCGCTAACGGTGGAACACCTGGCCTCTCGCTACCCTGAGACAACGGCTCAAACATCGGTAGCCTGCAGGCTACAGACAAGACGAGTGGCGGCTGACATTAGTTTTCCACAAGTTGTAAAATAATCATATGGATATTGATATATTGGGTTGTGATATTGGCTATTTTCATCAGTTTTAGAGCTTTTTTATGGAGTTTTTTAAATGTGTTGTCTTGTACCCGAGGCTGCATGAGTCTCATGTTGGTAGAAAGATCGGTACAAAGACTCCTACCATTGCAGATGGGTAGAACGACTCCTACTAAAGGCTCCTATTCTTCCCTGCGTGTAGTAATCACAGAAAGCAGTATATTTCGTGTCCCCAAGGTTGTTGCCCGTCTCATTGGAACATTCTTTGTGTTTGCTATTGCGTAGTTTTCAGTAACAAGGGGTTTTTGGTGGCCTGGTAAACTGAAGTGGTAGGCCTCTGCCATGATTAAACTACTGCAAACAAGCATTTGACTTCTATGTCATGGAGCTTTACCGCTGATTGGTCCAGCCAAAAATTTGTCTCTGCAATTTTAAAGACAACCCTCGTTACCAGACTGATTCTCAGCAAAATCTGAGCTGAGTGGAAGGAGGGTGGAGCCAGGTCATGTAGTTTACAGGATTTGTTAGTTTTGTAGACTTAAATCTTCAGTAGGAATAAAGGAACCAGGGGCTAAGTGCTAAAGACAGTGGAAAAAAAAAAAAAGTTCACAGAATAAAATAAAGTCTCCCAACATCTGCCATGTCTGCATTGATAACAATCATAAGATACTTTATGGTGGTCATTGCGTTTTTGGAGGAAGTAAAAAAAAAAAACTTTGATCATTTGATTAAAAATGTTCTCAGTGCATTTTTGTTAAAAAGCCAACCTGCAGTATTCAGTTGGCCCTGTTTACCTGCACATTCAAGGTTTGTGTCAGATTAGTACTTAAGTAAAGCTGAAGTGTACTCAGACGGAGTGTACTTTAGACTAGCAGCACATCTGGCAAGGCTAAGTATGAGCCAGTGTCTCATCAGTGGGAATCCACCCACAGAGGGGCTAACGGTGGACCACCAGCTGCTTATGAAAGATAGGAAGAGGGAAAAGGGGATGAAGGGAAAGTGTAAAAGAGTGAATAGGAAAATAGGCCATGGGTGAGGAGGCAAGGAGTCGCAGGAGAATTAAAGAAGAGGATCAGGTCAGAGGGAACAGAGGAGATTAGACTCAGAAACATATTGGCGAGATGATGTTGTCTTATGGATGTGACCAGGTTAAGCTGAGCGAGGCTGACAGACAGAACATTGTGTACCATACGTTAGTCATAAATGACTAAGCTGTGCGGCAATATTTACCCCTGAGTCACATAGAAGTGATCATCTATGTCTATTACAGGGTTTACATCATTTTTGTTTGCTGCATGCATTTCCCTTCCCCGAGGCGATGTGGTTGCAGAAAGAATTGAATTATGTGAGGCTCGATGTTCTGCATAAACCCATAAACAATTCCCCACAGCGTGCCTTATTAAATGCACAGACTCTTCATTTCACGTTTCACTTTGAGGAACTCCACAGTGCTTTATGCGATGTATCAGGGCTGCAGATAACTCCTAATTTCATTTCTGATTATTGACAAAATGAGAGCTCTCAGAGCACAAAGTGATTGTATAGTGAATTTTTCTCTCTCTTTTTTTTTTAAAAATGTGTGCAAAACAACCAAACACTTGTAAAAAAACATACCACGTAACACCTACAGGAATACTTTAAAGCTGTGGGAGGTTTGTGTCATCAGGCAAAATTTCCATGATAACCTTTCAGCATATCGTTATTCAGCTGGTCTGAAGGATTGCTAGACTTCTGCTCTGCGTCTTGCCTCTGTATTAAGAAGATGAAGCATGTGACGGGCACTTTTTGTCCAATCACAGGTCATTTCAGAGAGCACATGTTCCTACTGGATAATCTATACTGCGTTTCTTAGTAGAGATGTCCTACCATCATTTTTTCCTTTCTAATACTGATTCTGATACCCAAACTTAGGCAGCGGTCAATACCGAGTACTGATATGATGCCAGTGAATGAAAATAACAATTCCTTTAAAATGTAAGGTGCAATCATAATTTAATAAAATAAAAAGATTTAAAAGAATGCTGTAAAACAGTAGTGCAACAGCAACCTAAAAAACTAAAATCTAGGAAAATCTAATTCCTTACATTACATTGACTAAGCTAATTGGGAAGTACCTGGGTATCGTTAAGCGGCTAATAAATCACATGATATTAATATATTAGTTTTTGGTGTTAACCATTATTTGTTTTACATGTTAGCATAACATTTGCAAATTGGCGTTAAATATGAAGTAGCAAGTAGCACCAAGGAATGACTTCAGTTTTGCAGATACAGTATTTAATTCTAAACTAAAACACCAAATTTAAATGACTTGATTTCAGCCCCTGATGAATGTTATGGCCGTACGGCAAATACTTCTTGAGATTTTTCAGTTTGAACTGAAGTGGTGGGCCGACTGACCAACAAGCTGACTGACAGATTGTCACAATCACAACTAAAGCTGCTGGTGTGAAAAACAAAATCTAACAAGAGGACAAAAGTCAAACAAACTGAAATGTAAGATTATGGTTTAATTCTTTCAGCGCTAACTTAAGAAGGAGCATTATTGTCTTGGGCACACGCACATCTGTCAGATCATCGCACGGAGGCTTGTTCCTGCCGACAGTGTGTCTAAATTCATGTTTTATTCAGCTGGCGTGTCTCCCTCCCATCACTCAGACAGCCTAAGAAGATGTGCTGCGGACAGCCGAGCACGGACAAGCCATCAGCCACCTCCTAACTTAATCTACATGCAAGTGCTCACATGCACGCAGAGTCAAAGTCAGGGACACACACATGCATGCACACACACATACACACACACACACACACCAGTACAGTGAGATATAGCGCAACACTTAGTATTCAAAATACCACAGACCACAGACACTTGCACACACACAGTTGATGCTCAGTATTCATAACGTACACAGCAGAGGGATGCGACAGATCTCTGCAGTTCTGACAAATCACTGACAAGCTAAATTCATCACACAGGCCCACCAGCTTACAGATGGGCAAGAATTTGGCAAAAATGGACAAATGACAGACATCCAAAACACAGTTATCACACTTGAGGTTACCTCATTAAACATGATGATGGTGCAGAGCTGAATCAACACGTCACAAACAAGTGTGGTATTTTAAGACATTCGCTCAGCATGCTAGGATACCCCAAAAACTCCCACTGAAAATGTTTTGAGGACAAAAGAGTCCCAATAAAATATTTATAACTCTGTCTTACTGACGGTTCCTGTGGGCATCTCCAAACCTAGTATTAAAGAGCAGCATGTTTGTTCCAGTTTAAGATGGTTTTTGGCAACACTTTCTATAAAATCTGTCCCTTTAATGCATTAAAA
>JAPQLA010000012.1:8454447-8464893 GCA_029822935.1 Naso vlamingii | reverse complement strand
TACCAAAGTTTTTACTAGTGAAAACCAAACAGCTACATTGATTACTTCTTGACAGCTTCCTCCTCCTGTCTGGTATTGGTATCAGTCAAGCTGTGTCATTAGTGTCCATTAAAAACCCTATTGATTATTGGTAGAGTCACTGAGTTGTAAGCGATTGCCTGTAACAACACAACTACCCAAAATGGTGGCCTAGTTAACAGCCTCTTGGTGGGAGTCCATTAAATCTGAGTGAAAGAGGCTCACAGGCAACTGTGCCAGTCCTGTGGCTGGAGGCTGCAGGCTGGCAGAGGTGGCTTGTCAAACACTAGACAATACACACAACCAGGGAGGACAGGGAGAGATTAGCCGCTCGCTGGCTGGTTTCTGTTGAATGCTGCAGCCGGAGGAACATCAGTCACATTGGCAGCCAAGAACAAACGACTTTGATCTGGATTTTGTCTTTTTTTTGTTTCGGCCTTTTGTATCTTTACATTTCCATCTAATATAAACAGCAATGTTAACTGAGGATCAAACTGCCAAATGGCATTATATAGTCTTTTGTTGCCATCAGTGAGTAGTGTGAAGATCTTTAGGTTCTTTGATGAAGAGTGTAATTCTGTTGTCCTTTCAGTTTCGGTTGTGTGTGTTGTTCTGTGTGTCTACAGACTTTGTCTCTTGTTCTGCAAGTAAAGACATCACATAAAGTGAAGAACAAGGCTACCCTCAGTAATTCAAGTCAAACACATGGAGAGCAAACCACAACTTTAATGATTACAGATGATTCGTGAAAAGATTCTTGCATTTAACTTGAAGAAGATGCATTAAAATTAAAGAAGACTGGATGTGTTGCTGCTGGGTGTGTGATGAGGTGTAGAGGCACATCCATCAGCTCTGAGGCAATTTAAACCTAAGAAAACTGATTTGTTTTGAGCACAACACTAACAGCTCATCACATTTCAGGTTGATATTGCACCGTTTTTAGTTGCAAACTTGTTTACTTGTCCAGTAATTCCAATATTCTCTCTTTTTTTTTAGCTCTGTTTTGGTCTGCACCAACTCATAAAGGGAAACACTGGCCTCTTTAGCTGCTAAATCCTCCAAAATGCAAAAATATCTGGTTGCTTACTGGTTCTTGCTGCTTTTTTGGTGCTGAGTAAAAAGTGTACAGTGGATTTTTAGGGCTTTTTACAGAGCGCTGACGCAGCTGAAATCTTTGCTTAGAGAGTGGTGAGAGTACAAACCAACAGGCTCAGGAGAAAAAGCAAGTCGTCTACTTACTAGAATGTCAGTCAGTACATTTACATGACCTCAGAGGAAATCGATTTTTTGTGATAGTCCAGCATAATACCTGTAAACATGTCGAGCTCCCATAGCTTGACTTAACTGTGCATGTAAACATACTGAGTTCAATCCCCGACTCCTCCCATCTGCTCATCCTGATGGCTGTTTCATGTGTGTGTGAATGATTGTGTGTATGAGTTCCTGATTAGCAGGTTGGCAGGTTAATGTCAACTCATGCTGACATGTGTTGTGAAGCACTTTTGGTAGACGAAAAACAAGAAAAAACATTTATCATTTAAACGGCAGGACAGCTCAGCGTCAAGGGGAACTGCAGAATTCTGTGGGTCTATGACTGAAAATAATCACTTTTCTTTGTCAGACACATTTATTACTACTTTAAACAAATGGACAGCTTACCTTTAAAAAATTAACTCAAGGTCAGGGAGCCTGTTTTGCAGCCGACTTTAAAACACAGCTGAGATATCTGGGAAAAAACGTGAGTTAAGACTATTCTTGTAAAGTTTACATGGCGAAGAAAGAATTTAAATGCTCATTTGTATGGTTCATGTTTTTAACATAATGGCCTTTTTAAGATTTCATTCAATTATGGGGATTTGTCTCCATCAAAAATCTGTTAAAGCAACTAAAGAAGAGTCCAAAGGTTGATCTGATGCGTAGCAAGAGAACAGACACCAGACAAGATGACTTTTGGAGATAATATCAGAACATCAACAGTTTTTAACCAGCTGGGGTTTTTTTTATTATTGTGTTATAAAGCTTCAACATTTGTTGGACTGTGAAAGCAAAACAAGCAAATCGTTTTTATAAAAGACAAAATGCTGTATATGCAGATTGTCGTACCCGAATCAAGACAGTTTGAGTTTTACGGTAACGTGACATTTGACCCTCACAGAATTCAACATGTCTCTTTAATCAGCCACCAACTGCATGTTTTCCCTGACAGAGCGAGCTTTGGCTCTGCAGAAGGGCAGCATTTTTTATAGAAAAACGGTAGTTTCATCAAGCTCACTGAATCTCTTCTGCTTCACTGCTGATGATAACGACAGATGTGGCTCTGCTTGTGCTTCATTTAATTCAGCCTGTGTGTGTTTGTAAATACTGAAAAATTCATTTTTTTTATTGGTCTGTTTGTTTTGTTGCCCGTGCCATGTGGTGAGATGAGCTAAAGGACCAATTCTCCCTCTCTAAAAATGTCCGTGGGAAATGACTTGATAAAAATCCAGGTTTAGTTTGTAATATAAACAAAAAAGTTACTTATCTCACCTTGTTCTTCTTCCCACTGAGAGTAGAAAATGTGAACCATGGGATATGGTGAGAGGGAGGATAGGTGCGTGGAGGATGTTCAAACTCATAACAGAGTAAGAGGCCCGACATTGTGTGTGCTGTCCCCCGCTGAGCTGCTCTATATCTCAAAGACTGTATCTTTTATTCAGTGTAAAGGGGGTGTGGGCTGCAGAGACTGGTGCATTGTGTCTGAGATGGATGGATCCCGATAGCAGCACAACGTCAGTGTGAAAACCAATGTCTGGACTGAATAGATTCCCTTTGTTGATCTCTTCCTCAATTTCTATCTCTGTTCTGGCTCTCCTCCTGAGCTCATATCCTTCACTCCATCTCTCCCTCTACTGCAGCCATTTTTCTTCCACAAATGTATCAAGGCAGCAGTCACCCTTCCAACCTTTCTCCCCCTTTTTCTCTTCCTCTCTCTCTCTCACTGAATATCCTGCCGTGGGCGCAGCGTCACTGTAGAAAAGGAAGGCTGGCTGGATTCATCACCTGCTATCTTGACAGGAAGATGTACGACTGTGCGGCATCCACACAGCCACACTGTAAACCGCTGCATATTTCAAAACTCGCAGCCTTCCCCATTTGTCCATATGCACGGCACACACCGTCTTGAGGGATTTCCTCGGCCGTGAATAATGCCAGGTTGCTCCAGACTTTCTCTAATGTCCTGTTCAGCAGTGGAGGTCTCTGCTGGGCCGTACGTGACAAGCACGATGGATGGATGTGTGTAGGATAAAACTGTGACAGCAGAAGGTCATCTCATAAAAAGTTGTGACCAGGAGACTTTGCCGCAGTGTTGCAGTCTGCTGGAAGTTGGAAGTTTACATTCAGTCGATTGTGATTTCAAGTCACGTGATCCAGGAGGAACCCATAAGGTTTTACACATGGACATTGTTATAGAGTTAAATGACACCTTCTTCCTCTTTCAAATTTAAGGTCCCTGTGAGGAACTTTTAACTGGCTATGAAGCAGTCTAAATTTAAACCTGATGTCTCATTTCTTACCTACACAGGCAAATAGGACGATTTGCGAGGAGATTGGCAATTACTATCCTGTCTCTTACAATGCCTTTGCCCGGTCAGCTCAGTTAGCAGAAATACTACGAAACGCTTTACACAGACCGGAGGAGACAATTTGTTGTTTACGGATATGATCGATCCGCTGTTCTCTTTTTACCTGTCTATGGTTGGAAGCAGGGGGATATTTTTCTTTAGATAATTTCTGTTCATGGCTGAACTGGTATTGTGCAAATAAGTTGACACATTTCTTTCACTGTCTTCCAAAACAAATGCTCGCGCTAGACAAGATCTTATGGACAGTAAAGATTGACTTTCTATGAATTTTCATGCTTGTTGTTGGATTCTTACCCGTTTTTGATGAGCTGCTGCCATTAAATTCTTGTTTGATATTGTTGCATCATATTGCTTCTGTATTTTTAAATGTGCGTAAATGAACCGTTTACATGTAGGCTATCTGTTTGCAAACCTGCCTCAAATTGCCCCTGGAGGGGCCAATAAAGTATTTCCTTACTGAATTAAACTGCATTGAGCAGTACTGCTTTTGTCCACACGCGCTGCTCAGTCAACACTAAATAAAAGTCCCTCAGAGGGGCTTTAAAGTTCCATGCATTTCACCTGCAGCACACCGAGGTGTTTTACTGCAACAACCTTGATCTGGTGAGGCCAGCAGCTCATGGTGTCGGATGTTAGCTAACATTTGCTAACTTGTATAAATGATACTACTGAGTCAGTTTGCTGACTTTTTAATTATTCTCTACTACTACTCATACAACGTTGAGCATTTACAATTACAATTACTTGCCACTTGTCAACACAGCAGCTAATTTTCCACTTTGTTACATAGGCTCACTCATAGTGCAGATGTTTATTTTTAATCCACAGCGCACCAAAGTGGCGTCAAATGAGTGGTGCCAATGAAGACTGACTGCTGCATCACCTCACGTCGCCTACTGGCCAAAAAGTTGCAGTATGTTAATTCTGCTGCCAATTCAACATGTTTAGTCCACCAAAAAGCCACCAACAAGTGCCAGTGCTTCATAATGCATCACAAAATCTACAGCCACAGATGCTCACCGACAGCCCGACACTGATTACTGGTAGATCCACTGAGTTTGTTGTTTATTTAAATGGACATTAATCAAATATTTATGCATATTACAACAATCCGGCAGCTCTTTGGACAGAATTTAACAGTAGAGAAATGTTGCTTTTACAAGAATGCGACATCTCTGCTTCACACATGGGTAAAACTCTATTTGAGAGCTCTGTCGTGGTTTATAGTGTTTTTATTAAGCAGCTCCATTTGCTGCTCCATTTCTGTCTGACAAGCTGGCAGCTCGCTGAGATTATTTCCAAACACAGGATCTGTCGAGCGGCCCGTCTGTACATCAATATCCCCTCTGGACTCATAGCATCTTACGTCAAAACTAGTGCTGTGCCATTTAATCCATTCGTCAGTAGAGAGAAAAGCTCTATCATGCAACAGTCAACAGAGATTCCTAATTTCAGCTCCTGAAGTGTGACATCTGGAGCTTTTTTGTTGCTTATGTGATTGTTAATTGGATATCTTTCTGACTGTTAGACAAAAGAAGCACTTTGGCTCTTTAGTATTCAAATATTCCTAACTGGTCTAATCAGAGACTGTACTGCAGACTACGTCACACCTACTCTTAATTAAAACAATACACCTCTGTTAATGTAACAACCAGTTTTTGACCTTCACAGTGCTCAGAAGTCTGGGCTCACATCTCTGAGGGCCAATGAGAGAGTAAAGAGCAGACAAGGACAGCTATCACTCACTGTAACTAAGTTTCCTTTTCTGCAAATATATAAATGTTAGTGTGTGTCTGCTTGAGCATGCTTGATTTTATGTGTGTTTGTACAAGGGAGAGAGTCTGAGAAGGGCGAAGCAGTATCAGTCACTGTCACTAAACACTGCAGTCTCTGGCTCGGTTCCACATAATCACACACACACACACACGCAAAGACACACATGGACACACAAACAGAGAGGTGCAGGATACATAATTCATAGAGTATTCAAAGGCAGACAAAAGCCACAGTCTTTGAGTCTGAGGGCCCACCAGGATGCAGTCTGACACACACACACACACACACACACTGCAACTCTCTCTATAAGTGAACAGTGGTTCCTACCAGCCAGGCAGCAGTCTACAGAGGGTAACAGAGAGAGGAAAGGGGGTGAATAAGAGGAAACGAGAGAGAAAGAGCGGATAATTTTTCAAACAGCCCCATCACTTCCCTCCTCTGCCTAGAGGCCCTCTTTTACAACTTCCTCTCCCTTTTTTTAAGTTCAAAAAATAGTTCTGTCTAGACCAAAAGAGACATTGGAGTGGAGATAAACTCCCTGTGCTCACCAGCTATAACTTCCTGTTTCATTTGCCCCTCGCTTTCCTTTGTTCATTTTCTCCTGAGTGCAACTAAAGAGAGGAATCCAGAGTTTAAAAAAAGCCTTTTGGGCTGCTTAAAAACGTTAATATCTTATAAAATGCAGATAACAAGTATGCATATAAATTAAAGGAGTCATATTTAGCTGTTATCATACCATACATTGTGCAACCAGGTGTGCAACAATTTTAAGAGACCATATTATACTATTTTTGGGTCTCTGATTTTGGTTTTGGACTCCTATGGAGCAGCTAGACACAACTGACCGAAGAGTAAAGTCTGTAGATCTTTGGAAAACTGTGACTTGCGCAATCTGTCTTTCTTCTATTATCTGCATTCTCTCAAAATGGTCTGTGTCACCTCCTCCTCCCCCTCTCCCTCCTTCGTGCAGCCTCTGCACTACGCTGTGCTCACAACCCCTTTTGTATGATACTGACACAAAATAAACACAGGTAGGACACATAAAATGTGACTCACAGCCAGCACTTCTGACCCTTCAACACAACAAAGTAACGTGTGAGCAGCGGTCGTTTAGCAACAGCTTGGCCGTTAATCCAGCTCATGTGGTCATGTTGAGGAAGTGCTGTGAATTAGCTAATCCACACAAAGGTATTTTTCTTTTGTTGGCCAAGAGGCAGGAACGCTTTCAACTTCAGTCTGGTGTTTGCCCCTTTAGGAAAGCTAAACAAAGTTGACTTTCCTTCATTCAAAGTGCTGACATTGTAATCTGTGAAGCAGAGAGCAGAGCCCAATATGAGATTTTTGGGTTTGACGGTTATACCGGTATTAGGGGGCAAGAAAATTCTGTTATCCGATACATCGGCTGAATGTGGTTATCAAATACTTGTTTTAAAGATATGTAATGGATGCAGATATATCTTAGATTTGAACAAACCTCATTCAAAATGTCAGTGTACTGAAGAGTAAACACTTCACTAATTAGTAAATAAATAGCTAACCCTCTGCTGGACAAACTATGTAATTACACCATTTTAAAACACTTTTTTTTTCCTGCCTTAAAAAATTGTATAAATATTGATGCATTTTTGAGAACAAACAGAATATGTCGATACCAATATATATACAACAGGGCAATATCGACAGATAATATCAGAAGACCAATATAGCCTATCGATCAGGTGCTAGTTCGAAACAGCCATCAGGAGCAATTTGTGGTTCAGTATGTTGCTCAAGGACTCTTCAACATGCAGACTAAAGGAGCCGAGGATCGAACCACTAACCTTCTTATAAATGGACGACCCGCTCTCCCTCCTGAGCCACAGCCATCCTGAAGTGTGTGTGCGGCTGTATGTTTGCATGGTGCCACTTTCCCTTTCTTTCGCTCTCTGTCTCTCTCCAAGGGCACAGCTGTAAAAAGCTCAGCACTTAAAGCTTTCATCTCTGCCTAAATCCAAACCAGTGTTCCATTATTTATTTATCTGCCAGAGACCAGAAATATCCACTAAGATCTGCCCGGCTTCAACGAGATGAGTCTCGGCCTTGCGGTGGGTCTCTGGGCAGAGCGGTCGCACACAAGCAAACACACACACACACACACACACACACACACACACACACACACAGAGGCACTCACAAATAAACGGGAAAATGAGCACAGAAGTGTTAGAAACTGAGATCCACACACACACGCACACACACATATACTGTACGCTATCAGAAAATGACTGGGGCTGCGCTCAGCCGTCCAGGTAATGCACCTGTACTGAGGCGCCTGATAAATCCCTGAATGCTGTAGTCTTATCTGCCCGGGCCAGATTGAAGAACAAGGCACTAATCTTTTTGTGTGTGGCTCTGTCTGACTGTCTGTCCCTTTGTGTCTGTCTGTCGGCCTGCTGCGGTGCTTCAGTCTGCAGTCTGTCTTTCCTGACTTCATCACTTTCGCTATTGAAGTTGATAGACTATAAACTCCCCTCATTATGGCCGATCTCTGGCTCCCTGCTGCTCCTTCGCTTTTTATTTCCTGTAAAATGTCAGGTCTTTGATGCTGATGCTGGTCTGCTCGCCTCACAATATGTAGTTAAACTTAAACCAACTACATGTAACATTTCCACATTAAAATGTCTAGAAAACAACTGAATATTTTCATAATATCTTTTCTTGAGTTGTGTCCTTGCGTATGCAAAATGTTTCCAACAACGCTCAGACTTTAGAAGTCCATAATTTTGCTCAAGGTAATGTTGCGTTTCACTTTGTCATCTGTTGCTAACATCCGTGCTAACATCAGTCAGAGTGAGGAAAGAGGTCGGCACGTGTCTAAACATAACACTAATAAAACTGTACTATATTAACTTGCCTATGCACATTAATGCTGGAGTAAGTCAGTCAGATTTTCATCTGCAGTGGAGGCTGTTTAACAGTACAGAACAAATCCCATGATCCCACTCTTTTGCACGATGTCATCAAACTACTGTACATCTTTTGTTTTGATTGTTTTGATTGACCTCTAGCTGCAGAAACGATGTACTGTGTGTTTTAAAGCTGCAGTAATCAATATTTTTATATTGCCAATGTAGTAAATATGTGTAATATGA
This sequence comes from Naso vlamingii, assembly GCA_029822935.1. Taxonomy (NCBI): domain Eukaryota; kingdom Metazoa; phylum Chordata; class Actinopteri; order Acanthuriformes; family Acanthuridae; genus Naso; species Naso vlamingii. The sequence continues at coordinate 8,456,345 of JAPQLA010000012.1, read as the reverse complement.
AATGTGTAACATGAGTATTATTAATTGACTCTGCTGTTTTAGCATCTTTCAGCTCACAGTTTTCGTTTTACCACCTATAAGTTGACTGTTTTGCTTTTCACAAAAAAACTACAAACCTTATACAGAATCCCTGATCGGGATCAAACAGCAGACTGACAAAATAAGCAGCTTGCTGGTAAAAATACTGATGTATTAAGAAGCTTAAGAATAAAATATTTATTAAAGTAGGTGGTGGAGAGCAAAAACAGAGCTAACAGAACAGAAGTGTGAAAGGTGAAGTAGTGGTCTAGCCCATTCACGCTGAGAGTGTAAAAAACGCAGGCTCAACTGGCAACCATGCTCAACTTTTCATGCAGTACGACAGTAACAGTGCATGGTGCTGCAAGGGCCAGTCAGATACATGTAACTTAAGGGCACATTAATGGGGGAACACTTTGTAGCATGAACGCTGTATTTACAGTCGTGACGAAGAAAAATAAAACAGTTGCTGCTGTGAAAACTTTCAGAGTTTTAAAATCCTTTCTGTGAGGCCTAGAAGGCAGTAATCTGTTACTTCCTGGATGGTATTTAAGTGTCTCACTCACCTTAAGCAATGCGCTCCCATGTTGCTCTTTAATAGTACTTCAGCTGTGTAATTTGTTTTGGTCACCCAGTAGAATACTGCTTCATGAGCTAATTTCAGATGGCAACTAAAGAAAAAGGTGAACCGAAATGACATTAATGAGGCTATAATAGGTTAAAATTAAAATGAGAGAGAAGTTCAAATAGAATTTGCTTGACCGTCACATTATGTATTGCCACCAAACAGAACTGGACCATATCAGTCATCTCGACAGTCATCAACTTTATGACAAGAAGACTGTGGAACATACAGCACAATAGTTGACAGTCTTCTTAGCAACTTCTACATCTAAAAAAACAATAAAGGCGAAATGCAAAAGGCACAAAAACAAACCAACATGTCATGCATAGAGTGAAAGTGTTGGAACCAGAGCTATTGAAGCTGTTGTTGATCAGACACCTGAACGGGGGCGTGACTGAGTCTGTAACAGTCAGAGTTTTATGACCCTCTCTGCTCCATGATGTTAACTTGCAAATCAGCTGAATTTATGTTCTTAGTTCCTTGCAAATTAGTTTGATGTAGATTCTCCCCCAGCCTTTCACCCCATCACGCCAGCTTGTCTTGACTTTAGGAGAGGATGATGAAAGGCTTCATTGAAGTTATTTTTGGCCGTGTTACATAATAAGTTTCTCTTTCTGTCTCTTTGCGTCGAATGGTACGATGCTGCGCACTTGGCTGGCAAGTCAGCACTGAAGTACTAATTGTGGTGTATCATAAGAATAAATTAGGGATATTTTAGCTCCAGCCAGCTGCTATTCCTCAGTCATAAGAATCAAGGTTTTAATATTTTTGACCGCCAATTAAATTTTCATTCTGTTTTAGTTATAACTTCATTTTAGTTTGGCTTTAGTTAGTTTAGTTAGAGGGGTTGTGGGTTTAACTTTTATACATTTATTTATTAGTTTTATTTTTTTTAATGTTTGTATATTTGTTATAAATGTATGTATATATATATATATATATATATATATATATATATATAGAGAGAGAGAGAGAGAGAGAGAGTATATATTATATAAAAGTGACTGTGAGGAACTATTATTTATTTATGAAACAGTCTCATAATTCCTCTGATTATGAATTTCCTGTAACAGCAAATGAGACCCTCAGCGAAAAGACTGCTATTTTTATGTAGTCAGTATGAATGCCAGCTGTTAGCTTGCACCTTATTGATTAATATTGATGCAAATGGCTTTGTAATGTCTCGGAGGACATTTACTGCCATACGATTGGCTTATAACTTATATCTCAGTCACATATAAATGCATCATCTCAT
>JAPQLA010000012.1:8371654-8382666 GCA_029822935.1 Naso vlamingii | reverse complement strand
CGTACCTGGCTCTGGTTCACGGCGTCCATTCCAGGGATCTCTGTACGGCTCCCTGTAGGGTTCATCCTTCCTCCGGTAATAATCTTCAGGACCACTTCGGTAGTATCGATCATACTCATCTCTGATGCAGAGAAACATTTCAGGTTCAGACAAGAATGTATCTACTGACCTGCCAACTAATGGGCTGAGTGTCTGTACTCACCTGTAGGCAGGATCCCGCGGGTCGCCTCTCAGGTCCTTGTCTCTGCTCTCTGAGCTGCGATACCGGTAATCAGGGTCACGGGAGTGGCCACCTGACCTCGAATCTCTGCCTGGGTCCCTCCCATCACGGCTGTCCCGAGGCTCACGGACATCACGGGCATCACGTCCATCACGCCCATTCCGAGGCTCACGTCCATCACGGCCATCACGGCCATACATGGGTGAACGTGACCGAGGTCGGGGGTCTTTGCTATCCCCATAACTGCTATATGGGGCCCTGAGAGAAAAGTTGTCAATTAGTTTGTGGTAGGTTAGAGTTTAGGTTGTCTATTAAATAAAGTAATACAAAGGGTGGTAGGAACTTCTGTCCACAATTGGTGAGGACAAGCCAACAGCTGCTATTGTAAATTTAATAAAATCAATTAGTATTAATTCAATAAGTAAAGATGTAATATTTCCACAACTGACGCAGAGCAAAATAAAGCAGCTATTGTGTCTGCAGAGGAAACCAGCACAATTCAATCCAGGGGTTGAGTCCGAAAGCGTCCTTTTCGTCAGCGACCTTTAGAAAATGTCCGGTGATCCGTGCACCCAACAATACTGATTTGTCGAAGATTTAAGTTTCAGCGATTGTAAGATACACAAGTATCTTGGCTGGTTAGAACGAGGTTGTTCATTTAGTACGTTTAGTTTCATTATGCATTTTTTAGAACAGTTGTTTAGTTGTTCAATGTTGCAAATTCGAGGCTGCACAAATGCTAGGAGATCCAAGTTTCTATTAAACTGTCTCAAGAAAATACAACTAAAACCGAACTTTGAACATTTACCTTTCATGTTCAGAGAAGGTGAATGAAAGCTCAGCCTTCAACTGCCTTTTAGAGTACCAAATTTTACTTAAATGAGGTTTTCCCACAATTCTCTTCAGAATTAAGAGACACGGGTCGCAGCGGTTTCAGACGTTGCCTAGCAGTTTTAGTTCAGTCTCTTCAGTTCTCTTTAAAGTTTTTGTTGCAGTATAAAAACTGAGCGAATTTCCGTGATGTTCGACTCGTGGTACAAAACTTTGCAAATCGAAAAGAAAATATGAAAACAGATTCCCTTTACCGCAACTTTTAAATGAGACATACTCCTTTTGATGGTTTTAAGGGATTCCACTGATTATTAGATGGTAGTGGTAGCAGCACGTCTAGAAATTCAGCAGCCTTGCAGATGTTTTGAGAAAAGAAATTTATTGAACACAGTAGTCAGATCTCCAGGACACACACACTGTGTTTTGGTGAAAAGCAGTGAAGGTAGAAAAAAAAGAAAAAGCTTTTTTTTTTTAATCTTACAAAATAATTCACAGGGTATTTTAAGCTATAACTGCTTGATCAAAACCTCTTGTTTCAACATGTGTGTATATATATATATGGATCTAGGGGAGCTATTCCTTGGGTTAAATGCAGCTTTATTGTACTACAAGAAATTAGTTTAATGCCATGTTGTAAGACATGAATCTGCTTCATACTATGGGGCAGGGAAGGACGTCGTTACTTTTCCTTAATCTAGAAAGATGCATTTTTGATCTACGGAGCAGTAATCACAAACTTCTTAGACTGTTCCTGTTGCACACAACCAGAAACAGTAATGCACAGTAATGTCCATGTTACAGGTGCAAGAAAATAACTTTTCCGACTAAATATTTCAAGTTGTATGAACTGATCACATTCAACACCAGTGATACACACGTTTTTGTCACCACTGGCAGGATTTGCTATCTCCTGACTCCTAAAGAAGCAGTAGAGACTCTGCAAGGAGATAACCAAACCTCATGTCAAAGATCACCAACAATGACGGGTTTCGTCTACAGCTCTGACCCACAGATGAAACGGCAGTCCTCAAGAACCCGCAGTCTACACGACCGAAGAAGGCACGTCAGGTCAGGAGTGCAACCAAGAGAATACTGGCTTTCTTTGACATTAACAGGTTTGTGCACCCTGAATTTGTCTCCCAGTATCAGCATGTTAAGACACAGTACTACTTCCATTTGTACCCAACAGGAACAGTCTTTGAAATTTTTGATTGCATCCCGAACACGATGAAATGAGACCAAAAATTTAAAAACGTTTAAAAATTAAAAAAAATAAATAAATAAAATAAAAAAAATCACACAAGTTTTAAAAAATCATTAGACAAGAACCTTTGAGACAAAGACACTCTTAAATTACATTCATATAGCTACTTTCTTTATTTCAACAGAAATGGAAGTCTTAATTTAGGGTGAAATAATGGCTCTCCCATAACAACCAGGAAACCATCTCCGACACCTGGCTGAAGCGGACTTCACCACAGGTGGAAATGATAGCTGAGGAAAAACTGATACGCTTGTTCTTTTGGTTTTGTTTTACCGGCAACTCAGAGGCGTTGGTAGTTCTTCACACCCAATTCACGTTACTTTACCTTCGTGGAGGGCTCTGCTGGGATTGAGGTTTAGCTTGTCGTCGCTCCACTGCCATATTTACATCTGAAAATAAATCAATCCAAACGTTGAACATAATAGTGACATTTATATCAGCTTATGCGTTCACGCAGAATGAAGTGGCCGCGTCAACACTTCCGCGATCCAAATGAAACTGAGCTCCAAAATCCAAGCTTGGAAATCCAAATAGGACGAGTATTCAAAATGCAGCAAATTGAGTTGCCAAATGTGTCAAATTGAGTTTAAGGTGAACTTGAAATGAAGGAATTCTTTTCTCCCCTTCAAAATCGGCAAAGCACAACTGCAGTTTGGCCGTCAGAAACTCCAAAAACCACAGGTGCCAGACTTTAGCGACACATTCAAATTCATTTTCAAGAAATTTCAAGTGTGTTGCAAAAGAGAGAGGTCTCAGAGATTCAGACTTTTCCAGATTTTAATAATTAAATTGTTTATTTTCTTTGTAAGCCAATAATGCAACATGTCTACACAAAGTGATTATAAACAGAAAATTAGCAATGCTTAACTTGTCTATAGAAAGCAGTCGTAGGTCATATCATACAACCCACATTTGCTCAGGTAACTTATTAGTGGACAGGCATAATAATTTACTTTTCTCATTCCATTATGTATATTTCGTTCACTGGAAGCAGCATCACATCACTGAAACAGCCTTTAAAAGAACAAATCCTCAAAAAACAGATTACCTGAAAGATTAATGCCAATACAATTATTCCAAATCAAACATTTTTATAGGGCTGACCCAAATGCTTCAAAGTTTCAATCGTTGCCTCAGCAAACACGCAAAACTGATATACTAATAGATTGATTTTTTCTTCATCTCTCAGTTAAAAAAGATGGGGGTGACTAACTGTAACTACAAGGTGGCGGTAAGGTAAAATCTAGGGATGGGACAACTGTCATATTTATCGCTAATCGCGATTTAAAAAAAAAAACAATACAATATTTAATTGTGGTAAATTTCAATTAATTGCATAATCATCATAATTGTGAATTAAAGTGTCTGCTATAATAACCTTATGTGATCCTCACTATTCATGCCAGTGAACAGTGAATAGTCCATGCTACAATACAAGTTGGACTTTGTAGAACAGAGTAGACTTACTCACAGTATTTTTTCATTTATCCTCTCTTTATGCAGGGTCACCTTCTAATTTATCATTGCCTTATTTATTTATTTATTTTATTTTTGATCAATTTTGTGTCCCCTATGAACATGATTCAAAAAAGGTCGTAGGGTAAAATGATTACAATATGTTTAATTGCCATTCTCTTTTCTCAGTTTCCTAAAGCTTTAATATATCTACATATGTTTACAATTTTTTCCACAGTTTTGATTTTTTTTAATAGATTTTTTTAAATTAGTACAATAATATCATGTATCGCAGTGAGTGTGGCCACAATATTTGTGACATGAAGTTTTCTAATCGTCCCACCCCTCGTATAGTCCAGAGTTTAAGTCGACAAAATGTGAGCTGTAAATGACAGAAGAAAAATAAAGTTTCTCGTGAAAGAGGCGAGGTGAATATCACAATGCCATGTGTTTGTTCATGCAGTTGTTCAGTTAACAGTTGAGTAATGAAACGTCAAATCCGGGACAGAAGATTATCAGCTGATAACGATAGCTGTAGCTAGTTTACCAACTAACAAGGTAACGTTAACGTTGCCCTGGCACCAGATAAAAGGACGTAATATTTATAAAGACTGAAACAAAGACATAACGTACTGTTAGAGTTACACGAGCATCACATGAAGTTACTGTAGGCAGCTGAAGAGGAACTACGCGAGGACAACGTTATTTTACCTCTGGAAAGTCCATACAACGATGACTGACAGAGAGCGAGCAACAGCGGGTGAGTGCATCAGCCAAGTGATGTGAGTACACATTCAAGCAGATTAATGTTAAGGAAAAACAGACGCAATGAGCCGTGCCCCCCCGCCTCGCAACGAATATTCGATTAAGATGGATCAATTGATATAGAAGCTCTGAAGCCCCCAAAAAAGCTCTTTGGGACAGCCTTACATTTTTTTCAAAAAACAAAACAATAGTTTAAAAAAATAGCAAAACTCTGTTGTTGCTTGCTGCGCACCAATGAAAACTATCCTCTTTTAGCCACACAATTGCACCTCCTGCAGTTAAGGCTTACCTATTTTATAACCTTTATATATTCGGCCCTTTTGGCCCGCCTTTGCAGCTTCGGCTTCCTCAATGCGTTCAAACTGTACAAATCCAAATCCACGAAACATGGATACGCCTGAAAGAGGAACATTTTAAGTGGTACAAAATATCACTTAAACTACAAATTTTTCATGCTTGATATTCATTAATAAATCCGACTAATGGCCACGAAGTAACGCTCCTTAAAATTTACTTTTGAAAATACTCCAACAAACGGTAGCACTTAAGGAAAGCCTGCCTTATTAAAATTATTGTCAAGAATTAAAACTGACAAGTTGTTGCTTGCATTGCGTTTACTGACCGACAACCTTTCCATATGGGCTGAACATGTCTTCCAAATCCTTCTTTTCCATGTCGGAGGTCGGCAAATTCCCAACAAAAATCCTTCTCTCCAAATCTCTCGGATCATTACTGCTGCAGGAGCGTGTGTAACGCCCTGGCGATGGGCTGCGGCTTCTTCGGTGAGACATAACTCAATCCCAAGGTTTACTGGTATCTTCCTTCGTGCGTGTCAAATGATTGAAAAAGACTGGTTCGTTCACGAAAAAGCGCCTTAAGAGCGTTGTCCTCAATCCTGAAATATGTCAGTGAGTTGAGAGAAGAAATAAAATCGTTGGATAAAACGTTTTAGTACAGCAAACTTGAAGATCAAAGTCACAATACAGTTCTGACCAGAAACGACAGGAGAATTCATTTTAAAATGTATATTTAAATTTGAAAATAAAATTGGGCAAATTAAATTGTAAATTAATCCGAACCGCTCTGGACCTTTACATGTGTGACAGGTGGCCTTAGATTGGCGCAAAGCGACAGCAGTAAGTCATGAGTGATTATTTCTGGATATATTAAGAACAAGTACAAATCTGGCATGCAGATTTGTTGATGTGATGGACTTCCATACGATTTTCCTCCTTGTGGTGAGACAGATGTCTTACGTAAGTAGCCCACCATCTCACTTTCTCATTGTGGTTTGGCGAGGCTCTGTCGCTTGACCCGACTTCATTTTATGTACTTCTGTTGGTGAACGTTCCTGCGCAACTATCCACAAAAATGTGTTTGATTACATCTCGCTTGAAAGAGTTGTTCACTTTACGCTTCATTTTATGAGGAAACAGGTCACGATAAACATTTGAGAAAGCAAATCAATTCCGACACAAGTATGATTGTGCAAAACGACCTTTCTACGAAAAAGGCATTGCATCCCTAAAACTGTCCCGAAATGCAACATGATATTGCAAAAAATTTTACACAAGAATAAATCCTTACTTTATATTGTTTTTGTCATGAGAAAGTGGGGCAAACAGCAAAGATACTTAGAGACACACTCAGCATCCTCTGCTGCGCGATGGACTGTTATAAATCTGCCTCCACAGCTTTAGTGTGGACTCTTGGCAATACGTAGTTGGAACCCCAGAGTCAAATATTTAAAATGTTATATAACAAACGTTTTCCGGTCGCCGCGCTCATCCCATTTTGTCTCGCTGCGCTCCATGCAAATGGTACATTTCTGTTGTTTTTTTCGCCAAGAAAATTCGCACTCAAGTCGGCAGGTTTCATGAAATAGCTGTTCGGTCGACTCCAAAACAGTTTTTTACAATTTGAAGTGCGGCGTATGTTCAAAACATCCTCTTCTTTTGCATTGGTGAAAGGGTCTCGAGGAAAGACAAAATTACATCGCTGAAATGAAATTGCGGGCTCACGGTGACCCTGAAAATGCCAAAGTTCCGATTTTTGTTCCAACAAACAAACTTCCTTAAAAGTCTTCTGGATAGTTTAATTTGCGTTACACAACATAAAAGGACTTCATTAAAAAAATCATCTCTATGGGTTCCGAAATCCCAAACATTACAAAAAATACATATATTACAGACATGCATTAAAATGTGAACTCTCTCTTTAAAAAAATAAACAAATAAAAAAAATTACATTTATGGTTGGAGATAAAATACATCATGTTTTTTTGGGAGCAACCCCTTACATACCTCAACTTGAATCTGGATGCTCTGAATTATGTGTCCACATAACACAAAGGCCTCGAGTGTCTGAAAGGAAAAAAATGTTTTTAAAAAACATTTTACAGTTTAGGAACTCACTCACTTCAAATACTATAAAATGTTTGTGGTGGCTTCAAACAACTCAGATTCCGGTATGCCAAAGTTCAGCGTCACTGTGAGTCACGTTCACTGAAAAAAATGTAACATGCTCCAGAAACTACAACAACTGTGTCACTATCCAAAAACTTATGTACCTGACTAACTGTACGTTCATAAAAAATATAAATTCACATATATAACATGAAAAAAAAGTTTTTTCTGTTCCCATAACTACAGCTTTACTTGGTCATAACAGCTCTTTCACTTTAAACACTGTAGAAATAGTACATATGAGTACATGATAAATCCTTGAATAGTGTAATGAATCACTAAATTTGGTTAAGAAATATTAACATTAGCGTGTTTTCATCCTTCAAAATAGCAACTCCACAGTTTGCATGTTTGTTATACAGGACAGACCAGTTGTAACCCCGTTAATATGGCGGACAAGCAACAGCGGACTGTGAGGTTTATCTGTCACACAAAACGCTAACATACAGTACCTACTTACGTAGAGATGTGTATAACAGATTGTTTTGTTTATAACACAATAACCTAAGATTAACATTTCTGTATCGAAAACCACCACATGTGTTTTCTATGTTCGTGTTAATTCTCTTAACGACGGTGGTGTTAGCTAACGCTAACGCTAGCTAGCGACAGGCCTAGACATTGACGTTATCTTCAAACCAAACGTCTAGCTTTGTAGCTACATCAAGTTCCCAATGGCACACGATTTCACTACGTGTTGTTACACAAAAAGACAGAACAGCAACTCTTAACTCACCCTCAATATGAATTTTATCGGCGTTTACAGTCTCTCAACACTACGGACTGCTCGTGGTTATTTCGCTCTTCTCCCAAAGGGGCTCTTATTCTTTTGCTTCATTTACGACACCTAGCGGCGATTTTCTTTTTCTTTTTCTTCTGCGTCTCCGGCTTCTCTTTAACACACATCGCCCCCTACTGGCTATTTAAAAAATGTGGAAGATAAAGCTTGTATGTGAAAAATGCAGCCTCACTACATATTATAAATAATTCTACTGCGCTTGCGAAATTATATATACTACTCCGTTTGCCCAACATTAGAGTTACATTTTCTTTAAGTATATAATATGTCCGAAAAAACGGTTCCATTGTGGGGTTTCTGCTATACGTAGATAGGCCACTATTCATTTTTGTGATAGGCTATGTGGCCCATAAATCATGCAAACATTGGCAATAACTTTATACTTATTATACTTTTTACTTCTAATCTTTTACATTTTAGAGACAAGTGTTGTGCGACTTTCCCCACTGCATTTATTAGGCAGCTTTTTTACTTTGCAGATTTAGTGTATGAATATTAGTAATGAAAAATATACCTAGCCTATCAACACAACCAGTACATTACAGCCTACGCTGTATTATTGTAAGTTAAGCTATCTGGCAGTAGGCCTTCATAAAGGAGACCTATTTACAATTAGCCCCAACTTCACTGGCAGCAGTATTTAAGAGAGTGCTATGTAGCCCAGGCCTGCATATCAATGCATGGAATAGGCCATTGTGCATGTTAATTACTTCTGGTTTTGTTTCTTTAGGTAGGGGCCTAAATCAGTTTCCTCAAACTAGTATATGAGTGGCACAAGTTTTTTTTGTTTGTTTGTTTTTATTTTGCACTTTTTCTATAACAATCTTTACAGACAGCCGCAGCAACAACAAGAACAGCAAATAAACAGAGTCGTTAATACATGTGGATAAAAGAACAAGAGCCAGGAGGAGTTAGGGTGACCACCTGTCCCGTTCTATCCTGGACTGCACAGCGTTTTAATCTCTTTCCACCGTCCCGGAAACTGAGATCGAGTCCCGCCGTGACCATATTCGCATACCTCTATGATCAGCGCTTGAATATTCTCTCTCGCTCTCTCTTTATTTCTCCAACCGAACTTGAATTGTTTGCATGGGGCTGCCGAAAATCCTAGCTTTTACCCAATGGTTGCACTGAGAAATACAGGGGGCTGTGGTTGATTGGATTGATGGCATGCCAATCAAACCACCTGTCGCCGTTGCCGCTGACTCCGACATGCACAAATGAGGAAATGATTGCAGAAAACACAACAAGTACATGTACATACAGCATAAGTAATGTGATTCTTTTAAATCTATTGTTATCTATTATTACATGTCTTTTGTATGGTAATGAATCAACCAGAGGTCAAAGCAAAACATATGTTAAGTGCAACAGTACATAATAGGATATATTTTTAGGATATATTTTTTCATAGTTCGATATAGACATATCAATATTTATACTCCTCTTGGCATCGGTAATGTGTCCCTCACTGTCCTGCACAACGTCATCTTTGTCCCACATCGGGCTTGTTGGGATCTGGTCACCCCAGGAGGAGTACTCAGATAAAGACATTCAAAATTGAGCAGAACTGAAAAGTTTCAGCAGCTTTCTTACTGTTAGAATCAGAAATAGTTCTAGTGTACTGTTCAGTTTCTTTATCAAAAGCAATAAATTAGGTTTAGGACTAAATTTGGATTTGTGGGTATGGTACTTTCATAAGATGATCAACATTTAAAAAAAAAATCATTTGTTTATTTTGAATTTTATTGTTGTGAATACCGAACAATAGCCTGCATCTTTCCAGCAGAGACAAAAATCAGAGAAAATCTTATTAACAATATATGGTGATAAATCTTTCCATATAAGTTGCACAAGCTCCACCCCCACCAACAAGAAAATGACGTTGTTAACTTGACGTTGCGTGATCTTGTCTGTCCTGAAGGCTGATGCCGCGTTCAACTGATTTCTTAGATATCGTAATTACAATTTTCAGCTTTTAAATATCGTTCATGTCAACTTTCAAGTAGTTTCGGACTACGATAAATACCTTCATGTGCCGTAAGACAAATCAATATGAATGACTGCCATGTGTCACACTTTACCGTTCAAACCCAGTAAATGTAGCCTAGTGCTGAAGTAAAAATGAGAAATTTGAATTGTCTAAAGATATGAACGGTTACAAATTAAAGGCGGGACAATCTTTGCCTTCTTCTCTTTCTGTCTTTTTTTAACTGAAAAAACATACAGAACACTCGTGGGTGAAGAAACATTAATACAGTACAGTACAAATGTTGTCAGTGTAAATGAAAGGAAAGAGAAGAGAACACATACAGAAAAAAGAATTTAAAAAAGAAAAAAAATCTTTGTTTTCTGTCCTTTCCATCCCAGGAGACATAAACGCACCAGGGTTGCCAGGTTTGGGTAGTGTCAGCTTCAATTGGTAGATGAAAGCAGTATATTCCAGATAATATTCCCCGAGCTTCATTTGTATTCGATAAAAACTTATCAAATATTATGTATCCTGAAGTTTGTAATTCAAAAAATATCTGACAATTAATTATCTGAAGAAAAAAAACAACTTACCATGATTGCATTATCTGTTCCTTTATTCATCTAAGTTAAGTACTTTAAGTAAATCAATTAAACGCTTTTTCTGCTCATTTACTGCAGACGTTGAAAACACAGAAAGTTTTCCTGGTTGGGGTTGTGTTGGTGCTGGAAGGAGTCCACAAACCTGGCAACTCAGACAGTCGCTTTGTTAACGCCTCACTGAGCCAAGATGGCAGACAGCAACAACATCAGCGTGAAAGAAAAGGTATTACCTGTTTAATTTGGACTATGAATACTTTTTAAATCTTAACGTTTGTTCCGACAAATAGCAGTGCTCTATAAATTCTTACATTTTAGAATGAATTACCAAGCGAGCCGCATTTTATGTCCGTTGGTGGAGCTAGCAAAGCTCAGGCAGCGCTGTAACGTTACTTGACAGCTCAGAGTTGTACTCTGCATGTTGTTCCTGTTGTTTCTGTATATTGTGAGTTAGCTAACATGTGTGAATCCTGCCCTTTTTGACTGAAAAAGACATATTCCTACGGCTGAGCTCGGTGTCTGCATGGTTTAGCGTAACTTAAAGTTGGTAGTAAATGGAAATGATTACGCTTGCTAATGCTAAATGGAAGGAAGTGGAGCTACTTCCTGCATTTACAGTAAAGGATGATGCTGCTTCGGTAA
>JAPQLA010000012.1:8283301-8294801 GCA_029822935.1 Naso vlamingii | reverse complement strand
GCTTATGTTTAACAGTAGATGGAGCTAAAGTACCATCAGATGAGGATCGAATCATCAAACAATGAGGCTGTAAAGGAGGCTGATGTTTTGCTGACTTATTAAATAGCTTGATGATTTCTCTTTCTTGCATATTATAACAGGCTCATTGTATCTCAGATTTTTAGTATCTTGTATCTCATACAAATTTCTGTTTGCTAACACATTTTTTGTTTATCACCTTTTTATTGACTTATTTGGTAAAACAGCTGGTTTATTACTAACTGTCGACAGCACCACGTACTAGCAAGAGATAAAACGAAATTAAATGAGTCCTTTTGCCTTCAAGGATGGAATAAAAAAAGCTTTATTTCCCCTCACAAAGATGAAGCACTCTCAAGATGCAGTAGCAGTGGATAAAGATTTAATCTCTCTCCTGATAAATGACCCACTACTTCCCTGTCAGAGGCTGCTGTGGCACAATGCTCTGAATTCAAAGGGAAACAGCAGGAACGAGTGTGGAAGTCATCCAGTCATCTGATATGCAGATCATCAGGAGAGAAAACAAGACAAAACAAGCAGAGACACTCCATATTTTATTGTGCAACAATGCAAAATTCAAGCGCCATTGTCTGCATTTTTTTTTTTCTTTTTGAAATCCTGTGTCATATTTTGTTTTCAATCTGGTGCTAACTCAGGTCATTTACACACCATTGAAACAGAAAAATGAGACACAAAGTTGTAACAGTGGTTGTAATCTTTCAATTGTCAAGTAACTAAGTGGTCTCAAGCAGGGGTTCCCAAACTTTGCCATGCCAAGGACCCCCATATAGTGCTGGCCTCCAGCAGGGACCCCCCTGTTGCAAAATTTCTTAAAGTTGTGGTTGTACCTCTTTTGCAGCTCAGTTATCTTCTGTCTTGTGGTCTGGTGGTGTTTTTGTTTTCATAATTTTTCCATTTTAGCTCAAGAAATGCAGTTAGTGTGATGTCCCTGTGGTGACATTATGTGTCTTTGTTGTGTCATCTTGGAGGTGTGTGTCTAACCTGTGTGTCTCTAACCTTGCAGGTCGCTAAGTGGAGCATTTCAGCACACCTGGGCCCAGTGTGAAGTTATATAAGCTCCTGCAGTAGACTCTGTCTCCACAGGCGCACCACGGTTTGGTTTGGTCATCTCCGTTGGCATCTCCGTCACTCGTGCACATCACACACCACTGACTTTACCGATTGCCACATCTCATTTGGTACATATTTAATTTTGTCTCATTAGGTTAATAAAGTATTATTTAATCATTTTACATGGTGTTGTCTCCTATTTTGTTGTGACTGCCTGAGTCAGGACGTTAGTTTTCAGGGGCACAGCTACTTTCTGATTTATCAGTGTCACTCAAAGCAGCTGCTCGGTTCTGATTTGCCAAGTGGAGTCATTTTTTCATATTGTGAGACTGGCATTGAAAAAGAACACATGTATTTCAATATGCAGTGATTAATGAGCTTAAAAAGACATACATTAAAACGTTACTGTCGCTGATTTTTATTTTTTTCCAGTAATTTTCACAGGCAAGGTAAAGTATTGAACTTTTATACACATGTCGTACATTTAAATGTATTTTTTTCGACTTTCTTCCTCATTTCCTGACTGATGTTACCCCTGAAAGTTAGCGACAGCTGACAAAATGAACCTACAGATAGCATTACCGTGAATACAATTATGGATTTCTCTATATCCCAAATAAAGCAAAAGTTAGAAAAATATTTTTTTCACTCTTTTCTGACACATTTTCCGTCTCACAACCCCACTGATTTACTTGATGCAGCCCGACTTTGAGGCTGGGAAAGAACTAAACTATCAAACTTACATAAAGTTATTAAAATTAGCTGCGACTGAACAACCTACAGCAGAAAAACTGTAACTTTTGAAGTTACTATTACTTCTCTTGTACCTTTTAAGCACATTAAGCAGATAATATTACAGAAGCCAAAACATTAGGACAATTTTGACTGCAGAATTTTAACTAACGATGCAGTTTTTATAACGCTGGTCTTTTTACTTTGGTAAAGGTCTAAATACTCGGCCAACACTGTTGAGAATAAACAAATTGCATCATATTATGAGTTTGGCCTCTCATGTCTTTGAATTAATTAGAAATCACAGTATGTTTTTTATTTGAGCTGTTGACTGTCTTTTCATGTTTTGAATATTCTCTTATACAGTTGCTCAGTGGTTCCCAAAGCTGGGGTCGGGACACCTTGCAAATGCCTTCCAAAAAACAAACAAATTTTTAAATAATTTAAATTGCATATTCTACCCATTATTGTGTAAATTCTGGTTACATTCTTTCTTGTATTCTTTCTTTAATGTAATATCATGGCTGTTGGGCTGTTGTTCTTGTGTGTTGTATTGATGCCTGTGTTTGCATAGGTCTAATACTGCATGTTCACAGCTGTGCACAATGTTACATGCCACCTTCAGGGTCAATGGGGGTACCCAGTCTTGGGCATCGCTGTTTTGGGGGTCGAGGGGTGAAAAGTTTGGGAACCCCTGCAGCAGCTGAAAATATCTGAAAAACAGAAAACAAGATGAAGACAATAGTAATAAAGGTAAATTCTTCTCCTCTTGGTGGCAAAATGATTAATTTCAAGTTAAATGTAAGACAACACATATTTTTGACAACATTTGCTTTTGTGGTTACGCCCTGTTTTTGGTTGTTGAAGCTGTCAGTAGAATCTGACTGTTCAGGCTAAACTGAGCACACACATTCTGACTTTGTTCCGACATTATTTCTTCCTCTGTTGCTGCAGCTCCCCTCAGGTATCCGAGTGAGTTGGAGAAGTTGGAAACTCCATTAGAGTGGGCCCCTGATGAAAACCTTAATGGCTCTGCCATCTGGATTGAAGTTGGGGGAAAGGCCTGGCAGTGCAGCCGCACACAAAGCCATAAAACCCGATGCAGCCGCCTCTCATCGAGCATCTACAGCGAAGGAAGAATAACTGTCCTGGTGTCTGCAGACCTGTTGAATTAAAGGAGCATTAACTGCTGCTTCCTCTGCATTATTGATGGTCAGCTCCATTCCTCAGGCCATTATGCCTCCTATTTTTCCTCTTGCAATTTTCTGGTCGACGTCCTACTGTCTTCAAACACACTTTCATGGTGAAGGCGAGTGAGGGTTCAGGCAGAGGGCTCGCACTTCTCCCTGCAGGGGGCTGTTATTTTAAGCTGAGCCACCACAATCGATGCTGAGCCACGGAGCCAACACTAGGCTTGTTGCCTGTGTGAGGCGGAAGTACCCGTAATCACAGGATGACAAGCACGGGATGAGGAGCGTTGTGCAAAGTGCCACCTACAGTAATAAGAACTAACAAGGAAGCGAATTTTCCTGAGGTGCCAAATCACGTGATGCTTCAAACGCAGCAGATGTTTCTCACTCCCCTCCGGTGTGACCTCAAAGAGACAAAACCGGAGACTTTTATTCGATTTTGATGCCAAATGCTCAGGAACTGGGATTACCTCATGACTCACCTCAGCTGCCACCTACCGCACACTTGTTGTCGAGCTCTCAGACGGCAACGCTGCTGCTTTTATCTGCTCTCACACAGCTTGAGACACTTCACCTCACGCCTGACCTCATCCTGTCATATGATTTAATGAGCGGAGCTGTGTCACAAACCGCAATGTCAGGTGGATGACGGGACAATGCACCTAAGATTAATGAGGTCACCTCCTCAGTCAGTGTGTGTGTGAGACAGAGGAAGAAAGAAACCTGATGACTTTGAGAGTCGTGTCATAAATTACACAAACAGAATAAAAATAACGGCTTCTTTGCTCATAGGTCTTTCTGCAGTGATGTGAAGCCAGGCGCTGGTCTACATGTCTGCTTTGAATTTTATTGCTCGGCCCGGTCAATGATAATAGCTTGACATTTTTTCTATTCGGTTCCCTGGGATTTGTGCATTCTGCCCTTTGAATCTGGCTTGCATGTGTGTGTTTTGTGTGTACGTGTGTGTGTGTGTGTGTGTGTGTGTGTGTGTGTTTACTGAGCTGTCTATGAGGTAGATGGCCTTGGCTTTATGATGATAACACTCTCTGAGGGTGTCCAAAATCAATCAAATCCAAACCCAAATGCTTGCCTCCCGTCTCCACAGGCTATTTCAAAGGTTGGTATCGATTATTCCACCCATCTCTGCCTTTTTGGGTGGGGGGCAGACGAAATAGACTGCTTGAGCCTTTGTAGACAGGGCAATAATGTTTGAGGAGAGCGGAAGTTGAATGTCAGAGACAAACAGATGTATTATCATGAGCAGTCAGGAGCCTAATACATGTCATAGCATGCAAGAAAGGGACTGCACACAAAGTATTAGGGGACTGGGGGGGATATTTCTATTTCTCTACCAACAGCAAAAATAAAAAATAAAGAAGGAACTCGCCTCGTTCCCCAATGATAAATTACTTTGTTTATTTTTTGGGAGTGCGGAGGATGATTTTATTTTATTTTTTTTAAACATTTATCTTACCCTGCATATAATATTTTTATATCATTTTGAACAGGATCCTAATTCATCAGTCCATCAGAATCGTATTCCTCCAACGTTATCAATTCCTCTTATGATGCTGGTATGTTTTTCTGTCATTTCCTTGTTGAAAAAATTCAGACATCATGGCATCAACTCTCTGTGTCTCCCTGCTAGAAAGTAAATATTTACATCGACATGGCTGAGAGGAAGAAGAGGTGAAAAAGACATGGCTTCATTTCATGAAGAAAGTTGATGATGGTGCAAATTTTTCAATGTTATATCCTTTTAATCAAAGGAACATTTTTAATTCAACATGTTAAAACATAGGGTGACAATTTTACAGTTCTCGGACAATTCAGACAAAGCTGCGCTGTCACAGAAAACCCGTGTAGGCTCACTTTATACCGCACAGAAATATGATCAGGAATCCATAAAGAATTGGACTGTCAAGCAGAAAATGTCATCAATATGGATACAATCTTATCAATCCACCCCCCCCATTTTTTTTGTTGT
Organism: Naso vlamingii; assembly: GCA_029822935.1. Taxonomy (NCBI): domain Eukaryota; kingdom Metazoa; phylum Chordata; class Actinopteri; order Acanthuriformes; family Acanthuridae; genus Naso; species Naso vlamingii. The sequence goes on along the minus strand of JAPQLA010000012.1, from coordinate 8,289,803 downwards.
TGAAAATTTAATATATAAAAGAAGAGATTAAAGGATGTTTTCTATGTGCACTATGGGATGTTTTTTGACAGATGATGATACAAAACATATACAAAAAATACATTATTAATGCCGGGAGGGCCTTGCTTTTTATATAAAATAAAAGACAACAATCAGCATCTTTTCCCACCAGAATAAAATTCATACGCTCCCTAAATATTTTATAGCCTAGGCCTACTACCCACTGACCCAAAACAGCTTAAAGCCTCCAGAATCATAAACTGACCTCTTTGGTTTGTTTGCAATACATGCCCTCGATACAGGAAAATGAAAATGGAAAAAAAAATCTTATTAAATCTATCAATCAAGTTAAAAAGCCAAAAATGATGCAAGAAATTACGCTGCGGAGATCCGTAATAACATCAAGGAACATTTATGGCCCTACACGAAATTTACTCCGCTGCTATAAATAGTGCGCGCTGACAAGATGGCAAAACCATCCAGTTATCATCATCTGAGGCCGGATGAGATAAATGTCTGCACTCCTTCCTGTCACCAGCACAGACTTATACCACACACTTCCACTGGGTGGCGCTAAAACACCAGCGCATCACCGGCAGCCTCCAAACACACACACACACGCGCGCGCTTCTACACACTGGGCTGAATCTGCTCGCGCATCACTCGGACACCTCAAATCCATTTCTCTACCTGCACGAAGGCGCTGCCAAAACACAAGTGCAGCCTGACTCTGGCAGGAGGATTGTAAAAAATAAGAATCACATCACGCCTCAATCCTGAAACTATGCGTGACGGTGCGGCGCGCGGTCCAGCTGCTGTGGCGCTCTGCCGGATGGGAAGTTGTGAGTCAGAGCCGGAGGACCAGCAACTTTTATAGACTTTCAAGTCCACCGCCTGCAAGTAGCCCGCCGCCCCAATTTAGACTCCTTTCACTCAGGGATTGTGCGTCTGGAGAGCTCTGACTTCAGTCCAGTGTTTGTAGGCTATGCGTGATCGAGGGCGTCTTGAAGCGACAAGGAAATGGCATTTGTGTTTTTTGTGGTTGACAATGGAGAATGAATGAAAAGGACGTTTCAGGGGATTAATTGACAGCACAACGACAGGTAGGTTGACAGACCCTCTAAATTTAACATGTTGGTAGATAAACTGACGTGACTTTTGCAGCCTTGAACTGGATTGAAATGACTGAAATCAAACATTTTTACACGCGTGACTCTGAAACAGCCAAGCAGTCAAACCCATGAATAAACTACGCTTATCGATTGCGATATCGATCGTTTCCACTATGATAAATAGTTATTAACTTGTGAGACATCAGCAAGCTCCTGCAAACTAATCAGTAGAGGTGGCGTGCAGGTGTAGCCGGAGGCTGGGAGGTGTTCAGCTTCAGACTGAGCAGAATCAGAGGAAATCAAGTCTGCGCGGCGACACCAAATCAGCACTGACTGCTGAAATGAGACAAAAATCAAGTTGATTTCCTGAGAGGGATCTGCCTCCTCATTCTGGGTGCACAAAGGTGCTGATGGGGCTTCTCTTCTGTGTGCAAAAACCAAAAAACTTTTTTAGGAACATTTACAAAAGGCAGTTTGGTGACGTGTGTTTGGTCTTTTCAACATTCACACAAGGTAATATTTGATCACAGTGACAAAGAATCTGAAATCTTTGACCACATCTATCTAATTGTCTATCTATCTGTCTATTAGGGCTGGGCAGTAGATCAGTATGGTATCATTTCATGATATGAGACAAGATATCGTGACAGATTTTGAATATCGTTATATTGTGATATGGTGTGTTGTCTTTTCCTGGTTGAAAAGGCTTCATACCGGTAAAGTAGGGCTGCAACTAATGATTATCTTGTTGATTTTTTTTAAATCATTTATTCCATGAAATGTCAGAAAAGTGCTAAACATGCTCATCTCAATTCCCCAGAGCCAAATGTGACGTCTTCAAATCACATCTTTTGTCCAAACAGCCCAAAACACAAAGACTCTTCATTTATTGTCATGAATGACACAGAAAAGTTGCAAATCATCACAATTACGTCACTAATCCAGCAGTTCTTTTTACTTTTTTTATCTGATAAATGACTAAAACGATTTATCAATTATCAAAAGAGTTGACGATTAATCTTCTGTTGATTGATTTATAGATTATTCGATTAATCGTCGCAGCTCTACAGTAAAGTGATGTGATTTTCTGAACTTACCAGACCGTCCATACTGTTCTGTAGTTTACCTTTACTCACTTATCCACATTACTGATGATTACTTATCAAAACATGTTAATATTTTGTGAAATCAATAGACATCCTTGCGATGCTGTCTCAGTGTCGAGGTATTTGTTCAAAAATATTGCGCTCTTTATTCATTTTATCACCTTAACCGATCCCACCCCTTACAGTGCACAGCAAGCCGTCACAATCTACATGATCAGTAATTATCAATATCGACCGATATAAAACTTCACCATCAGGAGAGGTTTTTCAGCTGTATCGCCCAGGCTTCTATCCATCCATCTGTCCATCTATCCATCTATCTATCCATCTATCTATTTATCTATCTATCTATCTATCTGTCTATCTCTATCAGGAGTGGTGTAGTGGTACCTGGAGTGCGTATACTCCAGTGGGTAATTTATGCCCCCAATTTTTTTTTAAAGCAGCCCGTCCAGCAAAGGATAAGCACCTTTTTTTAAACACTGACATGTTTTAAACATTGGCATGTAAGACATTGTCACTTTAACTTTCCTGCTTGACTTCAGGGACTAAAGACCATCATCATGAAACTGACATTAGCCAAAACAGAGGTGCAGATTTTGCAATCAATACTGGCCCACAGTCAGACTAAAGGGTCAGACAGTCGCATAATTAGGCATTTTGAGTGAACTATTCCTGATTCCTTAGTCCATCCGCACAGGAAAAAAAACCCTCTACCCCCTCCACAAATGAAGCTCTGCAGCCAAGTCAAATCACTGCTCTGATTTGGGACCTGGAGCTGGATTCACAGCGTGGGCCATGTCCTCCATCACTGTGATTACCCTCAACTCCCAAATAAGCACACACACACAAAAAAAAAGACTAAAAAAAAAAAAGCTCTGGCTATAAGCGGCTTGTTTTTGACTTCAGAATCAGGAAAGTACAACGCTGTGATCTTGTTGGATTATGTTTGAGAAGACACGGAAGGAGTCCCTAATGAAAACTGGCTCTTGTGTTTGCTGTCACACACTGTAGATATTTATGATTTTGCTCGCACACGAACATCAACATTTCTCCTTCTACAGCTCTCTCCCCTCCTCACTCTCCCACTCCCACTTTCTCTAGTCTTTTTTTTCCTATCTCAGTCTAGCTCCTTGTTCTTTTATCTGCCCTTCATCCCCTTGACAAGCAATGTGCGGTCAGCTGTTTTTTTCCCCCCTCCTCCCTCAATTAGTGCTATCATCGCATTTCATCTTGCCAAATATGGGGATGGTAATAACCTTACACTCCTACCGCGGGGTGATACAATTCTGCTGTGATTAATTGAAGTCCCCTCAGAGATTCAAAGAAGGCGTAGATCTTCCCTTTCACTCTCACTGACAGGCAAGCCATTATATTGTTTTATAGATCGCCGTCAGTAGCCCCTTGAAGCCGCTTGCGGCCCACTGTTGTTTGGAGGGTTTCATTGTGCGGTGTTATTGGTCGGTTTTGCTGACAGGCAGAGCAAAGGCCACCGTGGGATTACTGGCGATGGGATCCCTGTGACAGTTCCACTGCATTTGACAGTAACACTGGAAACTTGGAGGAGATTTGTGCGTTCTGCAGTGGGTTGTTGCACAAAAAAAAAAAAAAAAAAAAAAGTGGGAGTTAGTTATGGAGCTAAAGGCTTATAATAGAGTTGTCTGTTGCTGTAAACAGCCTGCCTTCATGAGTTTGCCATACTGCACTGTGGCATGTATAATCTCAAACAAGTGGTGAGAATGAATGGTTGCCTTTGCCGTTTTGCTGCGATGAATATGTTGCATCTCTGCAGAATAACCAGAATGCTCAGGTTTGACAGATCTGCTAGCATTTTCAGAGGTGCGTGTGTGTTTCTTTTAAAGCCACCATTACACAGATATTGCAACAAACAGGAGAGCTTAAAGACGGCAGAGCACAGACTGAGACTTGGGGGGGAAAAAGTACTTGATATGCATGAACCACCAGGTGATTTCCAGAGGAAGAGAACACCGTGGATAAGAGGCTTGTCTCTAGTTTTAAGGAGCCACCCCAGGCAGTATTTGTGTTCTCCGCCAGCTTCCTGCTCACTCTGTCAGATCAATAGGGCATGATATGAGAGTCTGGCTTGTGTTTGCAGGCGTGAGACAAAACAATACATTTTAGTTTTTGCACAGTTCTGTAGTGGTACTATTAAGATTGCCTGTAGAGACTACATTCCTTCTTAGTGTTTCCCTGTGACACTGAGATCTCTGCATTTCCTTTTGCTTCATGCATGCCCGACATGACTGTTTATGCAGGATGCATACACATGTGACAGCCCTGTGTCGTGTCACAGAGAACACAGCACTGCAGCACTACAAGTTAACCATAAAATCCGAGGTATTGCATCATTTCAGAAGCTCTGCATTCACTGACAGCATCGCAGATTTGGCTGATCGGAACATTAAAAAGTCAGCCGTCTATCTACATGATTACACTCGATTTCAGCACTCCAAGATTCGCTGCTCGGCGGTGTTCATAGGCTAATGTGTTTAGAAAGCACGGTTTGTTCCACCTCTCAAAGCGCCTACTCAAGCTGCTGAGGTGAATCCGTCGGGTGTTTAAAGGGAAATTCAAAGCCCCACCGTAGCGGACGAAAATGCAGCATTGTTACGCTCGTGTGCAGCTCCGTCATGTACAGAGGAGGAGGAGGATGTGGGGAGAGCACATCCCATGTTTTATAGATGCCATTTAAAGGAGCATGCCCAAGATGGGCTGACTGCAATGAACTGTAACCGCCGACAAAACACCAAGACAATAAACAAACAAATTGGTTTCCTGGAAGCCAGCAGTGTCCCTCTCACTCACCCTGGCTCATCCTTGCCGATGCGGCAAGCTGTTTTTTCCTTAGAGATTAGGCTGCGAAGCGCAACTCCATCTCTTATTTATTCAAGCTGATTTGCTGTGTGCATGTTTGGTCGTGGGTGTGTGTGAGTGTGTGTCAGAAAGATGACTGAGAGAAAGAGAGAGAGAGTGTGTGTGTGTGTGTGTTCACAGCTAAAGTTGTTTGTAAAAGTGGTTGTTATCCAGAGTGTTTATGTAAATGTGTGTGTGTGGACCTCATGCATGTGTTGCAGGCGTCTGTGTGTCTTATTGATCGATTAATGGTGTGTGTGCGGTGCGTTGTGATGTCATTGAATTATTTAAGTTCCTCCTGTTGTTCACACACTGTTCATGACCGGAGTACAAACTGTAAATTCTACAGGACTCAATCATGAAGTTCATTTGACTCTGTTGTAAAAACAGCTCATATTATGCATTTGAAGGCATCATTGCAATAGTGGAGCAGACTTCTTGCTAACATTTTGCCTTTTTCGACTGGTACTTACTGTTTGATGCCTCATCAGGCTCTATAGATTTTGATGTAGGAACAGCTTCTTCAGCTCCCCTTGGTTCCACCATTAAAGTGACGCTTATTTTTCTTATAGAAAATGTGAGGTGAGTAACCGGTGAAACACTTCAGTGGCTTTTGATGATTGTGATCTTCTCTCAGCTGAATCATCAGGACAGAAGAAAAACTGTTCAAAAATACCTGGCTCTTTGAGAAAAAGTCAAAGGTACAAGCCTTTGCACATGAAAATTTAAGGTGATAAGTTTCAGACGGAAAGCAGTGTTTTGCTGCCCTCTCTGGTTAAAAGTTTCCGGCCAGTGACCACGCCCAGCAGTGATGTCACAGTGTCCTGAAGTACACCTTTACATCACTGTAGAGAGGTGAGGAGTGAAGCCACTGCAGGTGAGCAAAACAAGTCGTTCAGGTGGTGATAAGTTCAACTTTAAAAGCCAAATACATTATTTCAGCCACTAGAGGTCTCTCTATTAAAACCACAGCCACCTACATTTGTTGGAAACACTTGGGGTAATGTTAGTGCAAAAGTTAACAAAATATATCAATAAAACTATAACTAAGATAGTTAACAATGGTACAGTACTTTTAACTCTAGAACTATCATTGGCAGCCCCCCCCCCCCCTTTTTTTTTTTTGTTCACTACTCAACATCCCGAACAGAAACCTTATTTTATGTTCTAGCAGTCTCATCAACATGGTCATCCCAAAAGTCCTTTGGCCGTCTCTCATTCAAATTCGCTGCTTCTAGTGACTGGAACCGTTGCAAAAGAAGCTAAAACTCAACACGCTCGTTCTGTTTTTCTCCTTTATGAACTCATCGCAAACAATAGTCTGTGATCACTCCATCTGCTTCTAAATTGCATCTCTTGGACAACCGTTGCTGCATGTACATAATTTTGCATGAGTTTGTTTCCATGTTG
>JAPQLA010000012.1:8028744-8039566 GCA_029822935.1 Naso vlamingii | reverse complement strand
ACAGAAAACATAGCCTCATAACTTTGTTTGTGATTCCATGGAAAATATTTACTACTAACAAAAGCCCTTTAAACTCAAATGAACAACCCACATAAAATACCTCTAAAATGCTTACAGTGACTGTTATATGTCTTCTAGGTTATTCAAGTTTGTTAAGCCTTTTCTGTCACTTATATTGCTAGGAGATTTTGTTTTAAATTTCAGATTGTATCATTTTAACTCTGTGTAGCTTTTTCTGCAGCATACCATTTATAATATTTTAACCTACTGAAATGTACCATCAGATAATGAAAGTTATTTGTCAATGAGGAACATGTTCACTGTGATCTCAAACACTGTCTGTGAAGGTGCATAGATACAGTTTTCAACTCAACTTGCTTGCACATTTATAATTTTTTGTTGTTTACGAGGATTTGATAGCACTGCAGAGTCTTGTAGGGTTTGAAGCATCCTTGGTGCCACTTTCACTTTGCATGTTCCACATATATGTTTATACTAATTCACTATTTCACTTCTAAACATGCATTGCTGATCCATTTATGGCAATGGATGATTATCAGTAACTTTGAGTGCATCAAACTTTGTTGCAAAGCTTTGTGTATTCACATGATGAATAAATGTGCCTTAACTGCAAGTTACTGTATATGAAACATATTACAGATGACCAAATAAACTGTCATTTGACAAGAATCCAAAAATCTGCTGTGTTTTATGGTTCTTCTAAACTGAGTTTAGAAAGATGCTAACTTTTTTTGTTGTTGTTTAAAAACTATCATCAAAACCAGGGGTGTCAAACTCATCTTATTCCAGGGGTCACACGCAGCCCAGCTTGACCTCAGGAGGGACAGACCAAAAAAAAACATAGCATAATAACCGATAAACATTGAGGACGCCTTTATCATGCATGTGTTTACAAACTCCCCAAATATAGTGTTGAAACAGATGCTATTTCATGAGCAATAAGGTAACTAGCTTTCACAGCTGCGTTGCTCTCCTAATGACTACGGCTATAAATAGAATGCCGTTTCTTTAAACCGGCCAGTAACTCTTGTATCTTCTCTGCTTCTCAGTTGTCCTTGGAAGTAATTGTAATTCTCGACATGATGAGTCTGGTAGTGGTGCTTCAGGTTGAAATTTTTCAGCACAGATATGTGCTGTAAACACATCAAGCACAATGGTTCCCCATTTACTCCGGTGAAAAAATAGGATGTGGTTCATCTTTCATGTATTGAACACTCTGTATCCACTTTTCTCTATTCAGATAACGACATTTTCCAACAGTGGCTCCTGTGTGTGACATTCAAAAAGCTTGATTTGTTGTTTTGATATGAAGCCTGCAAGTCAGTGTGCGGGGTGAGGGGTTTTCAATGCTGTTATTAGGACATCAACCCCAGTGGATGGACAGGAGAAGTTCACTTCATTGTGAAAAAGGATTTTTTTCTCTCAGTACGCACACTTTGCAAAATCATCCAAAGGGCTTAACTGGACGCCCAGGCAGGCAGTTTCTCGCCCGTGGGCCGTATCTTTGACACCCCTTTCCTGCATGAAGTGCATGATTAGATTTACTGTACAGTCAGTGTACAGTGTTTGTGTTATGGAACATTAATTAACCACAAGACAAAACCAGCCACATAAAACAATAACAGACCTAACACAATATAGGTTCAATACAATAGACAAGAGTAACCCCTGACATATTTTTTTTTACTGGTTGAACATTGTAATCACCTTAACACATGCAAAACTCTTTATGTATTGTTTATAGTTTTGAGGATTCAAATCTGGACAATGCTGCACTTCTTGTTTAGCAGAATGACATTCTTCTTTCTCGTAAAGCATGAATATATTCCTTCCTATATTGATTATGTTTTGTTTTATTTTGTTTTTTGACAAGAGTAGTCATGGTAGTGTCTTTCTCTGAAACAACATGAACAATGGTGTTGTGTAATATCTGAAATTAAAGCAATGTTCTGCAGCAACAAGACAGTATTTTCAGCTGTGCTTTTTTCCATCTGAGACATTTTCAGAAAATAAACCTGTACAGAATTTCAGGGGCACAGAGAGAATTGCAAATGTTTTCATTTCATTTTGCCTTGAATAATGCATGTTCTGTTCATATAACCAAACCAAAGAAGAGGCAGAACCAAGAAGAGTCTGTGTCTTTATGAGACCATCAAATGTCTGTGGAGCCTCTTTTTATAGAATTTACTCAAGGCTTTACTGACTAATTTCTAGTCTTATGATAATGAACCTGCATGCCTTACAGAGCTGCAGCTGATGGCCTATACAGAGGCTAAAGATCTTTATCTCAGTCTGAATGTCTTGTTTCATCATAGGGAGTAATAATAAGAATGACCAGCGTTGAAGTGATATTCAGAAATGGAACTGTTGCCCACCAAAAAATGCATCTCTCCTCACCTAGGCCAGACTCACCTGTAAATTCACAGTGCTAAATATGAACAAGATATAATTTATTCCTTTCGGATATTGAAAATTTTACAGTGTTTTGCACAATTTTTAGTAGAGAGATGAACTTTAAGAATGAACTTTTTTTTCGTCAAGTTTGCCGCTGACACTGTGGGCAGCACCTCAACAATACTGCTGTGCGCTCCTCCGCCCTTCTCTTCTGTAAGTAAACAGACAAAGTGTGGAATGTTTTTTTCACTTTATATTTTGGGCTTTTGTGGCTCAACATTGAGATTCATACATCTGGCACTCATATTGTCCAAAAAAGGTGTGCTAGAAAATCTTGGCAAGACCAGAATCACTGTTACTGAATGATGCGTGCACCTCCTAAGTTTCTTTGCAAACACATTAGGATTAAAAGCTGTTTCCAACTCATAATTCAGGATGTTCAGACTCAACTTTGAGAATATCATGGGCCTAGCAGTCCGAAATAAAAGGCAGTACCCAGCATGTAGCCTAATAAACAACGCATCTGCTCAGTACATCCAAACTGCAACTTTACTTCTAGAGATCAATGAAGCAAAAGTTTTTTGAGTAGGCCTACTGCCATTTCAGCTCACAGTAAGACCTGTAGGCCTACAGAAGTATTATAGCCATCAAACTGAGATATGTCATCAGCTCATGTTTTTTTAAACGAACTGACTGACTGTATTTGATATATGAAAGTCATCTTTCCACATTTGAAATACTGTCAGATTTCAGAACACGATAAGTTTATAAATGCTACTTACATTGAGTCTAATAAAACACGGACGACTCTGTGATTCTCTGTTATTCTATAACGTTACTCTATTACATGTCAGTATTCATACACTAACTGGCATTAAATGCTTTTTTTCGCCCACAGAGAATCGTTTTCAAACATTACATTGCCGTAGAAATCATCTCAACGTCTGTCAGTTTTCGCTGCAGCTGTGCGCGCTCGCACAAGACTGACGTCACGTGAACGTTAACGTATGTCAGTTGAACAGACGAATTCTTGCTCGCGCCTGCATACGGCGTTCTTATTAAAGCCGTTAACAGGTTACGAATTGAACTGGCCATACTAAATACTTAAAAATTAACTTTACCGACGGTCGGTAAGTTACTAGCCAGCTTTTGTTTGTCAAAATAAAGTAATGACAACATTAAATGTTTTTTTTCTAGCTGGTTATTTGTAAGTTAACGTCATTTGTTTCGTAGGAATTGCCAAAGGTATGTTAGGTAACGTTAACGTTAACTAACTAGCTACGTAAGCTAAAGTTAAGTGAAAGCGGTTATTATGGCGAATTGACTGCATTATGACTAAGCATGCTAATGAGTTATTACAAACCTAGCCAGTGGTTATTGTAGCTAACATTAATTGGTAATTTCGTGAGAATAATTAATGTTACCGTTAATTAAAAATTTCTGACTTTCATAAGTTACTTTTACGTCATCTTAAAAAAATGTCTCTCTCGAAAGTCTAATTTTTTCCAACGGTTCAAACTCAGTTAGCTAAACTGCAACGTTATTCAGTGGTGAAATGTGACTTTACGTAACAGTGTAATTTATTAACTTAATTCATAACTAACGTTACTAAACGTTCGCATACTTCTATTTTAATGTAACTAAAAACTTAACCAATATAAATGTAAAGCAAATATTGGCGTAACTGTACTTGCAATCGCTGCAATTAATGCTACTACCTTTTACTACATTACATGATACGACTAACAGCCTTTTGTAATTTCAGGCTATTTCTATGGGTAGTAGAAATTTTACCCCTTAAGATGAGTAATATTTAAGCTTTTTTGTAACAATCCACTATCTGAAACCGCAGCAATAAGGCAAACGTATGATTATAGAGGTAATGCATTTCTGTGTTGTAGCTGCTATTCAGCCTGTGTAAAAAAGCTAAAATGAGCACAGTCACAAACATCTAATGGAAAAACACAAATTATGCCATAATGCACCAGTAATATTTAAAAAAAACAAAACAAAAAAGCCTTTATCATAGTAAATGTTAAATAAACTGTTTATGTAAGTAAATGGGCCTTTAGTGTATATTTGTTTGAAGACCTGCTGCTGCAAAATTGCCCTTAGAGGGATTAAAAAAAAAGTAATTTTAAAGTGAATTTAAAACACTGACAGACGGGATTTTTTTTATCCCCTTAATGAGTACTTTAACTTTTGATAATATGAGAAAAATGTGCTAATAATATTTTATGCTTTTTACTGAAGGACGATTTTGGATGCAAGGCTTTTACTTGCAATGCGATACCTAATGCGATATCTAATCTATGTGGTCATTTCAGGATGGAGAAAGAGCGAGGATTTAACTTCAGACTGTTGCTACCTCCCAGGATGAATACTGGACAAGTATCTGCTGTTCGACCTCAGGAGAACATTGAGAATAGTGGTGATTTGATAAATACGTTGCAGCAGGTAAGTTTTATTAGCCGGTATTTAGCCAACAATAAATACTGATGAATAAAGTTAAGGCAAAGAACTTTGATGCCAGCTCAGCACTGATGCCCTCCCACAGCACAACAATTAGCAAATTTTTAACCGGATATGATGACAAGTTTTATACATTATTTTGCAATTTTTTCAAGTTGTAGGCTGTTACAGACAGTGTTCATTAACACATATGATGGCTCAGCATAATTGCTGTGTTCTTCCCTAGAGTTACAGCAAATGTTTCAACAAAGAGAAGAGCATACCTTTCCCCACCGAAGGCATGGTTGCAGCAGCTAAACCAACCAGACAAGGTATTTTCCATTCAATAACAATAGCTACTAAACTGCAACATAAAAAGTTGTCCTAAAAATTACAATATATTTATTGCTGTCTCCTTTAAAGACATTACCAAGATGAAAGTCCTCCCACTAATGGAAAAAGATGAGGTAACATTTTCATTCTGTAAAAAATGTAGCGTGAATAGTAAAGACTTTGCCTTTGCATCCTGGTTCATCTGAAGTCTGTCAGTTCACTTCCCATCATTGTGAAATTTCCCCAGAATAATTGCAATCCCGGACAAATTTATTCCAAACTGTTTGATGAAGTTGATAAAATAAAGTGTTGGAAGGTCAAAGTTGACACTGACACTCTGCAAAAGGAAAGGAAGCTACAAGAAAACAAAAGAACAATTGAAACTCAGCGCAAAGCCATTCAGGAACTGCAGGTGTGTGCGACAGTGACAAGTTTTTTTTGTTTTTTTTTTAATTAATTTTTCCATATTTCTCTAAACACATATATACAGTATTCTTTTATTTATTAAAGGGCAAACCCTAACACTCTTTGATAGCTGTAGTGGTTTCTATTGTATGTGTTTGTGTTTACAGTTTGGAAATGAAAGTCTCAGCGTTAAGCTGGAGGAACAGATCAGTGAAAATGAGGATTTGAAGAACAAGTATGGGTGTTGTTTTTTTGAAAGTCCTTTGAGACACCAGATAAACATGACATTGTGGTTTTAAATAGAAATATTTTGTCTGTATAAAATGTTTTGTTTGCTAATTTAAATACAGGAACAATGCAACAAGGAACTTGTGTAATATTCTCAAAGATACTTTTCAGCGGACGGCTGAGAAAATACATTTATGTAAGTAGAAGTGCTTCACATTTTTCTGTCTAAATACTTGTTTTAGCCATCCATGTACTGAAGATATATAACAAAGTTACACATTGTTGCATATTTGATACCAATTCTTTACATTTTGTAGTTGAATCCGAAAGAGAAGAAACACACCATCTTTTTATAGAAAATGGTGAAAGTATTAAGGTAAAAACAAACAAACAACAACCTATATCTGTATTATAATTAACTAATGGTTGTAGTAATATTAATAATTGGACTAGAATTAGTTTAACGGGATGGGTTTGACGGTCAGTTAACAAAGAAAACTTTTTTTCCCCCATAGAAACTAACTGCAGCATTCGAAAGCCTTCGTGTTCAAGCAGAAGCTAATGAACAGGAGATTCAAAAAGGTTTTTTTGTTGTTGTTGTTTTTTGACTATTAGACTTTACAAAACAGTGAATCCAAGTCAAGACATTTTAATCTGTCAAAAGATAACATGTAGGATAAAGTGTAGCTCAAATACAGTGCTTAAATTATTATTAATTAACAAGCAAGAGACCATGTCCATCAGCCAGAAAACTAACCTTTTTTTTTTTTCCAGTCAAAGAGGGTTTTCTGCAATTTGAAGATCTGAAAGAAAAATATAAACAAGAATATGGCATGAAAGAGAACGAGGTTAATAAAATGAAACTCAATTCAGATCAGTTTAGTTTGGAACTTAATGTAATCACAAGTTCACAAGTAAGAGCTTAAGAATTGACTCTGCATTAACAGGTTGCAGTGCTTCAAACGAAACTCAAGGAGAAGGAAAATGAGCTACAGAAAACCCTGCTTGACCTTTACGAAACCCAGAAGCACTGCCAACAGCTTGAAGACACAACAAGTATGATCATGATTCAGTTCTAGATAAGAGGCTCGTAGTTCTATTTTTTACCCTGGTAAAAACTGTGCAGAAAAATATGCTGATAACCTTTGCTTGTAAACATTGTTTTGTTTACCAAAACAGGTTCGTCAAATGTCTGTTTTTTGTTACACAACATTTGTTTCGTCAACAGTGTTTGGATAGACATTGCCCTACAAATGACTTCTAATAATGTCAGATTAGTATTACTTGTGCGTGCATCGTCTCATCTTTGGTATAATTTCATATGAAAATGAAATTTAAAGTGGAATAAGTAGGCATCCCTTTGCAATTATGAAATATTATTGCCCTTTTTTGTTTTCTCTGATGTGAGTTCAGCGAGCAATATCAGAACACTCAGAGCAAGAGAATGACTGTAGAGGTAATATCAGACATTAAATATGTGCTGTTATTACAGAGAAACAGTATGATCTTCTCAAAAGCTCCAAAACTGAACAAGAATCCCTCCTTCAAGAGCTGCACAGTGCAGAGCAGTGCTGTAAAGAAACTGAGGTGAGTGTGTTGAGATTCTTATCGTCTTCTGTAAAACTGGGCTCTTGTGCTGTGTCTGATTTGATCAAAATGTTCCTTCCCACAGAAAAATCGAGAAGTTTTTGCTGCTATGCTGAAACAAAGTAAAGAAGAATATGCAGAGATGGTTCAAAGCAAAGACTTGAAGTTTGCCGAGCTCAACAGAGTTAAAGATCAACAAGCAGAGAAGGTGACACAGCTTCAGACAACGATACAGGAGCTCCAGAATTCAATAGCATTAGAGATACAGAGGTATAATTAGCTCCTGAAAATTCCTAGCATTGTCCTGATTAAATAGAATTTTTCCTCATCCCATCATGTCCCTGCTATGACTTATTTTCAAGGGTCCACAACCTTGAGGAAAAACTTACGGCAAGCAACAAGGAACTTGAAAGAAAAAACACACTTTTGGGTAAACCTCACTGCGGGAATTATGTTGATATTTTTATTTGCTGCTATGTCAGACTGAAAGAAAATATTTTACTCAACAGGGGAGACCATGGAGCAGAGTGTGGGGAAAGATGGGCAGATCAAACTCCTTAAAGAAGAACTGGTGAGGTGTATTTTAATCTTAAAGAAGTTTGTATTCTTAGCTCCCGTACCATCCATTGTAGTCTGAATGCTACACTTGACTTGAAGATACTCACATTATGTTGTTATTCCTAGGACAAAAAATCAAAATCCATTGAATCCATGAAGGGTAAGGTCGATGTCACTGAAAGCAGAGTAGACGAACTCAAAGCAGAGCTTTCAAGGAAAACAACAGAGGCCCTGCTACTGAAGGTAATGCAAACAGACACTTCACCTCAAAGGAAAAAGGAATATATTCAAAGACGGATACCCAATATGTATGTACTAGATTTTAATTTTTTTTTATTGATGCAGAATGAAGTGGAGGTTGCCTCTGCTGAAAATGATCTACTGAAGAAGGCTTGTGAAGCTGCTGAAAAGGCAAAAGAAGATTTAGTGGAAAACTCCACAGTAAAAGAGGTTTTTACACAATTTTCTTTCTTCTTTTCTTTCTTTCTTTTTTTTTGCTGCACTTATCATCTCTCATCCACTCCTACACTTTCTTTAGACAATTATTACATAATAAAAAAAATATTATTTTATATTTCGTATTGCATAAAATACGTAACTTCCTTACATTAATGTTTTTGTATTCCCTCAGATCAAAGTGCAGGAGCTGCAGGGACAGTTGTTGAGTGAAAAGAGGAAAAATGAACAACACACCATTCAGATGGAGCTACTGAGGAGGGACATTACTCAGAATGAGCAAGTTCTTAATTGCCAGTCATCCTCTAATATTGGCATTTACAGTAAAGTGTTGTATCATACTGCAGTAATCTTAATGTCTAATTGGTTTAATTTTTTTTGTTTTGAAGAGTTAAGTACAAAGAGCTATTATCCAGCTTTAATGCGCTGCAGTCTGAGAAGACAGCCATTCAACAGCAGTTTCAGAGTGGCTCTTCCAATGTGAAAGCTCTTGAGGCAAATGTGAAGGTCTGAATTATCCATTTAATTGTTATAGATCATTTTCACGTGTACAGGAGCTGTCTGCAGTAGGTGTCTGTTTTTTATTACTTAATGTATCACATAAATGAAAAATCTGGCTCTTCAGGTGAGTGAGGAAAAGGCTGTGAAGCTCACAAGAGAAATTCAAAGACTGGAAGAAGAAAACCAGTGTTTACGGTAAGTATAACCTGTAGTGACCTCAAAAGGTTTGACATTGCGAATTTTAAGAAAATGCACTTTAATATTTCCAATCAACAGAGAGGAAGTAAACTCCATGAAAACTAAAATACAAGGAAAATATGAGGAAGCTGAGACCCTGAAGATGAAAATTGAAGAAAGCGTAAGTCTGTCAACTGAACATTTTATGTAAAACACAATTAAGATGCCTGCTGAAAGCATGAAGAGATTTTATTTATTGGTTCTTTTTGTGTTGAGTGTGATCATCTGCAGGACGAAATTGAAGAAAAAGAAAAACAGATCAAATCTTTGGAAACAAAGGTAATTGCATGACTGCGAATAAAAGTGCTGTTGTCATAGTTAATGATTTTCTGAAAGTAACAAGAAATTGTTTTTTAGTTGTGTAATCTGAGGAGAAAAATTGATAACAAACTCAGCATCCAGGAAGAATATCAGAAAGAGGTCTGTGGTGACTATGAAACTTTAGAAATACAATCGAATGTTTTTGTATTCAACTAACTTTCACCTGTATATTTCCAGAATAAAGTACTTAAGAAACAAATAGCAAAGGAGACTGCGAAATCCAGTCAACTTGAAACTGTGGTATGGTGATTTTTCACCCCCAAAATTCTAAATCTTAATATAAAACACATAAACCAATGAGTGCAACACAGTATGATGTGGTTTTGTGTTTAGATCAGCAGTCTTCACAAGGAGGCCCAGAACCTTAAGAGACTGAATGAGGAAGATCATCAGAAACTGCTCAAGGATCTTGAGTCTGCGTCAACCTTTGCAGCAGAGCTCAAGAATGAGGTTACTTGTATATCTTTGGTATTTGATGCATGTAGCTCCTCAAAGTAAAACATGAGAATAATACCACTTTGCCTTACAGGTACAACATCTAAAAGCAACAACAGCAGAGGCCGTCAAGAACAAGGAAGACGCAGACCTCAAGTGTCAACGCAAGATAGCAGATATGGTTGCACTGATGGAAAAACACAAGGTAAGGTCATCATAAAGAATACGTTTTGAGAGCTGAAATTGGTCTCTCACAACATGACCGTCAATCAAACATACATTGCATTTGAAGGTACTTTACCCATTATTATCGTTGACTTATTACCAGAACCACTATGAGCGGATGGTTGAAGAAAAGGATGCAGAGCTTGTTGAGAACCAGAAGAAAGAGATGGAGGCTGTTGCCAAAAGGAATTCACTGGTATGATGCCAAAAGATCATGTATTATTTCTATTAACATATAAAACAGAAAATTAATATTTATTCTGCAGTTACCAAAACTATACTTGTGATTTCAGGAGCTGGATCTCCAAAAACAAAAGACAGATAATGATCAACTGAAACAACAGCTGAAGACTGAAGTGACAGAGAAGGTATTTCCTGCTTCGAACCAGCTAACTTTTGCCTTTTTACTGAAACAAGTTGTACTTTACCTTCTGAGAAATGATTTATTCTTTGACAAACTCTTTTTATTGGTAATAGGAAAACCTGCAGAAGGAGCTAACTGACCTGAAGAAAGAAATGTCATCGATAAAAATCACTCAGCTGTCTGACGTGATGCACAAGCAGGTACAAAATTTGATTTTGGATTGTCTGAGTGCACAAGCTCCTTTGTTGTTTTCAGCTAGCAGTGATGTCAGCAATGAGCCTCAGCCCTCAGGACCACGCCGGTTGT
>JAPQLA010000012.1:8000756-8024680 GCA_029822935.1 Naso vlamingii | reverse complement strand
AAGTATGTGATATGCAAAGCGCTTTAAAAGATTACATGCTGATCTACTTACAACAGCTCAAGACCTCATACACTAAACATTACTGTGTACGCCATAAGAAAATACTTAACTCAGTTGCTTAACACCTCTGATCGTTTACGTTGATGGAAAACCTGTAATTGTGCCCTAAAAACCTGACTAAGACTAATCAGCTGTAGACTAATTGAAAAAAATCCAACTCACCTAGTTTTGTTTGTATCAGTAAAAACAGTAACTTAGTTCAAGTCCCTGGTATCGAGTCTGCCTCCATGTCACGGCTGACTTTCCACTTCCTACAAACCTGCGCAGTTGCAGGTAGGAGTGGGCAGGTCAGTGCTTTGTAAACTTCCTCTATTGTACTGTTGCCAGGGAGACAAAGGACAAGGTTATTTCCTAGAGCAAAGCTCAATGTCTCTGTCTACCCGTGTCTCTTCCCTTAATCAGTCCTTATAAAACTTTATGGCCCTATGTTAAGGCGGGACCATGTCGCCAAATTATTAACTACAGAGTAAATTTATCTTTCTTGATGTCCAGCATTCTCTTTATTTGATATGCATTTGTGACAAAGTCGTACAGTTGGTCCATAAAAAGTGCACAATATTCATATACAATAGCAAGGCAATAAACACATACTCAATAACAAATGGCCATCGTACCTTCAAATTAGTTTAACTATCATAAATACTGTAAAATAACTTAACAGTACCCCAGTGTGTCTGTCTGTGTTTGGACAATGTTCAGGCAGAGAATATAGAGCTAGCAGCTGCTATCAGGGAGAACAATTGAACAAAGGACAAAAAAAAGTCAACATTGTTGACACATCACAGCTAAAAAGGAAATGGGAGTGGCTCAATCAGTGCATGGCAAATGATGTGGTGACCTTGTGTGATTTAAAATGCTTGTTTCCCTATTGTTCAACGGAATATTAGAACAGCTTAAACATCCTGGTTTAATTAAAGGACGAAATACAATGGAATGCTGTAAAACATTCTTCTGCTGTACAGTTCTTGTTTATTTTTTCTGATAAAGAACCTCAGTAGAGTAGCAACACAAAGAGACACATTTTTGTATTTAAATTATCAGTACATCCTGTTAAAGTTCAGTTTTACTTTTGCCAAGCTTAATCACTAGTTGTCAAGCTCTTTCTTACTGTCAAATCGAAATTAACTTGTAACAAAAAGACACATTTAAAACATCATGATTCATATAGGCATAAATAAGAACATATAGATATAGTGTTAAAATTATTTGTTTTTGCAAATCAAATGCGCCTCAGTGATGTCGCAGTAATAAGCAGTTGTGGCTTGTCACTAATGTGTTTATTAAAAAAAATACAATGTCTTCACAAAGGAGCAGTGTGTTGATATACAGAAGTATCTTTACAGTCTGGTGGCTTTTTCTTCATCTTCACTCTTCTTGTCAAAGGCAGTGAATGTCGGGTTGTCAGCTTTCATAGGGAAGTCTGCTGCAGCCTTTTCTGTGAATTTAAGTGTCTGTAGAGAACATTCAGCACACGATTAATATATGACATAATCCTTGTAGTTTGGTGACTTTTTTACTTAATTATCTAGCAGGAAGATGAATTTTTACCTCTGATTTACTAAAAAATCTGTAGATGACCAGGTCACTCTTTTTCACAAGCAGATCAGAGTTTATTTTTTTTTGCTTGCATCCACCTAAAAAGAAAAGATACACACAGATTTAGATTAGAATATTAAACATTTAGACCATACAAACACTGATGTGCCTCTGCGGTGAAAGTAGAGATTTCTCACCTGTGATTGCGCTCACCATCAGGCCAGACACGATTGTGCCCAGAGTACCCAAGAGAGCTAAGTAGAGGTAGGACAGAGAGTACCAGGTGTCTGCCAGAGGTGGTCGGACCCTGCCACACAAAGAAAATCGTTTAATTTTCTTCCTGTCATTTTACAGTTGTTGCACCATCATAATTACCACTTCTTTCAGATGATAGAAGTTGTACTATTTGTGTTAAAACAGAAAATTAAATCAGTTTAAAGCCTTGAATCGCTCTGTTTTTGTCTGTCCTTTTTGTTTTTAAACAGCTACACTGAAATGTTAGAGTGATCTATTTTTTTGTGACAGTAGCATGTGCTTGCTGGACCTTTATTTCATGTACAGTGACTCACTCAGGCAGTGGGGTCACTGGACTAGTCCATGGAGTTGCTGTCGTGTAATTTTGGTCCATTGTGCGGTCACAGCCTTCAATGGTGAGGTTGAGAGGATTTGTCTTATCATCTGTTGGTGGGTAAAGCTGGCATCCAATCCCCACCCACAGAGTCAACACTAGACCAATGATCATTCCCACAAACGCTCCCTGCAAAACAAACATGACCTCAGTCAAATACTTTCTAGATGTGTCACATTTGTTAAATTATCAAGTTTTCTTTGTGTGTTGAGAGGATGCAGTTGTGCCAGTGAAAGTTTCAGTAATAGGAAATACTTACTATTGAATTTGATGTGCGGAATAGCATGCCTAACAGGTACAAACCAAGCAGAGGCCCGCTGATCATGCCAAGTATGGACAGAGCTGCCTGAAAATACAAAAGCATCCAGAGTCTTGTAGTTCTTAATACTCAGCACTCGATGGTGCTGTAGAGCAATAATTGGCTTCAGTATTGTCAGCACATGATGAGAGAGGTTTACCTGCAAAACGCTTCCCATCAGTGAAGCCACTCCAGCCATCCCAATACACACGCAACCAAAGAATACACCTGGTAAATTGTAATGAACAACATTGAAATTAATGAAACAGTGTAATCAAAACTTTAAAACTACAGATCCAGACTCTTTGGTGCAAATAGGGCAGATAAACTGCATTGTTTAGGAAGGTTTTACACTTTTTAATTTTACTGGAAAAATTTAGAGAGTTTTAATAGAGTCTGATTTTTTAATCAAGTGAAAATGGTTATTTGGTACATTTAATTTAATAAAAGACTTGCATCTTGCTTGTCCAGTGTCTGTGCAACTCTGGAAATGTCTGTAGAAGCAGTAAATTCTCTTTCCTCAGTAAAGGCCTTTTGGTTGCCATAGGTAGCCATTTTAGTTAGAAAATGTTTTAAATCCGATTGCTGGGAGACACAACATAAACATGAATGACCTCATCCGTGATTTCTTTCTTTTTTCTGTTTGAGTCAGTCATGTAATCATCGGTAATTGTTGTTATGTACTGATTGGACTGAAAAAAGTGATGTTATTATGTGTAATTGTAGTCCTCTGTGAATTTTCATCAAAGTTGTATAACTGATTGTGAAACAGGTATTAAATTGTACAGTAGAGTGTGCTCTTAAAAAGATCTTAAATTGAGGGAAAGGTTTGTGTTTCCATATTAGGCCTTATAATAAGGATATATATGATCATATACAATGTTCTCCAGCATTATTATGACAACCGGCGTGGTCCTGAGGGCTGAGGCTCATTGCTGACATCACTGCTAGCTGAAAACAACAAAGGAGCTTGTGCAAAAATACAATAAACGCTCATATTAAAAGACGTGAGACTCGATGAATATTTAGTGGTGTCCTCTCATGTTCCCAGGACGTTTCCAGCTGCAAGCTCCTCTTCAGATGTTGAGAGTACTATAGAGACAGACGCCATATTTAAAAGTCACGTCATATTATGAAATAAATTTTTTGCACTGGAGCCATATGGTGTTGCGTACCCCTTTTTTTTTGTTGTTTTCACACTTTGCTTGCGTCTGTCCAGCACCCACCCGACATGGGTTCTTGGATGTGCATGCTGTTTTTTCATTTTTGCTTTGTCCTCTCATGTTCCGACACCAAAACACGAAGCTAAACCCAGATATATAACCTGGAAACAGCTGTTTGTTTGTTTCATGAAGCAGCCGAAAGAGCCGCTTTTGGGTTATATATCCATGTTCAGCTTTGTGTTTTAGCGTACATGAGAGGACACCACTAAACATTTGGCGAGTTTCATGTCTTATTAAACGAGTGTTTATTGTATTTTTTGACAGACTGTCTGACTGCATATGCTCCTGTGACATCAGCAACGCGCTCCAGCCCTCAGGACTGTGCTGGCTGTTACAGAAACGCTGTAGAACATCTAATATGATCGTATTTATCCTTAATATAAGGCTAAATGTGCCCCCCAAAAAACCCGCACTTCTCCTTTAACTGAGCCCTGCAGAAACCCTGTTTCCGTAGCAAATCTCTTTTCTCTCTATTTTCCTCCTATAAATGACAGCTCTGATTAACACCTGCATTACTGCACTGTGATGAACAGCGACATTATGACCACTGTGACAAACAGCATGCAGATCCATACAAACTGGTGTCTATTATGAGAACAGGGAATCATCTGCTGCAGAATCCTCTTAAATACAAATAGATAGTGGAGCCACACCCTTGATCTCATCCTGCTAAAAAGAAGTTTATAGAACCCGCTGTTCAGGTTTTCTTCAGTAAATCTACCTGACAAAGGATTAAGATTGTTTTAGCATTGACCACTGTGAGTACTGTGTCCTTTGAAGTCTCTTTAAAGACACTCTTCACTATCTTTACACACATTATCATGCTTTCATTTTTACAGAAGAACTGAAAACGCCTTAAATTATCTCTTAAGAATGACAAGACAAGAGAGAGGCTAGATATCGTTTTGTTTATCCACTGGTACTGAGTGAACTCTTACTATATGGTTATTATTGTAGTAATCTGATCACAAGATAGTACCATAAACTTATATAAAAAAAAAGGGCTTTAAAGTTTTAAATATCTACGTTTGTCTCTCATAAAGAGGTGTTTCCAGGCAACTTACTCAGGCCCCTGCTTATCCACGCCACCTGATTCTCTGTGAGGTTTTTGAACACTGGAAGTATGAAGTCTTCCACGGTGACAGCAACAAGGGCATTAATGCTTGAAGACACTGTGCTGAAAAATATAAAACAGTGAACTTTAAGTCACTGAAAAGAACACACAGGCTGTTGATTTTAAATAGCTGAATAAATTACAGATAACGGTTGTCTCTTGGCTCATGTAAGTGATTTTTTCTTGTAAATGTTTAGTACTACAATAACTACTTTAGTCTTTACTGGAACAGTGACATGGACTTTTATAAGGAAGCAACAAATGCCAGGTAGTGACACCTTTTTTCTTTTCTTATCATTCTATCTTATCTACAAGAGCATTCCTTATAAATGCTGCATATCTGCCTCTGTGGTAAAAAAAACCCCGAACATGTCTTTTCTTGTTTGTGTCAGGCCTCACCTGAGGGTACCACTGTATGCAGCGGCCACGAACAAGCCAGGAATTCCCGGGTAAGCTTCCAAAATGTCCATCACAAGGTAAGGCAGCAACTAGTTAATAAATAAAAATGGTTATTACAGTTAATGCTTTATTGAAAAAAAAAAAAAAAACTGTATGAAGTTCATGTGATGCGAGTAAAGGGATAATTGCAGCTGCAGTTACCTGGTCAGAGGAGCCTACATCTCCTTTTTTAAGTGGATCACAGTCCTTGTAAATGGAGTACATGGTGAGGCCAGACAACATAGCCAGACTCACAGTTATCCATAAGCCGACCATGTTCAGATACAAAGACCTGAGAGGTGTGAGAAGAATTGTCAGTGCATGAGACTTCGGTCACAGTCTGTCGTGTATTGTTTGCAGTAGACTCAAGGAACTCTCACATCTTGGCATGTCCCAAGGTCTTGCAGGAGATGTAGCGCTGCACCTGAGACTGGTTGATGGAGTAAATAGCTATCCACATCACACTACCACCGATTGTTATGCTCCAAAAAGTGTGACGCTTCAGAGGATCTGGGTCAAAACTGTGATAAGATCACAGCATGTAAAAAAAGCAAAACAAAAAAAACACAGCAGGTCAGAAAAAAATTAGGAGTCATTGGAGGTAAATTTTCTTGATTGTTGTGTGTAGAACAGTCAAGTCAATTGTCTCCACTGAAGTTTCCTTCCTTGGATTATAGAGCAATTAAAGGTTACAGCAAACAATTAAGTAATGTTGATTGAATTTGTTCCCCTGTGGATGTAAACAAAATTCTCTGGCCCAGGAAGCCCCGCCTGTCTGTTATCACTAAACACTCTTTGACACAAGTCTGCTCATGTACTTACTCAAATGTTACCAGTCGGCCTCCTTCGTCAGCGTCTTGCCAAATTTTCGTCAGGCCTCCCTGCACTACAGCTCCTCGAGCGATAACAGCCACAAAACCTGCCAGCATGATCACCATCTGCAGCACGTCTGTCCAAATTACTGCTTTCAGACCACCCTAAAACAAAATCCATGCAACAGGCTGCTCATCATAGCACTTTTGTGATGTCTTTTTTAATTTAGTGGTATATAAAGCCACTATAATGCTAAAATGTGTAGGATTATACAGTATAAATGAGATTTCAAGTAAGTTCCGCGAACAGACCAGACAGTTTTATGAACCTCAAACTGAAAAAAAGAAGTCGATACAAAGCTGTTAAATAATTACCTAGACTGTTTTAGTTTAACAGTTTAAAGTACCAAAACCCTTTGACTGCAGGATTTCACACTGTGTTTTGTATACAAAGGGTGATTGTTAAGGTCATGGCCTAAAGCAGGGCACACACTACAGGACTTAAGATAGGATTGAACATTGGATTCACAATCGTGTATGAGGGATACAGACTCATATTGGCAAATGTGTGAGGAGAACAGAATCCAACATGAATCGAAGTGCATGAAGTGCTGCATTCATGTGATATCAGCCGGTTGGAGTTTTTGAGTTGGAAAGTCGTTCTTTCGACTTTGTTTGTTGTCATCATGAGCTATGAGATCGTAAAGTGGGAACAACATGGATGCTACAGAGAAGATGAGTTGCATTTCAATGTTAAGAGCGTTTAAACAAGAATTTGATAGCTGTACCCAATCAATACTGGGTTTACTTTAATTGTTAGAGCTTCACCCACATAATGCTTTGGATCTCCATCTCTTTTGTACAGTGTCTGGGCAATGGGATGGCATCCCAGTAGAGACTGATGTTTCTGTCCAATTATGCTGGGAACAGTTTGATATATATTTATATTAGTGATTTTATCCCAGACTTGTTGCTGCACCAGTACATTCGCTAAAAACACCAAAATACAGTTTAAAAATAGCTTTACCTGACTTCTTATCAGCGTTTGTGCTGAAAAATAATGTTTCTTACTAATCCAGGCCCCTCTTCATGAATAAAAATTATATTAAAGGGATAATTCAATTTTTGCAACCAGAGCCCTATTTCTGTATTAGCAAAGATATTGTTGACTAGCAGAGTCCTTTCAGAGCACAACATGTGCTGTTCCTCATACAAGCTCCGAATACTTGGCCACAAAATAAATCACACTTCTGTACAAGATGACTTAGGCTCACTGAAATTTACTCCACAGTGTGCACAAAGTAAATTTCAGTGAGCCTCAGTCAGCTTGTGTGTGTGATCCCCAGATTTTAAAGTCATCTTAAAGAATCTGCTGAAGCTAGTCAGTCTATACCACCAATCTATCCATAATCTGTTAGGATTGTTAAAAACGTGTAAAGTATCCCCGGATTAAGGTGGAAGAAAATAAGTTTAACAGCTCTCATTACATGCATGTGCAGTTCGTGTCTTTGAGCTAATATGCAGAAAATTCAAATTTTTTAAATTCTGTAGTATTTCTGTTTTGTGTAATTAAAAACTGCAATCCAGAGCAAAACATTCTTCACGCAGTCAACTCTCACTGTCATGTTTGAATTCAGCCGCCCACTTCATCACCATGCTGTGAGAGGCGGCACCTTCTTCTACATACGCTAACGGACCTCCTTGGATGAACTCTGGGGATGGAAGTTGCCTATGACTGCACGAGGACCAATAATGTCCATTTTCTCTGTCAGCACTGACTTGCAATTTTCAATTCAGAAACAGAAATACATCAAAATTTATTAACTCCAAACTTTCTTTGTAATCATTTTTTGCATAATACTTGGCATGTTGATCATTCATTCAATGCATGATACTGTCTGACTCGTGCAGTACCAACCAGAGTGCAGTAGATGATGCACGCTGCTCCTGTGGCGACCAACACTCCCCACAGATCAAGTCCTGTGACTGAGTAATAAGAACAGAAGCTCCATTATGAGTCATCATATAATCACAGTAAGCAAGTGAGGCATGAAAACATGACAGTTTAAGTATCTTTCAGCCAAAGTCTCCTTAAACACTCTGAATAGAGATGTTCTGATACTATTTTTTCCTTCCCTTTACCGATGCCAACAAGTAAACTTATGGATCAGCCTATACTGAGTACATATCCGATACTAGCGCATAAAAAAGAGCTCCTTTTACACTCCTCCTTTGACTTTTCAGTGTAAAATATTGCTGAATGCAGACATTTTACTAGGGTCTCTCTGCTCTTCTTCATTGCTCTTAAAAGTAGTTGTTACCACTGCACAACTCTCTGAGTACTGTGTTAAAGCGACAAAGAAAAATTGATTTCAGGTATGTAATGTCAGACAGAGCTAACTGAGCTAATTGGAAAGTAGCTAGGTACCATTTCACAGCTAATAAATAATATGGTATCTGATTGGTGAATAGACTGGCGTACTCGATAGTTAGAACAACTCTGTCACTGAAATTGTGTTCTTATCTGCCTTAATGAATTGGCACTTATAATGAATTTCTATTATTTTAAATAAAAACAAAAGGTATGCCTCTTCTAGATTAGACTTTGACAATGAGACAAACTCACAGCTGTATTTGCTAACAACTCCTGTAGAATATAAACTTTATCAGGATTTTTTTCATCAGGAACAAAAGCATTTGCTTTTCCCTGAACTGAAAACTAAGAAAAAAAAGTTAAAGTCAAAGTCAAAAGTCGATAGCACGACAGTACGATAGCATCATACAGAGTACTTCTCATTTCTCATTTATAATTTAGGCAAGAACAGCCCATGTATTGACTTACCTTGATTAAGTGCAAGAGCCGGAGCATAGATAACCAAACCAGTGTACAGGGCCTGAGAAAAGAGGCCATCATTTACTAATTAGCTGGAAACATAACAAGCCTGTGATTCATATTAATATTGGAATCTGCACCAAGAATCAATTTTTCATGAAGTCAAAAGGAAAAACGACAGGTGCTTTTTATCATGTTAAATATGGATGTTTGTTCCAGTTGTCATGGTTCAGTACTATAGGTTTTCATCAACTTAATACAAAAAAATTAATATTCTGATTTAATAAAGCATGTTTAGTTACCGTCAGTATGATGTATATAGATGTTCCAGTTATCCTAATGAGCCGACTGAAGCGCATCTCCAGGTACTAGAAATTAAAACGTAACTCGGTCAGACAACAGTTAAGTGAGGATTTGGTTAACACACTGTGGCACACTGTATGTGGCAAGTCCTTACCTCGTAGGCACTGGTGATGTCCAGTCTGTAGAATAGCGGTACAAATATCTCAGCTGTGATGAGGGACATGATGGCATAAGAGATGGCGAAGATCCAGAAGGCAGTTCCATACATGTAGGCCTCAGCAGGTGTGCCAATGACGGTGATGCCAGACATGAAGCTGGCAGTGAGTGACATTGCAACCGGGACAGCAGTCATTTGCCGTCCACCCAGCAAGAACTCAGTGCTGCTGGTCTCCTTGCGGCCCCGGATGGCCTGGAAAAGGCCAAGGCCAGCTGCCACCACAATGATCCCAGCAAACACCACATAATCCCACACAGAGAAAGTGGGCACATCATCACTACCAGTCATGGTTAGTTCAGCAGGTAGAGCTTCCTGTCACTGACACTTCTTTCTGAACTGTCCGTAAGAATGCGCCAATCAAAAGGAATTCCGTATTATGCAATCGTGCTAATGTTTAATGATCTTCTCCCCAATTGACCCTTCAGTCGTCACATGTAATGACAGGCGAGAACGAAAATGCACTCAAGAAAAATACCAAGAAAAAACTTTTTTTCAATGCATTTCAGATTAATTGTCAGACTGTAATTAAGCTAAACAATAACTAAAAATACCTTTAAACCTTCAACAAATAAAAGGAACATCCGAATCCTTCAAGGTTTTAATTCTCCGTTGTTTTCAGCTCTCCCAGTCCAGCAATCTGCTATTAGAGTCGCTCTGACTGATAGTGGCACAATGAGATATTTCAGCTGCATCTCCTACAAGTGGCAGGAGTCTGGTCAATGCAATGGTTCGGCAGACTTTAAAGAGTGATTCACTGTAGTTAATCATCTATCAAGGATACAGAGTGCTGAAGTTCGCCATAATTTAAGTGACTGTAAAAGGTGGTGTCCTGTGGCGTGCCTGAGGTTGTGTTGTTCTGATGCTCTGTTTTAACTTTTTGTTGTCAGGATGTCTCCATCCTTTATGATATGACGTGACCTGGTGACAGTTAGGGGCACGCTTTGATACAAATCTGTGTAACTCAGTAGTTATTGCTTCTGTAAAAAATTTTAAGAGGCAAGTGAGGTTAAATCTTCAAGGTTGGGTCTTAAATCCTGCAGAAACATCCTTTTTTGTGTTGTGTCACGCAGTCAGACATGATTACTGTATATATATATATATATATGTACATTATTCAGTCAACTACAGTAAAAAATTTTACAGATGAAGAATAAATGTAAGCTGTTGACAGGGACCTTATGTCAGTAACACATGGATGTTTTGCTCATATTTGTAGTCTAATGACTTGAGGTTTTGTGGTTGAATACATCCAAGTCAGCCTTTATGAGAGCAGCAGCTCCAGTAAATTTTTAAAAGTTAATGTAAAATGGCACTTAGTGTTAATGTGTCTAAAGATGAGTAAGACCTCTGAGCAATGAATGAGCTGCTAAAATGGACATTGAACTTAAACTGTGCTGTTTATAGTTTCCCTGTGTTGTCATGTTTCTGAGCCATTTTCCAATTCACTGGCAGTTTCACACATGACAGGAGACTGACAACACGCGAGCCAGTCAGCCACATTTATTGAAAGATAGCTGTTATCACATTAGGACTTTTATTCAGTACCGAGAGTGACATGCAAAAGAAGAAAAATAGTCGAGTATTTTTGTGAGAAAACAGAACAACAAACACCTGAAAACAGAGACGTGTGTTTGTCTCTGTAAGAAATTCTGCTAAAAAGTACCTAAAGAAGAGATAAAAACAAACATGCCCTCCATGATTATTATTTATTACGTCTGAGAGACTTTTTCTACTTTTGACAATCATTAAACCAAAACATTGATAAGGAATCCCTGGTGTGTTTATGATAGAGATCTACTTAAGTGTGTGCCGCTGAAGTTTTTATTGTGAGTCTGTATGAAGATGATTAGATAAACCTGCTATGAATGTTTTCTGCCAATGTTCAGCACGGGTTTGGACTATGACAGCTTGTGAACTGACTTTTATACATTGTGCATCATGGGTTACATAAATGTACAGTGTTCAGCAAAGTATCACTTTGATATCCCCACTCAGACAGCCCTCTGAAATGAGTGTGTGTATGTGTGTGTGTGTGTGTGTGTGTGTGTTTACTCAGTGAGTGTGTTTTTTCTTCAGTTAATTTTTACTCAAATAAGAGATGAATTTGTTTGTTTTGGAAAAGGAGATGGAAGTTCTTTCAAAATTATACATCCTGTGAAGCAAAACTAAAGCTTCTGGTCATTGTGTCATCTATTGAACACTGTTTAACATTATTTGGGACTGAAACAGCTGCACAAAGGCTATCTGCTCTCAGAATCCACGGGGGTCAGTTTCCTTGGTTACAGTATGAACTGCCCCCATGGAAGAAATTATTAATTTATTTAATCAACTTAATGGACTAAATGCTCTCAGCTTCTGTCCACAGATAGAAGATAACAACCATCTTGCATAAATATAGATTATAAAATGTGTGCATAAATACTGTTCAGCACAGATGATCAGACTCACATCATCATCAGGCCTGAATGTGTGAGCATCTCTGCAACAGGTGACACATGCAGAAAGAAGTATGTAATATTTAAGATACCAAACTTTCTGTTTTTTGGTTATCAATGTGTCTCTTTATCTCTCCTTATAATGCAGGTCCTGAATTGACTGGAGAAAACACTGCTCAACATGGAGACTGCAGTGTTCACCTGCTGGCTCCTTTTTGTGCTGTTCAGTCCAGCTGTTCCCATGTGTTTACCCACTGACTTTACTCTGTATGTGGAGAGGCCAGAGTGTGACTTCTGTGTAGCCATCAACACCACCATCTGCATGGGATTTTGCTACTCAAGGGTATGTAAGTCCTTTGTGAGGACAGATCGGATTGTATTTCATTTCTTCAGGCGGAACAAAGAACAAATACTGTCACACAGGAAGAGAAACAGTGCAGTTGGCTGAAGAGTGTAAATCAACTTTTACTTTTTTCCCCCAAACTTTTGTATCAACCAAACACAATTGACATTTTATCTTAACCAAATGGTTCAACAGTGTGAATTGGGTGTACAATCTATTTGTATGAAAGTACAGAGAAAAAGGACAAAAATAAGAAAATCATATAATCACAACTGAACAAAATACAACAGTGGAATCAAGACAGAGCTGAAGTTTTTTAGAAAATGTACGGTAGCACTTCAAAATACAGCCAGCCTTTTACAGTGTGATTTCCTGATAAGTGCTGTGTAATTATCTGGAAATTTTGTAAGGAGTATTTCTGACGTCAAATCAG
The DNA here is from genome assembly GCA_029822935.1 of Naso vlamingii. Lineage (NCBI taxonomy): Eukaryota > Metazoa > Chordata > Actinopteri > Acanthuriformes > Acanthuridae > Naso > Naso vlamingii. Next base: position 8,012,007 of record JAPQLA010000012.1, on the reverse strand, counting down.
TGCACGTAAAATATTTACTGGTTTCTACTGGCACTGAAATGTAGGTACAGCAGTACAAGGGAATGACAATAGGAAATCTCATGAGAAAGAAGAAAAATATATTGTAATAATTTTGGAAGTACTGACAAAAAGGTTGGACCTATCGACAACAATGACATCCTGCGGTACCTTTTAAGTAATTATGATATAATGCATTTCTCTGTTATATATAAAAGATAAAAGTGCAATAAAAAACAAATCCTTTTGTACTTTTCCTCATTGCAACTGTAATAATCATTTTACAGGTGTTCCTTTGACAAGGAAGCTACACCGACACTCCAGGGGTTTATTATGTATTTTATATCCACATCCAAGCTTTACTGGGATTTAGAACAAGTTGAGAATTGTCTATCGTTTTATTGAACCTTATGTAAGTGCATAGACAATGTGACAACAAATCAAGAAATGTGTCCTTCATTCATCCAGTGCTGCGGCAGTTCATAAGGGCAAGCCGCAGTAGAAAACAAACAGCAGGACAAAAAACTTACATATCACAGTAATCTAATAATGCCTCATAAATATATGTAAATGTGGATAAAACATAGCTGAACTTAAAATTTGAATGATTTGAAGAGAAACCGAATATTTCGTTCTTTTAATTGCATATTGAGGTATACAGCTTTAAAGAATCCAGACTATTTTTCCGTTGTTACACTGTAAGCTGGATGCGATTGTTTTTGATATACCCCCCTGTGGTCATTCAGTTTTCTTCCCTATTGGGGATACGTCATATCCCAACTTCTGTTCAGACTGCATTAAATGCGTCTTATATTCCCACCAGTAGATTGTGCAAGTTCAAAAATAATACAGGCTATTTTAAAAAGACATTAGGCTATCGATCCATATCGCTCCATAATATTTTTATAGTGAAATATTAACAGAAAAAGTTAAGAATTGCCTTGATGGTGGGACAAAAACCGACGACAACCAGCAGCCAGCATCACCGGAACCCACACAGGTGCAGTCGGGTGCTTTAGGTCCACCTTACCTCTGGACCAAGATAATCAAATTTAAATTTCTTCCACCACTGTGTGGGCTTGGTGCATGTTGGAATAGAATTACTCGAGGATGTTAGAATATAATTATTGTTGCATAATTTTACTGTGATGGAGATGTTTTTTTCAAGGAAAAAAAATTAATTCAAAGTTGTTAAAGCTAATATCAGAAGATGACTTACTCTCTCTTTTTTTAAAATGTTCCCTCTGTTTTTTTCACAAATCACACACTGACTGTAAGTATGCTGTAATATTCAGGTGAAGGCAAGAGTATGCACTGTTGTTACCCACTACTTTCCCTCTTTGATAAAAAGTAAAAAAGGTGGTTATAATACTAAATCCAAATACAATTTCACTGCAAAGTTAAAATTGTGAATAAGATTTTACACAAAATAGGGCAAACTTTAGTCCAAAATTTTCTGGTATTTTTTTCATTCACAACATGACATAGTTTTTTTTTAAAGTCCATAGTTGTGTCTGACAACTCTTATAAAACTTGAGAAAAAAATTATGAGCCCATTTTCTCCCCTTTTTACTGAAAACGAGTAACCTAAATTGTTCTGTGTTCTCAAGGAGTTGCTGTGTATTATAAGTTGATTGTTGTGTTTGTGTATGTTGAGCAGGACAGCAACATGAGGGATTCATTGCGCTCACGCTTCCTAATCCAGAGAGGCTGCACCTATGACAAGGTGGAGTACCGCACAGCCATACTGCCCGGCTGTCCCATCGACACGAACCCTGTCTTCACCTACCCCGTGGCTCTCGGCTGCCACTGCGGTGCCTGCAGGACTGACAGCGATGAGTGCACACACAGGGCCAGCAGTGATGGAGCCCAGTGCACCAAACCCGTCAGACGTCTCTACCCGTACCCCGGCCATAGCAACTACATGATCCCGTTCTGATTCTCCTGCTGTTGTTGTTCTCAGCTTGTCTTATTTTGTTTTAATTACCAAGCTGAAACTGCATGACACGAGAATGCTTTGAGAGGGGACAAGCGTCATCCTTTGTACCAGTCTGTTTTATTGTGCCTTTGTTGCCCAACATGTCTGTGCTGCAGCTCTGCTTCTCAGTTTACAATGAGGGGGGTTGATCCTAGTGTGTATTTTTGTCAGCTCCATTATTTGTCCCTCTCTGTATGCATTTGTGTGTTGGACTCCCAAACGTGTTATGTTTTCATTCTGAAAGAAATACTCTGCATGCAAGTCAATTAAAGCTAAAGTCCCTGAATAGCTCTGTGACTAAGCTGTGCTTGCCTTAATCACATCCTGTGACCGTAGCTCTCTGTTTACCACATAAACACAAGGCCATGACGCTTCACGAGGTCTGATCAGAACACTATATTTACCTCAGGAGTCATCCTGGAAGGCACATGATTGTTGAAACACCTCTTATTAAATGGATTATCAGTGAGGATGTTAAACCAGAAAGATGAGGCACTAGAGTCCCAAAACACTAAATGTCCTGTCCACTCAAGGAGAGGTTATGTGTGTAGTTTCCCATTCACAAAATAGATGTGGGATGACAGCTGGAGCTTATTAATAGATCCGTGGTTCAGAGTGGGAGAGTATATGATGAATGCATCATGTGATTTACATTGCTCTTTCATCTACTTAGTTCATGTTTTGTCACTTTTGAGTCAGGGTTTCTCTGCGTTCTAAAAATTTTTGAGCCTTTTTGGTTTTGTTCATAGGTTCTGTTGCTGCAGCTTCTTGCATTTTAAAACATTTTGGTCTGAATAGAGTAAAATATGAAAAAAGAACTGGAAGCAAGTGAGCTGCTGAGGGCCAGTAAAAATGTCAGATAAAAAGTAATGGCAAAGGGCAACAAGAATCGCCCTTTTACAAAGAGGGACTGTCTCACATTCATGAATCAACAGCTGTGATCATCATCGTATTCTTGCCCATATAAAGTTATGCTTCTGCGCTACCAATGACTGTCACTACTCATAACATTACGTACCTTGAAGCAACCTTGACAGGAGGTGTGTGATTAGGGCAGAACTGGAAAAAACTGGATTAGCTTCTGTTGACTATGGGAGGAAAATGTGGACAGAAAAGCCGTTCAGAAAATGCTGAACCACCTCAGCCTCGAGGAAGCTTGTATAACTTGTGACAACCCGACACTCAGTTTAACCTTGCAAATGGTCAGCTGATAAAATGGTGGAGTGTATCCACACTGGGATTTGTAGTCCATCATTTATGCCTTTGTCTGTTAGCAAATATTATGATAGCTTCTTGTTTTTGTTGACCTACATGAGATTAACAGTTAAAATTGTGTTTTTTTCCATCAGATAAACTAGATATTTATTGTTAACCTTTAAAATAGTGAAAGGAGTGCTACATTTAAAATTTTCAACACATGTAAAGGCATAATTGTTTTTTTAACATGTTATTAATTGTTTAAATTAAGTTAATTAAACCCAAACCCTTCTTAAAAAAAGAAAAAAAGTCACGAGTACAGATAATCTATATGGTGTAGCATTGTAGTTACTCGTACGAACTGGAGGGTCAGCCAGCTGCATACTTTATACAAACAGTTGACCTGATATAACTCTAAAGTCATCTGACTGATATGACACAATGGTTTGAATTGCCCAGCTAAGAATTCCCTGCGTGGTGATGTTTTGAAAACGCTAATACCCTAATGGATAAAGCAGTGGATGAAATGGAATTTGCTTCCATCAGCGCTCCAAGAGAACCAGTTATGTGGTGCACATACCGTCCACTCTTTCATTCATGTGTTTATTCAGCTGGGAAAAATGTGGAAATGTTGTAGCCATGTTGGCAGCTCCAGGGATGGCAGTATTGATCTGGAGGTCGGCTAAAACCTGAAATGTCACAACAAATACTGATTGGTTTGAGTTTAAATTTAGCACAGAATTCAGTAATCCTGCAGTCTTTGGAAATCCCCCAACTTTTTATTTAATGCAGCCAAGACACAAAGTGTCCTAATGACTTTGGTGATCGCCTGACTGTTTCTGTAGCACACTCCAGCTCAGATGTTTCTATTAACTTTGTTTTTCGACCAAAATACCTGCAAAACTAATCTAATTCCCAACCTCCGCAGGTGCAGTTAATGCTAACTGTTAGTTAGCAAATGATAGCATGCTAACAGCTGAACTAAAATGTAATAACATGTAGTTCTTACGACCACTGTGCCTAAGTACAGTCTCCTAAGCTGCTAATATGGACTTTAATTCAGGTAATGTAACTGTAATTTTGCCGTGGTACTGATGAACAAATTTTCATAATGACTACTGTAGCCTTTTAATATTTATAGAAAACAGTTTGTTTCAGTTTGCTGTGATTGCTCTGATACACATGCACAAGATGGAGAAATATCATTAATGACAAAAGTATAATTGGTAACACTTTACTTAAAGGATGCATCTATAATGCATTTTACAACTATATAATATACTTACAGTGCTGTATAATCAGTTATAAGCAGGTGACCTGCCATAACCACCTATAATTAACGCATTAAGTATCTGTAAAGTGTTATAGACGCATACTTTAGGTAAACTCTTACTGTATAATCTTTATAACCATTGTAACATGTGCAATAGTTAAAATTTTACCATTACTTTAATAGTAAAAAGAAAAAGCATAGTAATCCATTCACTGGTTTCTCTTGTGTAAGTTTTGTATGATTTTTAATGAAAAGGATGTAGTTTGTTAACATGCATCTAAAAAGACTAGCACAACCCTGAACTTCTACAAGGTCCAAAACCATAGCCCTTGAAGACTTATTGCTCCTTTTTTTTTACGGGTCTATAATGTTTTATGTATTAATTTATGTTATATAATATTATGAAATGTTAAAGTGATCAATAATTAATTTATTGCTGATTGGGATTCTGTTAAAATGAAATCTAGATGAGTGGATGCTTGTCCATCAGACACTGAGTTTGATCAAAAGAACCCAAATTAGTGTTGATAAAATTGAATTACACAGAACAGTTATGTAAGTATGAGATACTGCATATGCAAAGCCGCATACTTGACTTGCAGATGATATGCAGTACCTACTGTTACATAACTTAACAGCTTCAGTCATGTATGAGCGGTAAAAGACAGGTTCCTAAAGCTTTGGAATGTGTCTGTATGTTTAGCAACCACATCTCAGATGAGCCGCCGTTCAACATTAACAAAGCACTTTTGCCTTTGGCATCCAGCATGTACTTTTCCACATTATGTACCTAATACTTAGTATTGTGAGCATCTGCGACTGAAACCTATTTAGTAGAGTTTGCCAGATGGTCTTTCTTAATGCAGGAAAAATCCCTCTGAGTTATTCAATAGGCCATCTTTTATTCCCGATTTAACCTTGACAAAAGATGGATCATGTGTATCCAACCACATCAAAACTTTTAATACATCTCTTATCTAAGGTGAATTAATTTAAGGCTCTTTTACAAACCAGGATGTCATACACACAGGTGCACATGGTCAGACCTGTAAAAGCTGCAGTTGTTCAGTCCGCCTCAACAGTGAGTGAGAGGGAGTTGAAAGTCAGCTACCGCACCTACATTTAGCCTGCTGAAAGACATGCTATGAAGGAAGTGGGAGCAGTTAGCGGTGGAAGAGAGGTTAAGACCTTTGCTTATGTAGCACTGCATAAGCAAAGATAGCAACAGTGCAATTTAGGACCTTAAGTACACTTCATAGCCCTAGGAATTTAAGGAAAAGTTCTGCTTTTAAATCTTAATTCAGTAAGTATTATCAGAATAATGCAGAATGTTGATAATGCTAAAAAAAAAGTAAACCTACATGCCATACAGTCAGTGCAGCTGTTCATCGCCCGTACTGGGACCCAGTCCCCAGTGAGTGAGCTGTCGCACTCCATGGGGCCAACCCAGAGAACTGAGGCAGGGAGGGCCAAGGCTTTGCTAGCAGAGCAAACAGACTCCTAAAAATGGATTTTTTCCGAAGAAGTCACAAAAACACTTTATAAATGTTACGTAGATTTGGCAGTTTCTTAATGCTTTGATCTCTCTCTTGCCTCTCAGAAACAGAAAAGGTGCAACATTCCTCTGCTTTGCACAGAGAAAACTGTTACTGAGAGGTTGGCTGGTATGAGGGCCAAGAAATATAAAGTTTCCCTCCTTGTACTGCTGCCTTTATTCAGAAGATTAATTGTGCAAACTGGAATTTTTTGTTGTACTTTGATCTTGACACTGAACTCCTGTTTAACCTTGCTTCACTAGTGTTTGTTGTTGAGTGTGTAGTCGTCATTACACCAACAAAGATCCACTGAACTTTAAATTTGCTGGTTGTACTGTCAACAGACATGTACAGTAGGACTATTATAACTACCTGTCCTGTTTCCTAATTACAGAAAACAATTATTTTCACATCGCTGTATTCAAATAATCCCATCAAATCTTCACCTCTCTTTTTCATCTTTGTTGTCCTTGTTTTTTGGCTGTTAAGTCTATGCAGGAAAACTGAGTCAAATTCCTTGTATTTGAACACATACTTGGCCATTAAAGCTGATCCTGATATTTTCAAAATTAATTAAATCTTAACCTGTAAAAAGACTATCAACTATGGCTGTCAGATAAATGTACTGGAATATAAGGTAGGCTATATTTCATCCTGGAGGGAAAGTAAAAAGAACAATGGGCCAACAAATTCTGATGTTAATTTTAAATCTCTCATATTTGTACTCTAACACAGTACTGTAATTAGTAATCTGCTATATTTTCTGTTAGTTACACTTTAACCTAACTATATGCCCTTGAATAGAAGAGGTTAGAATGCTGTCATGCCACTGGTGTCGCCAGCAAGATTTACCATGAGTGATCCTAATGTCATTATGATCTTAGCCAATAAACTTACTATGGGATCAAAATCGTCTTAGCCTGAAAATCCTGTCAGGAAACGCTGCCCTGACTCCTTTATCAACCTTAGGCTTTATCCCCCAAATACCAAACCTTGAGCAGTCTCCTAAGCATTTCATTTACAAGAATATCCGGGAAACAATGGCTTCTTTCAACATATATCCTTGAACTCTCTTTGTAGCTGTATGATTGGTGGGATAGCTTGACTGACGAGTCTGTCTTCCAATGAACCAAAGGACTGATCAATTCGGCCAATAAACTCAGAGCGTCCAAGTTAGCTTACCGGTGATTGGTTGTGACTCATCGATGACTCGCTCGGGTCCGCCTCCCCGCTTAAAACTCAGTGGAAATTTCCATTGAGTCCGCTCATCGCTATAATAGCAACCGGCGAAGGAGGCAGAAGCAACTATCAGCGACAAGAAACAGCATCAGTGAGAGAAATTTAAAGACTTTTTTTGGTAAGTGAAAGCTCCAGTTTGTCTTTAAATGCGTTGGTATGCGTTATGAAATGATGAAGTTGTTTGTGATAGCCAGCTTTTTCGCTTTTAGGAACGATATCGTTATGAATGGGTATGCTGCCTGCTAACCACATCACTTTCTCTAAACCTGAGAGTAACTTAACGTGAACTGCTCTGAACTTAACCGTTATTTGAAACTGCTGTATAGAAAGTGTTGGTGCTCTTTTATTTGAATAATGTGAATGTTGGCAACGGAAGATCTTTGCTATATCAATGCAGAAGCTTAATTTAAATGCGATAAAATGTTTTAATTGTACGTGAAGAAACGAGAGGATGCTCTTTGTCTTTCATCTGCATTGACGCTATTTCGCAAAACAACGAACAAACGTTTTGACGAAACTCACACTACTGCCCGAATTTTTCAGGATGCTTGGAAATTAATCTCTCGATCAGTTTCAAGAATGTGTGAAAGGCGGTAATGCCCATATATGGCGTTCCGGTTTGTGAGAACACGCCCACGCGTTGTACTTCTCACATTTCAAGTAGCGGAGCCGCTTCATCGTGGTCTCGTGATTATGTATGGTTTTAGATAAGCGATAGCGGCAGTTTCAGAAAGGTTCGGCTCAGAAACCAGGACATGTACTCAAAGTAACGTCTGTGTCTTTTTCTCTGTTTAGGAGCCTTTTCATTTATTCGACTGAAGAACCGTTGGATCCACGCCACTGCGTTTTACACTTCGATTTTCTATTTCAAAGTCATCATGTCTCAGCAGCAGATCAGGTTAGTCGCATTCATTCGTTTTCTCTTTATAGCACATTGGTCAGTATTTCACATTTTAATATAACCAAGTTTTAGTCTCTAATTAAAAAGAATTTCACATTTTCTCTCCTTTGTATCATTGGGCGTTTGACCGTTGGTTGGACTAAGCAAGATATTTTTTAAACCAAAAGATTTGAGTAACTCTGATACAAATTACTGTTCTTAAAATGACTAATTGAGAAAGTAAATGCCATCTTAATCAGTAATTAAAAGCAGTTCTTTGCAGCCCTAACTTTGTGTGACAGTCAGGAAGGCATCTAACTCTTTTCATTATTGTTATTCTGATTGTTTTTTAAATTACTTGAAGACTCATTTATCAAAAATAATTAAAATGTCAATTACTGTTTTCTGTTGTCCAAAATGTCCAACCACCAGTCCACTGCTCAGAGATCTTGCTACGTTAAACAAAGTAAAAGTAGGGCATTCCTGTGTCAGTTGAATTGATCTTGAACTGTAATAATAACCTCCCTTTATTGGAATTTCCAAAATGCAATAGCAAATTTAATAAGTTAACTTCTTTTTTTAAAAATATCCTCTTTCAGCCTTCCAGCCAAGCTCATTAATGGAGGTATTGCTGGCATTGTTGGGGTTACTTGTGTCTTCCCCATCGACTTGGCAAAGACAAGGTTACAGAATCAGAGACAGGGTCAGCAGGTCTACAAGAGCATGTAAGTATTTTTAGTTGCTGTTGTCTTGCACGGCATACATGACAACACTGTTTGCCAAATCTCTTGGCTTTGTACCTACTATGTCCATGTGTAATCCAGCACTATTTTTGCTAATCCCACAATGACACACACGAGCCATCAGGTTGGATGTGTAGAAATCAGAACATTCCAGACTCAGAAGATCACGATGACTATTCATCTGTGTCATTCTTTTGCACTTAGGTGACCCTTCCATTGCCTTTGAAGGGTGGAAATTTACTGCAGTGTTTCCCTCGCACCCTCACTGTTTCCTAAACACGACTGTCACTGTAATAAATACTGGCCCTGTTATTATTATTATTATTATTATGAATAATAAAGCTTCTGGAAAAAAAAAAACCTTAATACTTGATTTCAGTTAATTATCTTAAATGGCACAACCACTAATGTTTTCCTTCATTTCTTGTTTTGTAGGATGGACTGCCTTGTCAAGACAGTTCGATCAGAGGGTTACTTTGGAATGTACAGAGGTAAGACTTCGAAATATTTGAATATTAACAACCTCTAGACTAGAACACATAGAAGGATAAAGTGTAGGAGAGGGTAAGATTTATTCATGGTGAGGCTGAGTATTGATTACATGATTACAGTAGACTGCTTACTACTAAGGCCTCTGATAGTGTATGAATGTATGGGTTGTTTGACTTACCTTAAAATATTGTAATGAGTTGGAATTAAAGAGAGGTGGCCAAAGTGGTTTTACAGCTTTAAGCTGGTGTTTTAATAGCATTCATAGTAAATAGGCAGCAAATAGGAAAACGTATATATTGTTGTGTCAGTTGGTTGATATTGTAGAAAAGGAAAAGTGTCATCTTGTGGACGTAGTTAAACATGAGGAGAATTGAGACCTTTTAGTCTGGGTCTCTGCTTGTGTGAGGAATTCTGTTTGTTTGCATCTGTGTTTTTCATATTACAGACTTGGGTCCCCCTGGGATATTGAAGGCTAGCCGATAAGGCGCAGCCACGCTGGAGGCAAATCATTTAATGGTTCTCACTATATTGCTCTATTTAAAACTATAGGCACAAGTTTTTTGTTTTGCCATCTGTTTGTTCTCTTATTTGACTACTTGTTAACTGTCTCTATGCTGTCCTGTCAACTTGTCATAGACCTTCATTTCCTAGACTATGAACTGTGTCTTTGGAGACTTTTGGTGAGCTTGAAAATTATTCTGTGAAGAACTAAAGTTTATTTTAGAGTCCGTCTCTCAGTCTCACAGACCAGTTTTGAAGTTTGCCCTAGTCTGTTCACAGTACGTAGTTCAGGATTCTGTCTGTCCTTTCACTAACATCTCTTCATTTCTTTTATCTGTTGTTGTCATTAACCTACTTGACTGACTTTGAGCCTTTCTGTAGACACACATTTCCTTTCTTTACATTTTCTCCGAACAAAGTGGGCCCTGTTGTCATTACATGAGCGTCATAGACTTGATGTCTGCATCTTCCTTACCCTCCTCATTTCTTCTTTTGTCTTGCGTTTTGCTTGTTACTCATTTTCATTCTGAAACTCGTGTGTAAAATGTAATTCTCTTGTCATAATCCCCCTCCATCATCATGACTGAACTAATCTCAATTGAGCATTTGTCTTGTGTGTAGATTAGCGAAACAATGGGCTTCTTACATTGTAATGTTGTAATGATCATGGCGGGGAATGTTTTTTTTTTGTACATGTCTTAAATGACAATGTGATTGTGACTGAAATCTAACTGTGCGTTTGTTTTTCCTCAGGTGCTGCTGTAAATTTGACCCTGGTCACCCCTGAGAAGGCAATCAAGCTGGCTGCCAATGACTTCCTGAGACATCACCTTGCTAAGGATGGGTAAGCAAAATCGACTCATGAAACATTTTTGGCTGGGTATTGGCAAGAACTTCATGATACATGAGTCGCGGAACATTTATATCAATACCCCACTGATTTTTATTTTTTTTATTTTTTTTTAGCACAGCCCTATGAAACATGTTTAGAAAATGCAGTATCCCATTAATTGTGTTACTGTTGTTTCTCTTCTGTTAACAGAAAGGGGCTGACAGTGTTGAAAGAGATGCTGGCAGGTTGTGGTGCAGGCATGTGTCAGGTCATTGTCACAACCCCAATGGAAATGCTCAAGATACAGCTGCAGGATGCAGGCAGACTCGGTGAGCAGAACACGAATTTGATGTCAAAAATTAATTGTGCAGTTGTTTGACTCACTTCCCTGCCCCTTAACCTTAATGCTGTATTCATAATAATCTTTTGTCTCTGTCCACAGCTGCCCAGCAGCAGAAACCAGTCATGATGTCGCCCACCAAGCTTGTGGCCACCAACACTATGCTCAGCCGCTCCTACAACTCTGGTACGGTGGTCTCAGCACCACGAGGAGTGTCTGCCACACAGATTGCTAAGGATCTCAT
>JAPQLA010000012.1:7889656-7899958 GCA_029822935.1 Naso vlamingii | reverse complement strand
ACACACACACAAAGCACAAACAAACACAGTACTTATTAATATAGATAGGTAGGTTAACTGTGACTTAACTGATAGCCGATAGGTAGGTAGGTGCTGTTAGCTGTAAACATAGTAGATAATTGCATGACATTTTTATCTGAATGAGAATTTCCACTTGTTCTCGACTGCCACTTGCTTTGTCACACCACTGTATATTTGTACACTGCCTTCTATACAAATCCACACTTTCAGAGGGGTGCCTGCAGGTAGCTGTTACAAGAACCTAAAGCTGTATGTTAGAGGATTTCTAAAGGAATAATCATAAAGCCAATTCCTGCACTTAACAGGATGTGGTGTTCTTGTCAATATGTAAAACATTCCATGTAGAAGTCATTGCCGTTAAACTTTTGCCAGGTCACCGTAATTGTGCTGCAGCTGAGCTGTGTCTTCAGGCGTGAACTCTTAGTTTTGGACATTAATCCCAGTTGCAGATGGGATAGACTCGCAGTGCTGTCTTTCTCAAAGGTTTTCACTTAATCACGTCCTCATGGTCAAAATAGCAACGTTCAAGGACTCATGTATGGAAAAATGCTTCCCCCCCGAACTGCCTTTTTTCTGGGTTTACGCTGATCTCCTAGTGTTGCATGACCTCAAAAACATTCCTAGAAGCATGCATTTAAGCTAAAAGAAGTCTCTGAGACTAAAAAAGTATAATTATTACAATAGATACATTTATTTATTATATATATATATAAAATATATGTATACAGACACATATACAGTACACATATACTTTTATTGGAGATTAAAGAACTTAAAATAGCAATGTTTAAGAGAAAGCGAAAGCCTTCAGCAATGAGCAGATCATTGCCATGTTTTTATTTTTTAATGACAATAATAATTGTGCAGTGCACTGTTTCTTCTTCGCCTGTTCAGAGTGCCAAAGAAACACTCTTACTAGTCCCTTCAAAAACACTGTCTTTATAGATGAGCTTTCCAACAAACCTCACGCTCATCCTGAATACAAACACAAACAGTTTGCTTCACTTCAAAAAACTGCCTCCTGTGAAGCCGTTACTGGTAGGCAGGCCGTTGTTTTAAAAACTGTATCATCCCTAACTAGAACCTTGTAACCGAAAGCTTTAGCGTTAATTTGATTACATTTAAATGGAGTCTGGCTGTCTTCTGAGAAGTCTTTGATGCCAGAAGCTCAATCTGTCTTTAAAGGTTGGCATCAAATGTGAATTAGGTTCTGATTCTAGGATTGTGTCCAGCTGAGATTTTCCACCGTTCACTCAACACTGCCAAGGTAACAGTCAAAGGCAGTAACGTCAATATGGGAAGTGATAATTAGCAGCAGTGTAGCAGATATTGGCCATCCAAGGGGTCCTCTGACTTCGCTCCTGAGTCTCTTGCCTTTCTCCATCTTTTTCACAGTGTGTTAGATAATCAGGAAGATGATGAATAGTGAAAAGGTCTGTAGCAAGAACTGTTAGATGTAAATTTTTATTGTTAGGGTTCCATTCTGCTCACTACAGTCTTTAACCTGCAGTAGCAAAATGTCTATACGCCATCGCTGCCAATGTGTTATCAGGACGCCTCGTCCAACTGCCTGACATGGGGCCTCTGAGGTCGTCTCTCTGTCCAAATCTGTGTCTGCTTTCATGTATCTTGAAAGGAATTTTTAGAGAATTTTCGTAAATAAACTGGAACAGTTATATTTGTTGCTTTCCCAAGAGTAGCAAAAGGTGAGCTGAGGCAACTCGAGGTAGGAGCAGATTAAAATGTTGTTGAGCAATATTCCCATAATCCTTCTGGCGAGAGGTCTGTGTGGAGAACGTGTGGGATTTTTTTTTTTTTTTTAATGAACCTTTATGGACTATCGGAGTCCAACTAAGATCTCATTGATCATCATTTGAGTATTGATGTGGGCGTGTTGCTGCACAGCTATGTAGAAGTTGTCTGTGCTGGAGTGTGTGTTTGTGTGTGCATGTGTACAAGATAGAGTGAGAGAGAGCGAACCACTGAATGTCAGTGTCTTAGCTCGGTTGTACAGCTGCATTTATGCAACATCCATTTGCATATCTTTTCATGTGAAAAAGAAAACAAAAAAACCACTCACAGTCTGACCAAAAATTTTTGTCTATGCATGGAAATGCATTGTATCTTAATGTCTTCACCAATTTTTTTCAGACAGATATTTATGATAAACATTCCTCTTGCAACGTTTATGTGGTATGTTTGAAAATTGGGCACATTATTGTACCTCAGCCAAATTCACTGTAGCAACTCATACACTGGAGCTCCCCATGTGACCGTTACTTTTGCTTAAAGCACAAAGACGAGTGGATTCATTCTCATTTTTACACCTGCAGATTTAATTTGTAAAATGTTCTTATTCAGTGGACACAAAGTCGATCCATAAGATCTTGTATTGCTTATTAGGAGCACCACAGCCTCTAAAAATATCATCTCTCACCTGCTGAGGGACCCACCAGCAAATCTATTCCATGAGAAGGGTGCCCAACAGTGAAAACACTGAGAAATCTATGCAGAGAATGATTATTAGCTGGTAGTTGAGAAGGTATAAGTATACATTTTTTGTGTTTTTATCCAATGTCAATTACACACTGATCCCGGGAGCTGGCATTGCAAATGAAACGACCCTTTATGCAGAAGAGAGACACTTTGCAATATTCTGCTGCTGTAACGTCAAACACTCGCACGTTGGTTGAATGTGAATTTGAGCTTTCTGAGCTTTGGGCTCATATAAACTGTGGTGTCAGCTCTTTGAGACAAGGCTTCTACATTTAAAAACAAGCAAACAAACTCATACATGCGGGAAACAAGATGATGAATATGCAATCTGTATACATGTGTGTGTTTGAGAGCAATCGTTTTCTTTTTCATTTGACCCCAGAGCCTGATAGTGTGGCATCCACTGAGACACATGCACAGTTGTTCACCCCATCCTCCCACGTGTCATAGAGGCCTGAAAACATCCATCAACGTTAATACAGTGGATAATGGATTTTCTTTCTGTGAAATGAAATGTGACAGAATAATGTAAATAATAACCAATGGATGATGGAGCAAAAACCATGTACTATATTCTGTATGTGAAGTCTGGATTTAAACCGTAGTATTATCTGCACTTTACAAGACAAAAAGGACAATCTATGGACAAGAAAAACATGTGAAATTAAAATGCATATAATCCTTCCAAATGATCATAACCCAGATAAAGTAATATCAATAATGAAGCCAATAATAATTCAACTGAAACTGTGGTCAGTGTGTTTATTGTGTGTGTTATTGCTGCTTAAAAATAACTGTTTTTGTGGCACTGAGTGAGGAAGAAAACGGTGAGAGGTGTTTTTCAAATGTTCATCCAGCCTTTGTTCCCTGTCTCATCACATTGTTCACAAGGTATTTAGTCAGCACATGATTTTGAGGAGCTAATTTTAGCCGCAGAGCGTCTGCGCTGATACAAAATGCCATGAATCGATCAGAGGCCTCTTTGTTGTTATTCTTAGGACATCCAGTCTTTGTAGCCGCGGGCAGTGTGGAGGACATTTTCAAACGCCTCCTGGTATCTTCAGCTTCTTCACTCCCTTTAAGTGCACGGTATATGCTCCCTGCAGTTTAAAAGAGAGCGCAGGGTGTTCTATTAATAGCTTTTTTTGTTAGAGAAAGAGATAGGAGGAGGAGGAAGAGGAATGTTAGCAGAGGAGGAGACAGAGAAGGGTGAAAATGAGATGGCAGAGACGGAGAAATGCAAAATCCTTTACAGGGAACTTTTCATGTCAGCACATCCGTGTGTAACAAGCCAGTCTCCTTTATATGCTTTTGTTTGAGAAAAATCAAGGTTTGCCTCTTTCATAAATCTAAATTCATGCCATTTGGGACAATACAAGCATTTGTAATCTCTCATTGTTTTATTTCTCAGGTGATGTTCCGCTGCTGTGTCCTCATGATGTATTTCTCCTCACCTGCCACATCTACACCTGCACAGTTTTTTAAAGGTAGCTGCTGTCCTGTCTTGTGCTCCCAGCTATCTTTAGTCCACTTGTGGTTTAACTAACGCTCTGCATGGCGAGCGGGAACACTTGGGGCCTTGGTGCTGTAGCTACATCTCTGCTGTAGTCATTAGTCTTGCTTTGATCCAGCGATGCAGTGCAGCACTCTGCAGCTCGCTCTGCTGAAACCAGGGCAAACAGGGAGAGGCGGGCGCGATGGAGCAGTCCAACTGAGGACACAGGCAGCAGGAGCGCAGGCCTGCTGCAGGTGGCCTCTGCTGCCACAACATTGTTTTTGTTGCCAGGGAGGAGTGAGAGGGGGTGTGTGCGTGGGTTTGTGTGTTTGTCAGGGATGGTAGCATGCCCACAGGAGCACGGTTGAGCAGTCACACAGGCTTGCACTGTGCTTACCAGCTTGTAATTAGGAGACAAGCACTGTGGGACTTGCAGCTAATCCAACAGGGCAGCCCTGGCACTGGACCACACCCTGTTATTAGGAGGTGTTGAGCTTTTATACACTCATTAACTCCCTGCTCTGATATCAGCCAGTGAGGGTCGTCTGTCATCATCTTGAGGTTGAGTTGCTTTTTTAGCTCGCAGTGAGTGGGGTTTGAGTTATATGGCTCAAAGTGAAGGTTAAAATAATGGAGATAGATATTCAGTTTTTCTTAAAAAAATTTCTTTAATGCAGTGATGAGGGGAAAATTATAGAAGAAACCATTACTGCCCTCTAGAGGTGCTGTCACAGAAAAGACATGAATTGGTTTTTACGTCTGTTTTTCTTAAACCTTTATTGAATTAGACTCAGGTAAGATACGGCAAGTTTTTTTGTACAGCACATTTCAACAACAAGGCAATTCAGAGTGCTTTACATTATGCATAAAAGACATTAAAACAAGATATAAAATAAAGCATAAAATAAAGACAATATAAAAACACATTTAAAATACAAGTTAAAGTGTTAAACTGGAAAAAAAAAGAATGAAAAATAGAAGAAGACAGACAGAAGACAGCATTTTAAGATACTGACCCCCACATTTTATTTAATAGAAGGTAACGGCAATAAAACAGATTTTTTAAAAATAGTTTAAAACTTGGTTAGAGCGGTATTCCAATTCTCAGTAAAGCAAAAGTACAAATTCATTCATTTAAAATACGTCATTGCAGGCAAAAGTACCTGAGCATTATTTATAAAGTCCAAGTTACAAGTATCAAGAGTAAAAGAACTTGATTATTCGATTGTTAATGCCGCTGCATCAGTATATAAGTAAAGCATTTTACTGGTGTATCTCATCAACATGGAGCTTGTTTAAACCACATTATGTAATTTAATGGTAGTCCAGTGGCTCCTAACCAAGGGAATTCCCAACCTAAATCCGGGGGCTGTGTGGTGATTAATGGGAAGGCTAAGCAGGAGAAACAAAGATGTGACTGGCAATTCGGTGAGCTTCTCGTCTTTTAAAATTAGCATTTATTGTGTTTTTGGACAGATTGTCCAAACGCATCTCCTTTGTTTTGGCTAGCAGTGACATCAGCAATGACCTCCAGCTCTCAGAGGTGCGCGGTTCGTCATAATGATGCTGTAGAACATCTAATATGATTGTATACATCCTTATTATAAGGCCTAACGTGCAAAAAAAACAAACTTTTCCTTTAGTGTGTGTCTGTGTCAAATAGATACACATTAAAAATGTAGTATAGTTCAAAAAAACAACAACCTACTGGAGTTAAAGTATGAAAAATGTAGTGGAAATACTTCGATACTTTCTGCTTTTGCTTGATATTAAAGTAATCAGGATATATTCTACTCAGCATGTTTTAATTGGTCTAATCAGTAATTGTTGCAGTGGTGAGACAAGTAACAGTAGTGTTGGGTTTCCAGACTTAAAAGGACACACGTCCATGCCTGCTCCATCCACCCTCCGGAGACTTATGGAGGATATGTGTGATGGCCACGCTGAGCACACACACACACCCTCCTCCACCCCTCTGTGGGTGACAAATGGGCTTGGTTCAGGTCAGCCGACCATGCATCCCATAGCACAGTGGATGGCAAAGCTGTCAGAGTGCACACAGCACAACGGACAGATGCCCCAGAACACATGAGTGCACACAAAAACCATAAGACATGACATGAAGTAATATGAAAGGCCAAACCTGTATGGAAGCTGGAGAAAATCCTCTTCTACACAGCGACGTAGCGGGCTGAATCAACAAAGGGGGGAGAGGTCACAGGGAAATCAGCGATTATCAGGCTGCAGGACTCGATAAGCTTCACTACCAGGTGTCAGTGATGTGTTTGCACAGTACAGGACGGCCCTCTGACCTGAGATATGGAGGGATAAATAAACACTGTGAGCCATCCTTGTGCCATAAGTGGATTTAATCTGAGTAATGGAAGCACGTTTGGCAATCTTGTGTCATCTGAGCCGATGACATATGGAGTCTAAATGAAGCGAGTTCATGTTTAGGAGCCTCGAGCTGTTTGTGCCAAAAGGTTAAAGGGATCGTGTGGGGCGATTTAGGTTAAAGAATAAACAACATTAACGTCTCTGCGAGCTAAAGATGCTGGTGTTAACGTGGAGAAAGGCAGAGCTGAAAACTTCCAGCTCTATTTGCTAATAAATAACTTTTTATGTTGTACCCAAAGGCTTTAATGGTGGTTAATAAGAGATTTAATAATGTTCACATCAGTTATAAACGTTTAACAAGAAAAAACGGTGACACTTTATAAGGACTACACACTTTTAAGAATTAGTTAAGCATTAATAAATACTGAATTCATCATTTATAAAGCATTGTTCCTACATGAAAACTTTTTAGGGTTAGGGTTAGAGTTAGGGCTAGGGTTACCCCTAAGGAGGTTTCATGTAGGAACAATGCTTTATAAATGATGAATTTGGTATTTAATAATGCTTAACTAATGCTTAATAGTGCGTAGTTATTGTGTTACTGAAAAAACTTTTTCATCTGGCTTTGTGTTTGCTCCTCCCCATTACATTTGACTTAAAGGAGAAGGGTTTTTTTGTTTGTTTTTTTGCACACTAAGCCTTATAAGCCCTATAATAAGGATATTTACGATCATATAAAATGTTTTATATCATTAATATGATCAGCAGTGCAATCACAAGAGCTGGAGCTCCTTGCTGACATCACCGCTAGCTGAAAACAACAAAGGTGAAGGGGCATTTGAAGTGCTTTGACCATTTGTCCAAAAACACAATAAATATTGATTTTAAAAGACAAGAATTTTACCGAATGTTTAGTGGTGTCCTCTGATGTTCTGAAACTAAAACACAAAGTTAAACGACGGCTTATAACCCAAAAACACTGCTTCAGGAAACAAACAAACTGTTTCCAGGTTATAAGCCCTTGTTTTACTTCATGTCTTAGTGTTGGTACATGAAAAGACGCCATTAAACATTCAGTGAAATTCTTGTGTTGAAAAACAACCATTTTTCAACGGACTGTCGAGGCACTTAAAATGCTAGTTCACCTCCATTGTTCTCAGCCGTTTTCAACTAGTGGAGACTTCTGCAATGAGTTCCAGCTCTCATGACTTCACCATGTCATAATAATGCTGTTAAGCATTATACATGAACTTAAATATCCTTATTATAAGACTTAATGTGAAAAAAACCAAACTTCTCCTTTAAAGTTTAAGATATTTCTTATGTATGTAAGGTCAAAATCCTTTCATTAACAACTCATTCAAGGTATAGTTTTTTTTTAAATATCATAATTTGGAGAAATAATGAAGAGTTCCTTTGCCACAGATAAACAGATAAAAGCCATTCAAAAAATGAATTAAATACAACTTCTTCATTGACCCTGCTTGGAGTGCGCACATGAAAAAAATATAATTTAGTACAATAAAAATTTTGCCAGGCTACATAAACACGTGTATATTAGAAAAGCAATAAATTAATCAATATAGCCTATAACAAAAAATCATAAAGTTTAGAAAATACAAACGGAGATATCTGTTTTTGCAAATAAACTCTTCATATGTTAATTTTTCTTTCTGCAAGCTAGTTTTGATGGTCAATACAACCTTCTGTTGAGTTTAAAGCCACAGCTGGGATACATTTTGTTTGCTTAGCGTAAAGACTGCAAACAAGAAGAAACATCTAGCCTAAGGGTCTGCTGGTTGCTGCACCATCCTCGAGGCTGGAACACTTTCCTTTTGTTGTTTTTGTGGAAATTAAAGACAAGAAAATGTAATGAGAGATAAGAGATGCTCAAAGACAGATTTTTGTTAGTTTGGACCGTAGACTATTGACAGCCATGGTGAATGTCAGACTTCGGTCTGTTAGTACAATTTAAAAAGCAAGCCGTATATGTTCAATTTCAGGCACCAGCGCAACGAACATGTCACAGAGGTCAAGGACGATGAGACAAGATCACACGCAGCAGATAGCTTAGCTAACGACTGCTGTCAGTCAAAGCAGCCCTGCCTGTAATTAAGTATAACTTGAAGCCTTAATGTAATTTAAACAAGTGATTTTTTAAATCATCTTGGCTTCACTTGTCTATATTTCTACTTTAATTTCTTCTCTTGAAGCAAGACTCAAGTGGCCATTTAAGGAACTGCAGTTTTGAGAACTGGCACATCCGCTTCATTTTTGAGCACTGGAAAATGATCCTTGGGTTGATAAGAGACAGACTTTCTGTTTCCCCTTTTTTCAGCCTTTATCCTAAGCTAAGTTAAGACTAACGGCCAACTGCTAAAGACATGAGAGTGGTGTCAATGTTGTCATTTACCTCTTGGCAACAGAGGAAAGTAAGATTTATTCCTAAATATAGTCCTTTAAAAAGTATTTCTTAGAAACTGCAACCCAGAAGCTATGTTCACAATAAAAGTATTTAATATTCAATAATAAAGCCAATAGTTACAGCTTATAAAAGCTTTATACAAGTTGAGTAAGAGGTACCAAATTTTAATTTAAATGAATAATTTCAGGCTCAATTTTTCATTTTATTTACCACTAAATTGTCTAAGAAGTGAGCCCTGGAAGCACACAGCACCTAAAAATAGAAAACTACACACCATGACCATAAAACATTTATATATGTACTGAAAAAAAAACAGATTCAGTGGATGCTTATGAAAGTTGAGAAGGGAAGGAAGAGCTCCTGACAGAGCATTAGAGAAAAGACTCTGGCCTCTGCTGTATTTAAAATGACTGATATTTATGTGATGGACATAAGATACATGCAGCTTCAATAGATCAAAACAAATAAGCTTTATACCATAAAAACATTAAATCTTCTGTCCCCTAAACGTGTTCAAATAAATCAAAGAAGGGTGCAGTAAATCTAGTGGTCAGGTCTTCTGATCCCTTGACTCAAGGTAAAAATTGCCTCTTCGCTGCTTGCTACATCTGGTTGAGGCCATTTCCAACATGCCGACCAGAGAAAGAATGTCAGAGGCTTTAAATATCCTGTTTGAGTTAATATTTCATCAACATCTCAGTCCCAGGGCCTCTTCCTCGTTCACATCCAGCTTCCAACTCTGAGACTGTGCACAAAGCAGGAAGAGTAAATCTGCACTCACTGCACTGCATGCTGCTTAGATACCTGCTTTCTAATTTCCCTGCACCGTCTCCCCGCTCATGTGTGTTGCTGCAGATAATTGATAATTGACTTCTGCTGGCTTATCAATTCATTAATGCACATTTGTTATAGAAAATGTCAGCGCTTTCATCACAGCAGATCCGAAGCTCTGATTAGGATCGAGGGGAGTCATTCAGAGAAAATTAAAACTTGATACAACAAAGACAGTCAAATGTGCTTAATAAGCACTCCTATGTAGAGTGACACAGAATCAGCTCATCAGCAGAGAGAAAGCATGTGGGTGCGTGTGTAGGCAGTTATGGTAAATGTGTCCCGTCACGCTCACACAGCTTATTCATTATGCATGCAATGATCTCTTGATGAAGAGAGGGCCTCTTGCTCCAAACAAAGCATCGTCATCACTGTGCAGATGACGCTGCCGGTGTTCCTTTGCCCAAATACGCTACAAGGATAGAAGACGAGCTGTGCATGATTGTGTTTATGTGTTTCTCTCTCATGTATGACAGGTTTAGAGGAAAATCTGCATTTATTATAACAATGTACTAAGGTAATGAGTAACATGGCAACACTGTCATTAGAAACACAATTAGATCACTAAAGGGATAGTTCACCCACAAATGAAAACTCAGTCATTATCTACTCACCCTCATCCTGATGGAAGGTCAGGTGAAGTTTTTCAGTCCACATAATACTGCTGGAGTTTCACAGAAAAAAGACTTTGCAGTAA
>JAPQLA010000012.1:7580518-7592540 GCA_029822935.1 Naso vlamingii | reverse complement strand
GGAGGAGGAGGAGGAGGAGGAGGAGGAGGAGGAGGGGTGTAGTGCTGCAGTGGAGAGAAGTGAGAGGAGACTGCAGTCTGCTTATGGGAGAGATCAGACTGTGTTGCCACAGCTCTGAGGCACTGTAGCCCATACAGTTACTGATATTGGATGGGCCGCCTCACGAAGGGGAATAGCACATCTGACTGGTGAGTTTTGTTTCGGAGATCTTTTTGAATGAAGGTGCCTTTATGTGACATGAATCCAATTGAAAGGTACAACTAGAAGATGGCTATTTAAGAGGATCCTTTCTGCTTTTTTGAACTAAGTTAGTCATAATAAACTATTACAATGTCTATTTTCTGCAGCTGAATATCAGGAATCAGGTTGTGTCAGAGGCTTTTTTTGGGGCTGAGTGATGCTGGCCGGTGATGAGCCGCAGAAATCAAAGGCAGATAAGGACTGAGTGCTAATGGCACAGAGGTAAACACTAGGCTCAAACAAGCGAGGGGGGGCTGGGGATGAGTTTTTTGGTGTATTTCGCATTCAGTCTGCCCTCGTCCCTGCTCATCTGAGGAACATTCTCATCCCAACAGAAGGTACTTTAAGTTGTGGAAGTTAGAGTGCTGAGTTATTGCTAAGTTGAAACATGAAGCAGGAATCATCCTCAGTTTTCTGTTCATCACTGCTGACGTTTTGAGAGGTGACGACTGTTCGATTCATAGAGTGACTGCTGTGTTTTTGGGAGGGACCCCTGTTGCAGCTAAAACTTTAATTTTAAACATTGTGCATCACAGCAGAGCAGAGCCGTCTGCATTCACGAGGCCCGTGCCCACCGCTCATTCAATGACTTGTCACTGGCCTTGAGCCTATTGGTTATTTGATTGGCTGGTCACCTCGGCTATAGGCAGGTTCTGGGCAATTCTGGATAGCTGATAGACTCTATCAGGATTGCTTAGCAACAACAATCTGCCAGCCCACAGCACACGGGCCTTGACGCTACGGTATGTGATGACGAGAGACGGGGTGTAAGTCCTAGCTAAAAAACGCATTAGAAGACATTATTGATCTGTGGGTTGTGGGTCAATGAAGATGAGGTTACATCATGATTGTGTTTGCCTGATGCTGACAGATAAGTCTGATCTTTTACGTTTATGTTATGAGACTGACATCCTAACCTGTCCTGCGAGCCCATTTAGATACAAATGTCTTTACAGCAAGAGACTCACTGTATATCATTCTAATATGACACACAATGTGAGTGTGTTTGTGCGTATGAGAGCCTGCACCCTATTGTCGTCCTCACTCATTTTAACAGTGAATATCTAAACTCAGGTCATTTCCTTTTGGTGCTTCCAGATTGAGCCTGTCTCTGAACATTTGAGAGCTGTAATGATACACATGCACATTCAGATTCATGCACGCAATTTGTTTTATGGTTTAGGTGCTGAGTGTTTCATTCATTCAATGTTTCATTTTCTCTTGTCATGCTATAAACCTATCTGCCTCCACACTGTGCTTGCTTCAGAGCTGAAGTGGTGACATTAAGTCAGGAAGGAATAAAAACCTTTATGACCTTTTCTGTCGATGCCTTTTTTTTTTTTTTTTTTTTTTAACCTGCCTGAAGCAAAAAGAAACATGCAGATGTTTGTCTGCAGAACAACTACATGGTCGTGGAGTTGCCAGTTATTCTTTAGCATTATGTGTGAGCTGGTCGGGGGCATTTCTACATAGAGGCAGAGTTCATATTAAAATGTCCAGAACTGAAAATAATGCCAACCTATCAGACTTTGAGCTCCCAGAAATGTATCATACTGCAATAAATAAATAAATAAATAAAACAAAAAATATCCCTGCCAGTAGAATCTAAACAACTAAACTGTTATTTTCTCTCCCAATATTCTTTTTAATTCATTGCAGTCAGTTTTATTCTGATAAATGACCACAAAAATGAATTCTATTTCTTTAAACCAGATTAAAAGGCACTCATTCTAATTAAATCTGCAGTAAATTGATACTGCAGTTGTCAGACAGGTCTGGTTATCTGCAACATGTGTTTTTCTCTGTGATGTGAACAAACAGACCGCAGCACCAACACCTTTGTGCTCAGCAGTAAATGCTAATAGCATGCCGATGCCACTCATGGTTATCCAAGGAGAGAAAACTGAGAATAAATAATACGATGCTCCCTTTGGACTGAGAGGCAAATTGACTTTGTCGGCTGTTTGCAGTGGATTGAGTTTCAAAGGGATGAAAACGGTGAAGCATTGAGAGGATACACGGGTTTTATTATTCTCTGATTGTGATAAGACTGAGCTGAATGACAACATAGTTGCTTGTTTTGAGCATTACATTTTAGGTTATTCCTCTTTAGGGCTCCAGTTTATGATCAATCTGCAACTAACTGTTGATTGTAATTTTCTTCACATGCACCTTGTCTCATTTCATTTTAAGACTCAATACCAGCTTGCTCTTTACTACAGTTGTGTAGAAATTAAGTCTGTCCATACAAGGCAGGAAACCAAATAGCACTAAATTGAACACATAAGCAGACAAAAAACTGTTTGGGAGAATGTGTTCACACCACACAGAAAAGGACAAAAAACAACAAAGTCCTCTCACATGGTAAAGTGGAAGAATTCTGTAATAATTTGACAACATATCTCTGCTTTCTTGCCAAGAGTTGAATGAGGAAATTGACACCACTCTGATGTCTGTAAAGTAACAAGCTGCTGCTGGGAGGCAGTTAGCTTTGATTAGCTTAGCATTAAGACTGAAAAAGAAGCTAGCCTGGGCGCTATCACAAAATTAGCCTACCAACCTCCTTTACAGCTTACTATATATATATATGTATATATATATATATATATATATATATATATATATAGGATCTATTTTTTGTCATTAATTTAAAAATCAAGTTATATTGTTTCAGGCAGGTGAATTTTGTTAGCAGAGTTCTCTTAGCTTCCTTAGCTGCTTTTTCAGTTTCTAGTCTTTATGCTAGGCTCAGTTAGCCTAACTGTAGCTTCATATTTAACAATGTGTGGACTGTTTACCAGGCAGCTAGCAGCAATTGAAAGTAATTGCATTGATTTGTTATTGTGTTTTTGGTGTCTTGTCAGGGATGGTTATTAAGACAATACACAAAAATCAAAATTCATTCATTCATTGATTCGTTCATTCATTCATTCATTCACACAGAAATGATACGACAGAGATACCCACTTGAGCTGCTCTTTGCTTTTAGAGATCTGTTTCAGGAGGAACTTTTTTAACTCTGTGAAAGCTCTTTAAAGATAAAGTCTCTCTGGTTTTCCTTCAGTTCTGGCAGATCAGCGGTTTCTGCTCATTCTTCACACACAGACAGTAAATTCTCACATCATCAGCATTATGGACGTTTTAAGTCTCAACTTTCATGTCTTTATATCCTATATTTGTGCTCATTCACATTACTGATTTGTGCTTAATCCTCACTCAAGGATAAGCATGGTTGATTGTGATGCCTTGCCTTGCAGACTGCTTCACCCCCCTCCCCATCTATCACAGAGAGCAGCTTCATTGCAGCTCTTGATCTCATCATCTCTCAAACAAATAGGATCATCTTTATCAATTGGTCTTTCGCTGAAGCAGCGGCAATACACCAGGAATGAACATGAAAACCTTTTAGTAAGTTGGACTGCAACTATTTATTATTTTCATTATTGATTCTTTTTTTGTGTGTGTTATTTTTTTTTTCTCTAAGGAACAATTCAGTATCATTTTGGAAAAATATACCTGCTATCTTTCCAAGAGTTTGAAATGAAGATCTGTATCAGTCTGACTTGTTTGTTTAATGCCTGGAAGCAGAGTTGAAGATAATTAGCTTAGCTTAGCTAAGCATAAAGATTATAAGCAGAGGGAACAGCCAGCCTGGCTAGCCTTTACTCAAATTTCACCCACCTTTAAAGGTGTTTTCAAATCATGGGCGAAGCGAATTTTCACTTTACCCCTGCCCAACAATTTCACCACATACTGAACTGTTTGTGCAGGCTGTGATGATTCACCCCAAACAGCTGATGTGCCACCTGTCTGGACATCAACTGTAAGCTAGTTAAAGACCGTGTGTGTGTGTGTGTGTGTGTGTGTCTTTTCTAAGCAGTTGTGTTCAGAATATCCCAGAACCTGCAAATAAACTTATGTTCTTTCTTTTATTTCCCTTCAGTCTATTTCCTTTTGCCTTTAATCTTTGTGCATGTATGAAGTGTATTCATACAGCAGTATTTTGCACCCAAGTTATAACATTTTCAACTCAAACAAACACATATTTGCCCCAGTGTTCTTTACCTATGGAAAATTATCTGGCTTGCATCTTTTTATTCACTTTGCATGCACTTGTGCCATCTCTAAAACTGTATTTGCTGCTGTCTAATCACATCTGAAGCCACTCACTGTCTTCTCCCAGAGTCTTGTTGTATGAGGCTGCCAGGCTAAATGTGCTTTATCCTGCAGATGCTACACAGACGGATACCTGGTGTTCATTAAGAAGTAGTTACAGCACATAAGTTCCCCTACAACCAACAAATTATCCTTGGATAATGGATAGTGGACCTATTTTTTAACTCAGGAGAAATCCTGTTGGCCAGCTGTTTCCCCATTTCCAGTCTTCATGCTAACCTACGCAAATCGCTTCTTTTCTCTGCTTCATTCTCATCCTGCATTCATATGGTACTTGCAAAGTTGTAAAGTCGTGTCATGACATTGTGTACAGGAAGACTTGGTGTCCAAGTGGTAACTGCATAAGAACAGCGTTGCTAGGAAACCGTAATATGGATGCCAAAAGATCACTGGTTCTCCTCCCAGCTTTCTATGTGGAAATGTTCCATTATTACTTTGTGTTTAAACGTCACATGGAGGAGACGAGACGACGAAGGTGACGATTTATATCTAGATTATCAACTTGTCTACACTTACTCTTGGTCCTGTACTGGCTCCACCATTTCTGAAAACGTCAGCAAACACACCACAACTTGTAAACACAAAGCTTGCTGATAAATTCGACTTTGGACGTCGTGATTACGACTACAAGGGGGCATTCATATGGTCTCTTCATGTGAATATGGTAAACAGGACCCCATTTGAAGACACCATTAATGCACAGACATGAGAGGATTGTCCACATGCAGAAAGAAAGCAAATAAGTGTATTTCCCATAAATGTTCAGCTATTTTTAATTAAAATAGTTCAGATACTGATCAACTACCCAAATTGTTGTTAAGTTATTTCTGCAAAATTCTTTTTTTTTTGTTTGTGTAGAACACACTTCAGTTAGCTATTTTCCCACAGAAACATTCAATGCTTCAGACATGGATTATTATTGGAATGAATTTCAGTAAAACTGAACAAACCTGTTTAAAGATGAGCCTTAGAAAAAAATACATCCTAGAAGTGTTTTTATACAAATAAAAGTAAAACATTCTGGTTGGCATCGACCCTCGTCAGAGCTGTTTGGTGCATCTAATCTTCCTTTTCTGTCTGATCTGTGTGTGCCTCAGGGACGCTGCACCTAGTCTTTGACAATGAAGTTCAACTTGTTCAGAAGGCCACAGGCCGTCGCGGCTGCCGAGCCCACTGGTGTCACCACCGTGACCATGGCTCCCACCCCAGCTGTCATCTCCACCTCGGTGCCGGAAACCTCGGGCTCCAACAACACAGAGATCAACAAGAATGACATGTTTGAGGAGATCAAGAGCAAATTCTTGAATGAAATTGATAAAATCCCATGTAAGTAATAATGCCACAGTGCACCTCTCTGCTGAGATTCAAAATGCTGTTTATCTGACCAAACGTCAGTCTCAATTCTCACTCTGTGGTTTTGAAACTTACAGTGCCTCCATGGGCTCTGATTGCCATCGCTGTGGTGGCCGCATTGCTCATCCTCACCTGCTGCTTCTGCATAATCAAAAAGTGCTGCTGCAAGAAGAAGAAGAACAAGAAAGGGAAGAAGGGCAAGGATGGCTTCAACATGAAGAACATGCAGGGTGGTGAGGTATGACGCCTTGTGCTACCTACATGCCCAACACTCAGGGTGACCTCTTGCCTCTTTTCTTTTCCACAGTAATTATTCAAATGTTCTGTTATTGAAGACATTTGTTGCAGAGTTTTATTCATTATATGATGTCTCTAGCTAACCAAATTTGATCTCTTACCAGCAGCTTTTGTAGCCCAGGCTGTAGAGGACACAAGGAGAGCTCTCTTCCCCTCCATTTATTTGATGTTGTTGTGGTGGTTGTTTAAACGTGTGACGTATTCCATTGTGGCCCGTGGTGAAAAATGACACGCTTTGTTTCAGGATGACAGAGAATAATGAGCACTGTGACAAGAGGGAAGTTTCCCTTTTACAAGTCGCAAGTGCAAAAAGCAACATTTTATAATTAAAGATAATGGATGACGACATGAGACCTGCCAAAATATTGAGAGATTTTGGAAGCAACGCACCGTAAATCAAAGGATAAGTGTGAGGAAACGCAGTGATTCATTTGAGGTCCAATCAAGCACCATCACCATAGATTACCATGAACTCCAGTGAGAGTTAATTAAGGCAATCAATTACTTGTGTCCACAATGTGAATTTGTCTCCCCCTGTCAAAACCAGGCGTGTCATTTCTCATCATAATTGTGGTGTTGGTGGTGTTGACTGCCTCTCTTTTTGTAGTGTGTTCGGTGTCTTGTGAGTTGAATCTCTTCCTCTCTCTGCTCTCCTCCTTGTTTTTTCCCGCTTTGTGTCTGTCTTGTGTGTGCCTCGTGTTTCTTGACTGTGGTGGACTCCCGCTCTACGGTAGGTGGATAGCTCACGTTGATGCTCTCCAGCCCCCGGGGCGGAGGGGGTTTCATGGAATGAAAGTCGTAGCTTCCTTTGCTTTTTTTTTTTGTTTTGTTTTGTTTTGGTTTGTTTTTTGTTTTCGTTTTTAGCCCCCCTAAAGTTTTTCTTTTGTTAATTTTTGTAATGACAGCTTGAGAATGTAACAATGGAAAGCTATGATGTGCTCCATAAACCCCCAGAGAGGAGAGTCTAACCATCTAACACATTGTTCCTGGGACAATGTAGCTGTAACTCACACCAATATGGAAAGTATTGGGCTATGAGATAATATGCAAGACACTTTATAACACTATTAATCTGTGCATGTGATAAAGGGCATGGTTGGGTGTTTGGGAGACATGGAAACGGTGATAATAAGACTGCATGAAGAGCCAAATACTCAAATCTGTCTTTTTGAGGAGGAGGCAGGATGTAGAGACACTGGATGGCCTGAAAGAAGCATGTCAAAGTCAGGGTTACCTTGGAAATGAGGCTAAAATTTATCAACAATAATCACACTGCAGCAGTAAGACATTATTCAAATAGTGAGCTGTGCCCTTTAATCTTGAGCCATTTGTTATAATGATGGTGAGCTGAAAAGAGGCAGTTTTTGGTGCAACATCAATTAGAAGGGTTCAAACAAGGCATGCAGGTTACAAAGGCATTAAGTTTTATTTTTCAATTTGAAAGTTGTGAATGTAAGGTTGAACAAGGGAAGAGCCTGCCGATAGCAGTAGCTATCTCCTTGCACTGAACATTATGTCTTATTTGCCTTTTATCATTTTAATATGCACTGGCATTTGCTGTTGTGAGCTAGTTCCTTCGGGGGTTTTTAGATAATTTGTTCATTTGGTGAAATTAAAACGCTCTGACAAACAAGAGAACGATGCCAATATGTGATTTCATTGCAAAACTGTTACATTTTTTACCCCTCTTAGTGGAACTAGCATGCAAAGCCTCCACTGACTCTGGCTGTCACTGTACTGCACAAGCATGTCGAAGGAATTGCCCAATGACCCAAAAACACTGAGAGGACAGGATGTGCAGGAAGTACAGCATAAACATGTATCTATGTGTTACCAATGGAGATTGTCATACTTTGTAAATGATAAATCCCTGCGTATTATCATCAGGTGCTGTGCAGGTAAGCAGTAACCAAAACATGTATCTCCCATGTAAAAACTCCTGGAGCTCCGGTGTCTGTGGCATGCTGGCTGTTGTGGGGAGCCCTGTTTTCAGATCCCTGATGCCTCAGCTGTAAACACAGTGTTTTTTTCTTGTTACCTTCGCACCACAGAAACACCAGGATGACGATGATGACGAGGGAGAGACTGGACTGACGGAGGAAGAGAAAGAAGAAGAGGAGAAAGAACAAGAGAAACTGGGGAAGCTGCAATATTCTATAGATTATGACTTTGAGAACACAAAGGTCTGTGGTTGTCATTTGTTAATACTCTTTGTCAAGCTTTAAAATAGACATTACTGTTGAAGCATAGTACACAATTTTCTACATGTGTTGGAACAGCTTTTCATAGTTTTGCATTGTTTATTGGAGAGCGGGTCACATTTTAATCATTAATATTTAAACACTATATATATCATTTTTTTCAGTATTTGAAGATATACTTTATCATTTTGTGAAATACACTAAGCAAATTTCTCAGTAAATGTAAGATGATATGATTCATACCAGTGACTCTGCTTGGTGAATATAAATGTCTGGCTTTTCACTTGGTTAGCTTAGCCTAACATAAAGCCTTGGGGCGTAGGAAGACAGTTAGCTTGGCTCTGTCGAAGCTTGACGCTAAATGTGTTATCAAATTATCTTTAAGAGAGCTGGTAGTCAGATTTTGTTACCCTCAAGTTAGCAAGTTAGCCCTGAGTTGGGCCAGCTTCCTACCTGTGTGTTCATGCTAAATGAAGCTGTAGCTACATGTTAAATGGAGAAATATGAAGGTGCTTTTGATCTTTTGAAGTAACTTTCGGTTCCCTAATTGTACACGCGCTTCTTTCCAATCTTTGCTTTCATAGAGGCAGCTTCTCTAGAAAATCCCAGCATTTTTGCAAATAGGCTGAAAAAATAAATTAAAAAAAACAAAACACCCCAACTCTCTCAACTCTGAATAAAAAATTTGACATAATGTTCCTGTTCACTGCACTCACAAATTCAAAATAAAGTTAAACTTCAGCGACATAATGGCTGTCCTCTCAGCCCTCTGGTTAATTTAGCTACACATGTGCATCAACACGGCTGCACCCAAGAATGAGGAAAGAAACAAAAACTGTGTGAAAGCATCAAGGAGGTTCTTGTTACATTGGTGTGACAACAAAATGAACAGGAAAATAAGGGTTAGGGTGAAATATCAACAGTAACATGTGGCCTATTAAAAAAATGTAACACAGGAGCTGATAACTTCAGCTGCAAAACTAACATCCTTTACATTTTTCCTTACAACAAAAAAAGTTATCTGAGTTACGAAGTATTAGTTCCCCTAACCTGTCTCTGCAGCAGTGACCATGACAAATGACCAGTCTTATCAATGATGAGTTTTCCCTTTTTTTGCTCCCTCACATGCTGTGCATGCCTCCTCTGCGTGCAGCTCACAGTTGGCATCCTTCAAGCTGCAGACCTCATGTCCATGGACTCAGGTGGCACCTCCGATCCTTACGTTAAAGTTCTGCTCCTGCCTGATAAGAAGAAGAAGTTTGATACCAAAGTACACAAGAAAACACTGAATCCCGTCTTCAATGAGACGTTTGTATTCAAGGTAAGTCCTGTCAGTATGTGCAGGGATAAAATAAGTCAACTGTTGCAGAGTTGTATGCAGCAGAAGTGTTTCTATACAAAATTAGTTGCACAAATTATTAACCTAACTGCCTGCATGTCCTTTACAGTGTGTGAGTGTAGTAAGACTCTCTCAGGATGTGTGTACTCGCTGCTCTGTGCAGTGTGACCTTTCCTTTCCTGACTAATAAAGCCTGCAGAGACTTCATAAGCACCTCGGGGTCATGCTGGAAGCTTTGCCTGTCTGCAAACAGAAAAAATCAGATCTACTGAATTTTTGTCTCCTTTTTTATTTCAAACATTTTTTTTAAAGGTTTTTTTGACTGACTGACTGACTGACTGAGGACTGTTTTGCTGAGCACTTTGAGCTACAGAAAGACCCGACACAGTGTGTCGGGTCTCTCTGTAGCTCCTCGGGTTTGCTCGACAATACGCGGGTCCCTCCGGAGCTGTTACATTCTCAATTAGTTTGCTGTTAGCACCTCGCTAGCATTAACTTGAAGACCGCTCTGTTATATGTGATAATTTTATATGATTTAAATGCCATTTGTCCTGAAATACGGGTTATTGTTTGTTAGATAATTTGTGTTTAATTTAGTTGGTTTATCTATGTCTTGTCTGCTTATTCACTCATTCACTGTATCTGTAAAACACCATGAACTTGTGAACTAATATTTGGATATTAAAGCTTTTCGACTCAACCTTCTTTAAAAGAACTGCACAAATCAGGGGAAATTCATGTTAAAGAAAAAATTCTTCTTATGTATCTTTCTCATTAAATTACTATTTAGATTTATTTAGTCTTTAGGTTAAATATTCACTGCTGGAAATAACATAAGCTGTCACGGTTTAAAGCAACATAGCACTGTGTGTGTTGAATAGGTGCCCTATGAGGAGCTCGGAGGAAAGACTCTGGTGATGTCTGTTTATGACTACGACCGATTTTCCAAACATGATGTCATTGGCGAGGTGAAGATTCCCATGAACACCATCGACCTCGGACGGCCGATCGAGGAGTGGCGAGATCTGGAGAGCGCCGACCAAGAGGAGGTGCTGTTCACAATCCAACCTTTGAAATTAGGCTTTTAAGGAAAACTGACATAAATGATCAATAATACACAGTTTTTAAAAGTGTGCAAACACTCAGACTGATCAAAATATCAATTTACTTGAAGTTGTGCAATAATTTTGATAACGTTGCATAACCCTGTTTTTGTTTGGCTGATAAAATTTATTCAGAAATGAATCCTTGAAAGCAAATATCACCATTCTGAGAACCTGGGTGTTGAAAGGCTTTAACTTTCTCAAAACAAACAAAAATGTGTCATTAAAATCGAGAATTTACAAAGATGTCCATTTCAGCTGAAAAGAAAAAGAGCAGGAGACACATCAGATTGCAGCTGCAGCATTTTGCTTCAGCCGGTCATCATATTTTCTGATGTTGACTCGTAAACATGTGTTTGTCGTCTCTGTCTCTCCTCTCTGTGCTGACTACTCAGCCTGAGAAACTTGGAGACATCTGCATCTCCCTCCGCTACGTCCCCACCGCTGGGAAACTCACCGTCTGCATCCTGGAGGCAAAGAACCTGAAGAAGATGGACGCCTGTGGATTATCTGGTAGAGAAATGCCAAACCAGTATAAAGAGTTCATTGCTGTGAAGAGAATCTTGATCAGTCCACTTTTGCTAAATTTGGCACTGTTGAGAACGGTCTATGCTTCAAACACGAGTTATAATGATACAGAAAACACTTTGAGAAGATTCCTGGCTAGGCTAATGATACAGCTTGAATGTGCCATAAGGCCTAGAAAATCCAACAGGGGGCAAGGACAGCTGCACACACTCAAATTAAGTGCGAGAAGTTTAGGATGGAGACATTCTTTTGGTTCCAAGAACCTTTTTTGGGACAGCCCAAAGCTTATAATGTCATTAAAGCCCCTCTCAGAAACTTTCATTTCGTGTTGATTGTAGCGCCGCGTGTGGACAAAAGCTGTACTGCTTCCTGTCGTAAAGATCTTGTCTAGCGCTAGCATTTGTTTTGGAAGAGAGTGAAAGAAACACTACGGTGGCACTTTCTATGAAGCCTGTCTCTATAATGTCTCATAACATATTGTTAACATATTTAACACATTATAACACATTTTAGACACACTTATAATGCATTATGGTTACTGTTAGGGTTAACCCTAACCTTGCTTATAACTATGATTTTACAGCACTATAGATGCATTGAAACGCATTGTAAGTATGTCCATAATGCATTATAGATGGATGCTTTAAAAAGTGTTAAAAACATTACACTTATTTGCACAATACCAGATTGGCCGTAGACACCAAATACTGAAATTATCTAAAGAAGAATCTCCTCCTGCTTGTAACCATAGATTGGAAAAAAGAGAACAGCAGATCGATCAGGCT
>JAPQLA010000012.1:7541813-7558410 GCA_029822935.1 Naso vlamingii | reverse complement strand
AGTGCACACCCTGTTATGGTTCTGTGACTTATACACCTTTCCAAAGTTGTTTTTTCAGGAAAACCAAAATCACATCTTAATGTAATCAAAAATTAAAAAATAGACAACAGCGCTTTTTACACAGCCTTTTCAAGGCTGTTTCTGTGCGCCTTTTCCTCGCCACGCCGTCTGCATAAGAGTTACCGAGGCAGCTTGGGGGTCAGTTTCAGTCCGCCTCAGATCTGCCTCCAGATGTAGAATCAAAGCTGCATTGTCATGAGCCAGAGTTTGTGTAAATGGATATTAGAAAAAAAATGTAATTGTGATTATTTGGACTGATATTGCAATTACGATATGAATTGCAATATAAGAGGAAATTATAATTTTTTAATTCTTATTCTCATTTTCATTAAAAAAGCTATTAAAACGATAATAATATGATTATTGCAGGGATTTCTGTCAAACAGAGATGTTTTCTTACACCTGTAGAATGTGATGTGTGGGCCAGGACAACAAATGACATTTTGGACACACATTTCTCCTTTCACATAATTGCACCATATGCAGTTTTAAAATTACAGTGGGCCATATTGCAATATCGATTAAAGTTTGTTTAATTGTGCAGCCCTAATGGGTATGCCGGCTGGCCAGAGGCATTTCTCTGAAGAGAGGTTAAGCTCCACTGAAATCAACAAAAATATGAGAGAATGGATATTTATGATTTTTTTTTTTTCAACATTACTGTCTTTTTCTGAGTTTTTCTACTGTTTTCACGCAGTGTAATCACTTCTTTAACTGTTTGTGGTTGGGATGTGACTGCACAGGGAATTTGAAAGCATAAATGTTCAGGACAAATCCGTAAACAAGAAAAGGATTTTTAATTCAGTACCTTTCTCTCAAGTCGAGTTAAACTAGATGTTCTTGTGATATAAAGGAATAAGTCAATGGACTGAAGTTTTACTTGGATGCATAGCTGTGGAGAGAGGGAAAAATAAGTCGCGATTGTGGCGCTTGTCAGGCGTTTTTATTCACAGAGGACATATTTAGCTTGAAGGAAAGCAATGGAAGTAGGCGTTTACTAAATTAACAACATTTAATGAAATTTTAAAAGTGTTTGTGTGTAGCTTGTGTATACTCATGCATGAGAAACAAACAAAATATGGATCTGTTGATTAAAACAATGCCCCATAATGCTAGTGGTCAATATTACACAGGATACCCTGTCAATTTTAAGTGGCTATAACTCTGTTGAATGCAAATGCAAGCTTCAAATGAACATAAGTTGTCACTGCATTTAAGGAAAAGTGTAATTGTTTAAACGCATTAACGAATCTGTTGGTTCAGCTTCTGTCCAGCAGCTGCAGGTCTTCTTCACTCTGTAAAGAAACAGATCAACTTACATGTTTTTGCACACAGCATACTCTTCAGTCTCTTAACAGAAAAATATACAGTTTCTTAAACTTTGTACAAGTGGATACCTCTGACATTTAGCATCATTGATGACTCCGCTGTCCCCAGTTTGTTTTCAATGACGACTTTGTATTCGCCGATGTCTTTGGGTCCCACCCTAAATATGAGCAGGGAGCAAACTCCACATACATTAATGATGTGGTAATTGGCGTTTGCGTTCAGGCTGATATTGTCACGGTACCATGTCACATACGGAGTTGGATTGCCCTTAACTGCACAGCTCATGTAGCACTCATAGCCCTGTGGAGCTGTACGCCTCTTCAGGGGAACAATAAATTTTGGAGGAAACTGGAAGTCCAAGGATTTTGCCTCTGGCATGTTTACTTGGAACTTGCCTGAAACACAAAGAGATGCATTAAGTCTAGGGTTCTGCAGATTTGTAATAGTCAAGGACTACATTTTTACTGGTGGCCTTACAATATGTTTTTTCCTGACTTAATAAAGGGTATTTGCGCCAGTGTCACTTTCCCTCCTTCACATGCCACTTCAGCTGCACTGAGAGGAAAAACATCCTCCAACATGGTGGCATTGATCAGGGGAGACTGTGAAAACAGGAGTCAAACTACCAATTATGTGCTTAAATGAAAGGCAGTTGGACTTGACAGCGATCCTTACAGTTTACCAAAGCACCAGTGGTCCACAGACTTCAACAGCTGGCCAGAAATGGGGTTTCCTGACATTTATTGTTACCTGATTTTGACGTTGGGAAAATAGACATAGCCTGAAGACGTAAGTCTGGACTTCAGCCACCCATTAGGACACTAACAAACACAATTTCAGCAAACTTTGTAGAAAGTTTTAAAGTGATCTCTTTAACGTTCTAAGCTTGCTTGTGGGGTACCATTAATGTTACCTCCTTAGAAAGAAAACTAGGATTGTCTTGGCTGTTATCTAACACTAATGTAATGTAACCATTCCCTATTTGTTTGTTGAACACAAGGCTCATTATCATGGATGCTTTTTAACAAATGCCAACAAAAACTTTACATTTGTATGACAGTTGTACTCCAGTAAATAATTGAAAAATGTGAGTATAGGTATGATTTTACTCTAAAATCAAACTGGCTACCGCAAATTCACATTTTTCCAGTTGTTTTTATGAATTGCAGTGATCCATTTACTTTTTTTTTTTCCTGTAACTTTCGCCAGTCTGTACAAAATATCTTCGACTTTTTGTGAAATATATTTGTGCAGTCATTTGCGCAAAAACTCTTTTCCATTTTAGATTTGGTTTGGCAGCACACAGCACACCGTACGGTAACGCAGCTCGTTGGTGGGCGTATCTGCAGTGACTTTGGCCGACGGTAACATCATGTGCATATCCTGTATATAGATTCACTAACAAGTCTGTAGGGAATCGAGGTCCTGACATCATGTCCATGCTAGCAGCAGCTCCTCAAACCCTGACATCTTTTGTTCCGTTTTTTTCTCTTTGTAAAAAAAAAAAAGCAATCACTATCCATGTTGGAAGAAATATTAATATCTGCAAGAACACACAGTTTAGAGAATTTAAACCCTGTGATATTAATGAAGTTTTTATTAGTAAAGTTCATTAAATTGAGAGATAATTACTGTACTTCTGAGAAGTCTTCAACGTAGAAACTGTGATTTAGTGAAAGTGCGTATTAATGTAAGTGTGATTGGACTGGAGGCACAAACCTTTTTTCTTTTTGATTTCAAACATGGGGGATTCAGAAGGTGAAGAAAGACCCATATCATTCTTAGCAAAAACTCTGAACCAATACTCTCGTCCAGGCAAAATGTTGATGACTGTGAACTTATTGTTGAAGAGGTTGTCTGCCACTGTCTTCCAAGTGCGTTTGAAGGAGTCCCGCATGGTTACCATGTAGTGAAGCCTGTCATCCCTCTTCTCATCTGGAGAGGAAGTCCAGGACAGAGTCACTGTTCCTAGGATATTCTCATCCAGCTCCACTGGACCTGGAGGCTTGGGATCATCTGCAACCAGATTTAGAGGCACAGTGATCCAGATTAGTGATAGTGCCGGGTTAATCTACTCCTTTTTTAATCTGAATAATACCGTTATACATCGGATTGAAGTTTTGGAACATTGATACCCTTAACACCGTTCCACCCCTGTGCCTCAGATGTCAAAAATAAACAAAAAACCCCCCAAAAAACAACCTCATTCCCCATAACAGGCATTTTCGTTTGCTTTACAACAAACAAGTTGTGTCATCTATCCAACATACAGCCCTTGCCATATATGTACATTATCTTAGCCAGCTCAGTTACTGTGTGCTAAAAGTATTTATCTACAGTTTAACAATTGGATTCAGTAAAACCGTCTGTAATTGACTGGATCAAGAGTTAACTGTGCTGAAAAGCTATAAAGGGCAAAAATGTAATCATTGTAACCTAACTAAGGAGGGTAAGATTCACCTGTAACTCTGACTTCAATATTGAAGCTCTCCTGGCCAACAATGTTCCTGACAATAATGGTGTAGATGCCACTGTCAATCCTTTCAGATGTAGGAATTAACAGTTGAGATCCTTTATCAGAGTTGGTAACTGTGACATGTTTGGGCACCAGAAGGCCATCTTTTAGCCAAGAAATCTCTGGAAAAGGAGAGGCCTGAAAACAACAAGAAAAATACCAGATTTGTTTATTGGAAAATCTCAAGTTAGCGTAAAGGCTCACGGAATAAAACTACATTGTCCTTTTACACCATGAGTAGATAAAAATTCTGGAACAGTACCTCAAAGTTGATGTTGAGACGGACTGTGTTTCCAGATCTCACCACCACAAATGTTTTCATGTTGCGATCTTTGAATTTTGGCTTTACTGTCAGGATGAAATTAAGAATATCATGTTTGGTTCTACGACACTAATCAAAACAAAATTTTAAGTATCAGCAAGTCTTGCCACCAAATGATACCAATTGACTTAAACAAGACACCTTTACTTCCTAGTAGTGGGAAGTAAAGGGGAACACACACACAAACACATGATCCTCTTCAAACCTTTTCCTTGAGAAAATAACTAACATTTTCAAAACGCAAGGATCCTGACTAAAATTTTAAAATGTCTTACCAGGAGGAGGCATGGCAATGATGTATTTGTCAAAGCCCTGCGGTTCTCCGTCACCTCCATAATTTGTGGCAATCACTCTCACCCAGTAGGTGGCCATTGCCTTCAAACCGAGCACAGTGTAGGAAGTAATAGTAATTGGGTTGGGATTACAGCGGGTCCATTCAAGGTTGTGCACTGGTCTGATCTCCACGAAGTACCCTTGAGCTTCATCTTCATCCCCTTTTATTTCTTTGGGTTTAGTCCAAGCCAGTGAAAATGTGGTGTAATCGGATGATGTCAACTTCAAGTCTGTGACTTTGCCCGGAGGTTCTGAAATTATGTTAATGTGAGGTTATTGGCTTAGCATTGCTATGCTTTTCTGTTACATGAAGAGCTAAAGACACCATTATGTTGAACTGGCGTTACTTGTAAAATTTTCAGAGAAGACAAGTGCTGCCAAAATAAGAATTCGGTGCGACTGGCTTACTCATTGGATCTCTTGCAATCACTGTGTCACATGGAATACTCGGATCTCCAGCACCAGATAAATTGATAGCAGACACTCTAAACTGATAAGCTGCTCCTTCAAAAACATCTTTTACTGCATACTTTGTATCTGTGTAAAAAGAAAGAAATGATATATTCATGATCAATATTTCTCCATGTAGGTGAATGCATATCACTGGAGCCAAATTATGTGTATTTAGCATAGAATGGGTACCTGTAATAGGCCCTCCTTGGTTTACAAGACTCCAGTAATTAGTGCCTTTCTTTTTCTTTTCCAAATTGTATCCCATTATTTTGGTTCCTCCAGTGTCACATGGAGGGGACCATGCCAGATTGATGCAGTCTTTAAAAGAACTGACCACTTTAGGTGCTAATGGTGGTCCAGGATAACCTGAGGGGAAAACATGACATTCTGTCTGTTCCTTGTTGTTGCTAGGTCCCGACCGATATGGGATTTTGTGGGCTAATGCTGATACCCAAATTAGTGATTAAGAAAATTCCGATGTCCGACAAATCAGATGAAATATAA
Organism: Naso vlamingii; assembly: GCA_029822935.1. Taxonomy (NCBI): domain Eukaryota; kingdom Metazoa; phylum Chordata; class Actinopteri; order Acanthuriformes; family Acanthuridae; genus Naso; species Naso vlamingii. The sequence continues at coordinate 7,552,894 of JAPQLA010000012.1, read as the reverse complement.
CCCAAACAAACTTTATTCCAAACATCAGTGCAGTGAACAGTAAATGCTTCACTAGTCCAAGCATTTCTCCTGTTCTTAGAAAGAAGTTTTAATATCAGCACATATTGTAGAATAAATACACTGATACTGATGTGTCTGTGGTAGGTCGATAATATGCGGTTCGTTCCAAAATTGGTTCCAGAAAATTGGGTTCCAAACTAGGTACTTACGTAATACACCAGCTTGTATATCCTCTGTCTGCAGGTAATCACTGATGCCTTCTGCATTCTTGGCTTTGATCCGGTAGCAGTATTTCCTTCCAGGGTCCACATCTGTATCTTTGTAACTCGGGTTGCCGCCAGGAATCTCACCTAGATTTGTCCATTTATTGCGTCCTAGTTGTTGGCGTTCAATAATATAGTTTGTGACTGGACATCCACCACTATCTTTTGGCGGTTTCCATTTAAACTCAACAGATGTTACAGCACTTTCCATAACGTCCACTGGCCCTTGTGGTGGTTTGGGTTTGTCTGTTGATAAAATGAAATAAGGAATTCTAGCAGCAAAAAGCATTCATCTCCTTACATGCATGGTAATGTGTTATACATGGCAAACTCAACTCACCCAGTACAATAAGTTTGGAAATGGCCTCTGTTGTACCAAATTCATTTTTGATTTTGATTTTGACTTCCCCACTGTCTTTTCTTTGGCACTTAGTAAGGCGTAGTTTGCTCTCTGTAGCTGACGTTTCAGTCTTCACATTGAGGCCAGGCAGAAGCTCATCATCATCTTTGTACCACTGTATGTTTATCGGTGCTCCACCTGAGAATGGCAGCTTCCATTCCGCGTTTTCACCTGCCTTTATAATTACTGGCTTTGTGAATTCTTCTAGTGCCTCAGCATCTATTTTTGGTGGGTCTTCAATGTTAGAGAAAAAAACAGTTGTCAATACCCTAAGCACTGTTAAACAATTAGAGTAACAAAGCATGTTATTCTTTTGTATTCTTGCCTTGTATATTAAGTGTCGCTTCCGATTTACGGCCTTCGGCTTCAAAGCGGTACACAGCTGCATCGTCTTTGTCACAGCAATCGATGATCAAACTGTGAAAGGCTCCATCTTTGATTATTGTGACCCCATCCTTACCGGTTAGCTTGTCAGATAAAATTATTCAGTTTTCAGTTGGATCAATTAAGATATACCATGTGCTATGAAATATTTTGAACTCAAATGGAATTTTCTGGTTTTTGAAAGCTAGGAAGCAGCTATAAGAAAAAGGCATAAGTTCTTCAAAATTCTCCTGGAATAGTTAACTTACCAGCTTATTGTCTTTATACCAGTGTCCCTCCGACGTCTCACTGCTTAGCTTGCAAGAAAGCTCTGCTTGTTCACCAACGTTTGCAAGAGTATCTGAGAGCCCACTGACAAACCGAACACTACGTTCTGCGACAGAAGGGAGAAAGAAAAAAATTTAGGAGTAAGCAAAATAACATGTTTATTTTTGCTCATGAACACCCCTAATTTCTTAATAAAATTTTCCAAAGGTGGTGGTCGGGAGAAATTAAAGTCAGAATCTGGAACATTTTCATTATAAAACCATTAATTAAAAGCATTTAGTGTCAAATTTTTGATATTTCCTTACATGTTGATATTACGATAGTATGTTGTAAAAATTTCCTATATTGTCCGCTCAAATGGAGAGAGGTAGAGTAGGAATTTCCATACCTGAAGTATTATTCAGAAAATTTTAAATAGCTGCTATAGCATATCATTAGGATGAGTATGATTTGTTAAATTTAATACAAATAGAGTAGAGCAAACAAAGAAAACACAATACAAAAAACACAAAGGGATGCAGCTTTCTGTTTTACAGCAAAAGCAAAGCAAGGAAAGCAATAACAGGAACATGCTCTGCACTAACACTTTTTTTGTCTGCAGTATGTCTCTCTCTAGTGGTCAACATGCAGTATTGCAGTTGTTCCATGAAGTACATCATTAAACCTGTTATTTTTTAATAATTCAATTAAACAGTTTTCCTCCTTAAACACAGTGAATCCTTTTACTTTTTGGATAAATTTCTGAATGCAGGAAAGTTATCCAATTATTACTTAAATTTAAGAAAATTTTAAAATCAGTCCTAGAATTTTTCACCTATGGCTATATGTGAAAACTTTCTCTTTCTGACCTGTTGCCATGCCACAAAGAACAGTTTATTTTATTTATTTATTTATTTTTTATCAGCCTAAATGATCTTGGAACTAAAATTCTTAATTAGCACCACAGTCCACACAGTACATTTTTTTCCAATACCCATTTTGTTTTCTGTAGTAGAAATCTTCCCACTCTGTGTCTCATATTTTACTCTAAATGGGGAGGGATTCTGAGACACTTATCAAATACAGGCCCAACTGATAAACCTGACAATATGCAGTAGCAAATATATATGATGAGAACTGGAACTAAAACTATGCCACCATATCAGTGCATGTGCAATGCTTTGATACATTGTTCCTTCATCATACAACGTGAAAATATTACCTGTAACAGTGTCAGGAACCAAAGGACCAGTTCGTGACCGCTTCTTTTTCTTGTCAGCCGAATCATCCTTCTTATTTTCATTGTCTTCACTTGTCAAGAGGTTCTTATTTTTGCCGTCGCCATCAACCCCGTCTCCATCAGTTTTTCCACCAGACCCTTCAATGGACCCATCACCAGACCCTTCACCGGACCCTTCACCGGACCCATCACCAGACCCATCACCAAGCCCGTGTCCAGACCCATCACCAGACCCATCACCAGACCCATCACCAGTCCCATCACCAGTCCCATCGCCAGAGCCATCACCAGTCCCATCACCATAACGTCCATCTCTGTCTGTTCCATCCCCAAGTGCAGCTCTAGCTGCTGCATCTGCAGCCTCCTTTTCAGCCTGTGCTCTTCTGGCTGCATCCAAGTCGTCTTTCTCTTTTTGTAGCTTCGCTTGCTTTTCCATACGGCTTTTACGAGCATTTGGGTCAGCTGAATTACATTGAACACGTACAAGCGGGAGGAATAAATAATTTAGTTTGTTAAATTTTTACCATTCTATTAACATTAAACTGATGTTTTACTTATAATTGTATATTTTCATATGCAAAAAAAGTAAAGATGTCCCACCTTTAACTGTGAGAGAGGCACTGCTGGAAGTTATCCCAGCAATGGCATAATATGCTCCCACATCTGTCAGTTCACAGTCTTTCACTTTCAATGTATGAGTAAGTTTGTCCTCAGAAACTGTGATCTCATATTTGTCCCCATGTTCAAGCGACGAGTCCTGTTTTGACCAGGTAATTGTGTTAAGGGGGGTCGACAAGACACACTCAAAGATGGCATCCTCACATTCAGAAGTTTTCACATCCTTAATCTTGCTTACGAACTCCACAGAAGGCACTGATAGAGAGATGAGAAAGGGTGAAAAGGGATTAAGTGGTGGATTAACTGACTGATTTTTGTTCATTAAATGTGCCTTGAATTGTCTGGCCAAATGCCAGCATAATCATCCTTGTTATGGTTTTAATAGTTGCATGTTACCTTGAAAGTCAGTAGCCAGGACATTTGTGTCTTCAACATCAACCTGGTAAAATCCAGCATCTTCTGGCTGAGGATCTCTGATGGTGAAAACATACTTTGTCCCTGTTTTTTTAAGACAGTGCTTTGAATTTTCATTGTCATCATAAGGGACCAGTGTTCCATCCTTCAAAAGAAAAACTGATTTTTTAAAATCTCTTTCTCTTTATTCAAGCAGCACTTGGTTGTAAATCATTTATTTTGGAAAACATATGTACTCACCTTGTATAAATTAATCTGACTGTTGGGATCCCATAGTTTCATGTCTATGCTAAATTCAGCTCTCCCATTGGGTTTTACTTCTATTTGTTTCACATTTTCCAGTTTCTCCACAACCTACAAATGAAAGATTAAAAAGTCTTGTGTATTTATCTTCAGGTTCTGCTCTGAGCTTAATTGCTGAAGAAGCCACGACTTTTGAACTTAAGTGGCCTTGAACAGAGCATGAATGTTAACCTAAGATGCAAGAGGTTAGTTTAGCCTCAAGCAAAACCAGCTTCCGTGCAAAGACAGAAAAGAAAAATCAAAACTTGAAAGAAATAAATCCATTTGCCCGAGACTTGCTTTTATGGAGTAATTAAATATCCCTGAAATGTTTGTTTTTCTTTTTTTTTTTTAAGACATTCAGTGACTTAAAGGGATATTCCTAAAATTTGACATAGGGCCTCATTTTGACCTACCCAGTCCTATTTCCTATTGATGAGTCCATTTTCAGCTCATTGCATGCAGTGGCAAGTTTCGCCATCCAAACTATTACAAGCTAATGCTAATGCTAGCACAAATCGGTGGTTTCTGCAACAGCCACTACCAAAATAAACACTCTACAGTGCACCACATAGCAAATTGAATATGACGACAGTCTATTGATTTGAATTTGAGTCCTTGTAGAATAATTTTAGAAGTCAAACTGCAGCTGAATTTCTTAATTTGTGTTCAGAACTGTTCTCAAGTTGTTGCCGTGATGCACCAGGGTACCACAGGACACTGTGACATCACTAAAAAGCACACTCCTGACCACACCCAGAGGTAAAAATGGCATGTAACTTCCAACCAGGAAGTCAGCCAAACTCTGGCAGATGTTTGGTACCACCAGGCATTCCATTACAAATTTAAATTCATAAGACAGATATTACAGCTCAAATGCGGGTTCGTTTTCGACCATGTTTACAACCTGATCAGTATTTAGCAGATTAGAAATAAATGATCTAAAATTCATGGACACAGTCACCAACTGCATATAGCACAGTACCTTTGCCTGCTCTTCTGCCCTTTCCTTTTTCATCTGGTTGAGTCTCTTCAGCATCCAACGAAAGTCAAAAACACCAAACTCAAAGCAGATTTTTTCATAGTCCTTCTTTGGTGCACTGATGAGCAGCTCCCAGAGCTTAGGATCAATTTCTCCTTCTTTCTTTGGTGGGAGTTGTTTTTTCCTTTTGACAACAACACTAAAAAAGAGAGGGACAGAGTTATCTGCTTTGTTGGGTTTGAAGCAGCACAATTAAAAAAATCCCTTTGACTCTGACTTCAGCTTACGTTTTCTTAAGCATTGATCTGTAATCCTGTGGCGTTTGTCCATTTGCTGAAAGAAAGTTTGGTTTATAGTAAACATGAATTATTGAAAAACTTTTACTTAATGCAAAGTAACTCCTAAAATAACTGTATGTATGATTGTATCCAAAACCTAAAATGTAAAATCAAACACACAAAACCGGCAGAATGAAAGTGTGCATTTTTAATAATTTTTAAAACCATACAATTTTGTTTAAAGACTTACAGAGCACAGATTTCAGTATTTTATTACCGTGTTCAATGTTGCTGCTGGAATCCAAATTAAGTGAAAATTGAAATTAATAAAATAAAAATTATTAATTGATGACAGAAAGATCAAACATAGTTCAATGGTAAATTTCATACCTGAGCTCTTCTTAGAGCCAACTGGAAAGAGCATAAAAAAAAAGCAAATGAAGAAACCATAAGTGAATAGTCAAAGCTACAGTATGTTATATTCTAATCTGATTGATTTACAATAAACATATTGCATGTTGAGAATCAGATATTACCTCCAGTAACATTGAGGGTTACATTGCAGACAGCCTTTCCAAACTCATTGGTGGCAAAGCACTTGTAGGTGTCAGCTTGTTCAGGTTGTACACTGAGGATCTGATAAAGCAAAATTATCATAGTTATTGCATTTGCGGTGCTGAATATTAGGTTCTGCCTCCCACTGACACAAAGAATGAGATTCTTTAAGAGAGTGCTGTGAAATACTGTGAACAAATCCAAGTACTTAACTTTTGTGTATCTCACTCTTTCGAATAATTAGAAACGGACAACATATTTGAAACACAGATCAGCATGTGTAGGAGGAGTGCGTTGTGATATTAGTGTCATGAATATGTATTTTGTGTTTTACATGATGTGAAGCATTTTTAAATGCTGTTTTCTCACCTCAAGAATGTGCTCTTGAGTTCTTTCATCATATCTGGTTTTGTACGTTTCTTGGTCATCAATTTGGCACTTGTTACGCCCCCATGTTACACGCGGTGCCGGCTCTCCGCTAACCATAGCTTTGAAAAACACTTTTTTACCTGAAAAATCAAAGTACAGAGAGCCAACAAACAGTGACAGGGCTGTAGATAGTGTTTGATATTGTGTTGTAATTACGATTTCACTGTGTAGGTTTGTCATTTACCCTCTTGAACAGTCACAGACAATGGCTTTCGGGTGAAGTCAGGTGTTGACTTCCCTACAGGGAGTTGCTTCACATACTGAGTGATCATAACTCCTGGAACTCTGGACCTTTTCTTGATAGCCACTGTTTAGACCAGGAAACAACAGCAAAACTCAGCTGTGTGAGGTTGTAAAAGCAATCACAGACATAAGAAACAAAAAACACAATAGTTGTAAAAGCTGTGTGTGTGTCAACAGAGTTATATTTATGTTAACACTGTTCAAACATTCCTGAGCTCTACCGTAAAATTGAAAACTGCTGAAAAATATATTAGAACAGTTCCACTGTGTGACTTTTCTTGCCAGATAACCTTCAAAGTGATCATAGAATTCAAAAACCAGTGCTTTTGCTTTTGGTTGCAATTACTCTGAATTTTCACTTGAGGTCAGTATTTCCTTTCGGTTTGTCTACATTTCAGCTGCACAACATGGTAAGACTGTTCTTCCTTACATTTTATTTAAAGGCAAACATATGCATAGCAAAACCCCTCAAAAACAGTCAAGTGATGTTATTTTGTCATTTTAACGAATTTCTGATTATCAATGCTAATGAATTTCAAACAGATAATCAGATTTTGTTTTTCTGTTGTAAAAATCACAACTCTAGTCACGATCTTGACATTCATGGTTAGAAAATAACCTAACAAAGGTCAGACAAAGCAATGTAAATGCATGTAAAAGTGCATGCAAAACTAGAGCATGCACAAAATACTGTCTCATTGCGAATGCTGTTTGTCAACATGCTGTGGGAAGTTTGCTTCTCTGAGGCTTTGAGGCCGATTACCGATTACAAAGTTGAGGTTCCAGAGTGTCAGAAGCACTTTTATTATTGTTGTTTTTTAGCCAAGACCTTGGGACCACCAGAATTTTTTTTATTTTTTTTCTCCCCAGCCTTTTTTCTTTCTAAGATTTCAACTGTAGGATGACTCAGTGCAATGCACAAAATTTATCCAACAGTTGGTGAAATCACACACTCCAACTGTTATTTCTTTTTCTGGTCAAGCGTCAGGCCTCGTAGTGACTCAGAGCTGCCTCAGTCACCCAAGGGCTTGAACCTTCACCGCTGCTTAATACAGATAGGGCTAAAAAGCTAGCTATATGAAACTTATATACTCTTAGGGTCCTTAAACTATCAGAGTTAACTGTGCACATATCATACCAAAATTTGACTCATGTTTACACATATTCATTAGAAAAATGGCCACAATTTAAATTTTGAAATGGATCTTTTTATTTAAACCAAATACTAGCAATGGCACCTTACTAATAACTGTTTTTTCAAGCAGCTCATATGCAGTTCATGAATTGAGCTCAGTCACTAAAAAAAGTTAAGTATATTTAGGATGAATAAAATACTTTGACATTAAAAGAATGCATTTACAAAATGAACTTCAAGGAAATAAACATTCAGAGTGACTTCGTAGTGAACACAAAGGTTGGCTTATTATTTCACTACTTTTTACTTTTAGAATATCCATTCTTCAGCACTTCTCCACAGCAGCCTAGCTCCAGTAAGAAGGCATATGTTGAATATTCATCAAACTGTACTGCATGTGTCATCTCTCAAGGGGTTTGATTATGTGCTTATATCATCTGAATACAGGCAGAATTCTTGTAGCCTTACTCCTCAAGCAGTGATTTACATAAAGTCCAAGTCTGTGAGGACACAGCCAGTTGTTTGCTTCTGAACACCAGTCACTCCTGGAGGAACTGTCAGATTTGGATACCCTTAAGCCTGATTTATGCTTCTGTGTTGGCTGTGCACAGAGCCTACGCAGTAATCACAAGTGACCTACGTCACTGAGAGCATTTACCTGCACGTTGGCATGTCCGTGTTGTGCTGTAGTTTGGTAAATGCCACTGTGCTGACTTTACTGACCAACGCAAAAGGGAGAAAAGAAGTTGGAGGATGGTCTGTATGACAAATGACGTGTTTGACGAGAAGAAATGGTGAATTGTGGAAATGTGAGTCTACCAAGCGGACCAATCACAGTTGTCGTGGTCGGCATCGCTGCAACGTGCAGATACATTCTAGGTAAATGTACGTCAAGCTACAGTGTAGGGCACGCACCTACACAGAGGCACGTAGATTCAACACAGAGGCATAAATCAGGCTTTAGTCTTTAGATGCAGACAGTGGGCAAGAATTGTAATCGCTGTGTAATCTGTGCATGTCCACACACTGTTTAACACCAGTAGCACAGACGACTTTTCCTTCGTATATATGACAGACTTCTCTCTATTCCAGTACTTAAAGAATGGCCTTTTTGATTTCCAAAGTGAGTGCAAATGCCTTGACGTAGTTTTCTTAAACAAGATCAGTTACTTTTTCTTCATCATTCATATCCTATCCAAAGTACTTTTTGTTGTTAAGACAAATAAAAGAAAATCTGTTTGTGTTCACCTGAAAAAAAGTGTAACCTCTGTTCCAGTTTTTGTCTGAATGTGCTTATTAAACATTTGTGAAGGGCTTTGTCTGAATTCACATCACCTTGTTGCTAAGGTTTATGTTGTATTTCTGTAAATGACGGGTAAAAATATAACTTGGTAATCTTTCAAAAATCACTTTTAAACTGCATTCAAAGTGGGATTTATGTCAGTTAGCCGTCCTGTAAAAAGGAGGATATCTGCCCGCTAAGTGCACTTAGTGTGCAGTTATCCTCCCTTTTACATTTGAACTCCCTAATCTTCCAGCACCTTAAGAAGTTTGAGCCAGGTGGAACGGCAGTCCTCCTGCATTATCAATTAGTGGTACTGTAAACTGTAGCAGATTTTCAGGTTAATGGCTGCTCACAGGAATTCTATGCAGCACAGAAAACTGGGAGGATCTGATGTTTTACAAACTGAGTGAAGCTTGAAAGATGACCCACAGCTCCTTTACTGGGGGAGGCTTTTACATGCAAATTAAGAGACTGAAACTCTTTAGACATGTAAATCAGAATGCTATGAGCTATACTCATGTAAACTAGAACAGATGAGGGAGTTTGACTCAGGCGACATCCACATTACTCCGTTTTAAAGTTAAGGCTGTGTTCAGACCTATCAGGTGATCTGGCGCTGTGCTGCTGGGTTGTCCGGCGGTGTTAGTGTCACCTAGTTAACTTAACAGGACCCATTGTGTAACATCAAGTTGCGTACTCTATTCCTCCCCAAATTGTAGATGGCCTCTCTCTGGTATTGGCCGCCGCAGCGTGATGTAGGGCTGCATTTCTCCTAAAGTTGAGCTTAAAACTTTTTTTTATTGCTGCAGCCGGCTTGATTTTATTTGGTAAGCTGCTGCAGCTAAAACGGAGGAGCCTCATTCAGCTGAATGAGAAAATCTGTGTTTTCGGTGGATCACACGCACCTGTTCATTCAAAGAGTGTTTCTCCTTTCTGTTAACTAGTCAGTGGAATTACCAAGGGGTTGTTTTACTTCAGTGTGTGTGTGATCAGTCATTAGCTCCCAGGCATTGTGGTATAACTTGCTGTGTGTTTGGTAAAAGCTGATGACAAGCTCCTTCACGCCGGGCTCTGTACGCAGTGTTTTGATGTAATCTGTTCTCAGGAAGACGGTGATAGCCTGACAGACTTGTCGGATGATGACCGAAACAACTTGTTGGAATAGTGATACCTTGCCACTTAGGTAGTGTTAATACAATGCATTCATGTTGTTGTTTCTTCCACATGGATGCAGTTTTTCCCTGAGGTCAATCAGGGCTGATCTGGACATGAAAGTTTTCTTGCCATTTTTCTAGAACTACAACTCCATTGAGTGAATCAGTGTAGTGCTGATGGCACTGCTGAACACAGGAACTGTTACAGTTCACTTTAATAATAGCTTGCCTTTTGTGCATGTAAGCAGAAGTAACATTATAAAATGCAGAATTTAACTGTACAACTGCTGCTAGCAAAGACAACAAGGTCAGCCTGTAATGCGTCATCCATGTCAAAATAAAGCTTTGTAGTTGAGGCTCATAGATATATACAACCACAATACATACAGGTTTGTTTTCTTTCGAAAATTGTCACATGACTTGGACGTGACCAATCAGAGAGGTCCATGACGGCGTCTCCAAACACCTCCATCTGCCCATCCACGGTGATATGCACTGCTGGAAACTTCAAAATAAAACGGGGTCAGCAGCGTCTCCAAAGCGCTCTGTCTTTGGGCCGCCAAGACGCCGGAATAGCGAGGATGCCAGACTGAGACGTAGCAATATCTTTGCTTCTTAAATTTAAAACAGAGCAGTGTGGATGTAGTCTCAGTAATAGTCCAGAACCTTTTTCTTAAAGTTAGGGTACATTGTAATTAAAAAATTGGCATAAATTGTATTAATATATCATATATAAAACAACAACAAAAAACAACCACTAACAAACAAAAAAACAGACACACAAAAAATCCCCATCATGCTTGACACCCACCTGAGGCTTTTGGGTCCTTGTTTGTTAGTGAGCTCATTGCACCGTTGTTGATTCTTGTCAACTCAAGTTTTCAATAGTTTGTGACTGAAATGGAAAGAAAAACTGTCACAATTGTGTGTAGTTACATCAACATTCAACGTACTCGTCATTATTCAGAACAAAGCATGTGTTTTTATTGTGTACAGATTTTACAAGGTTGACATTGAACCATATTATAAAATCTTTGTTGACATGACTATATTTAAGACAAGTGATCATTTGAATTAGTGTTTCATTTCCAGATTTGTAGGTTTGATATCGTATAGTCCAATAGGTCTGATTAAAAAACCGTCAATCTCCTTAATGATAAGAATAAGATAAGA
>JAPQLA010000012.1:7501437-7513475 GCA_029822935.1 Naso vlamingii | reverse complement strand
GGTATGAGATAAACTGATCATAGGTGACTTGATTTATGAGGCAAACATTGATTATGACTGGAGATGCCCTTTAACATAAAAGTTACTTATGTCCAGTGATAAAAGTTTTAATTTAGTGGAATTGTTCCTGACAACATTTAAATTGTCCAGTGTATCTTTTTATGACCAATCTAAAAGGATTCCTTATCAACCACAAATGTTCTTTCTGTTAACATGCTGAGCGATGATACTGAAACTGTAGCAGCTATCTCACTGCATACATGAAGTGACAAACTCATGACTGAATTGAGGTTAAAAGTAAAGGAGTGAGACAGTTCACTGTTTTAACAGATAGGATTTATTTACATTCTAATATAATGAATAATAATTCAAACATTAAAACATACTCAGTAAAAGCCACATTGTTATATCATCAAATTACTGAGCAGTAGCTTCAGGGATACCAACAGATTTTCTGTGTTATTGAGAAAACAGCAGAGGAAACTAACTATAAGCACAGCTCAAGGAAAAATAGGTCAATACATAAACATGCTTGGGTGCAAGATTAGCATATAATTAATGTTAAATCTCAGAAATCCCTTGTCAAAGTGCTCTTTGCATCCAGTAGATAAACTGAGTCAAAATTTTCCTCAAGTGTAACTGAACCTTTTGAATGTCACAATTTGTTATCCGTGCTTCAAAACCTTTGCGGATAGTCATCAAGAGCTCTTCCTTACTTTCTCTCTTTCATCCTTAATTTTCTTCTTTGCAGTTCATTTAAACACCTTAATACAGCAGCTCACAAAAAAGGGCAGGTGACAACAGGTTTTTAATCAGCAAACCTTTCATATTTCATTTGTCTGGAGGAGTTCAGTGCCACTGCATCATCCTAATCTGAAGAAGAAAGGAAAAAGGGAAATAGGTTCGTCATATAATCAGAGGAGATGAATTCAAGAGGCAGCACAAAAGTTCTGAATGTGTGATTACCTTTAACAACAAGTTTAGTTGAGCACTCAACTCTCCCCAGAGTGTTTTCAGCAGTGACGGTGTATTCCCCGCTGTCCTTGGGCCCAACTTTGAGTATCACCATGGAGCAGACCCCACATGTGTTGGTGATGTAGTAGTTAGTGTTGGTGTTGAGGCTGATGTTGTTTTTGTACCAGGTAACATGGGGTTTGGGGTTTCCTGTCACTGCACAACTCATGTAGCACTCATAGCTCTCTGGGCTGTTATGCGTTTTTAGTGGAACGGAGAATGAGGGAGGCGTCTCAAAGCTGCAGTCCTTCAAGGCAGGAAGGTTCAAAGAAAATGTTTCTGGAAGGAAACAAGAAAAAGGACAGACAGGTTAAAAAGTGTCATACAAAATGATGGATACATTTTTTATTGTCATTTTATTCGTTGTTCTTCCTTTAATGCCTGTGTTGGAATAGGCTGAAATATAAAATGCTCTACCTTTAATTGTGTCTTTTACATACAGCAAAGAAAACATTCATTCGCCTTTATAAACGACCTTGCATTTTACCTTGCAGTATGCTCTTACCTTATGCACTCAGATACATTCTTAATTGTGTTTTGGTTGGAAGACATTTTTAAAAATTTCTTTGAAATTGTTGCACTTATTGCACTGCAATTTAATACATCTGTGGACTTGTTTCAGATTTGTACACAAACAGGGCTGTAAATAAAGGTTATTTTCATATTGCTTTAATCTGCCAACTTTATTTTTGAGTAACCCTTGGTTATGAAATGTCAAAAAGTGGCCAAAAAATGCTGATGACAGCTTCTCAGGGCAGAAAGTGATGTCCTTAAAATTGCTTGTGTTGTTAGACCAAAACCCAGATATTTATATTTTGTACTGTCACATTTTAGAACCTACAAACACCAAATGATTTTTGCTTAAAAAATTACTAAAATTATGTTTTCTTTGGTTTTCATAAGTAATTGACTAATCATTTGCAACTCTGTACTCATCTACATCTACACTTTTCACCTGCATCGATGCCTTTTAAACTACACCAGGGGTGCGACAATGCATTTTACTTTTAAATAAACAAATTGATTAAATGTTTAGCCTATAAAAACTGAAAAAAAGTAAAATGCCCATCGGATGTTTAAAGTTGAAGTTGGTAACTTTTGCTAACAAGCTAACATTAGCTCTAGCATGAGACTCACTGGTAAGCGAGTTACACAACTGCAGCTTCAAAGAAGCCAAGGGGAAATCTAGAAGTATTAGATTTTCTCTGACTGACATCCAAAAAATGCAAATTCATTTAATTTAAAATTTATATACTTCTTTCTTAAAAGCTTCCCTTTTACGTGGCTGAATGTTGTTTGCCTTTTTTTTTATACTTTATAAACAACCAACAAGATTAATCAGTTTTGAAGATTTTGGCCATTTAATCTTTTGTTGTTCAAATAATTGAATAACTGTTTTAACGTTTCAGCCCTATGAACCTGCCTTTTTTTCTCTTCACTTCCCAGGATTGAGACTCAGAGGGTTTGGAGACCCCCATGTCATTCTTGGCATAGACCCGGAACTGATACTGCCTTCCAGGCATGATATTGATGGCAGTGAACTTGTTATTGAAGAGACGGTCAGCCACAGTTTGCCAGGTACGCTTGACAGAATCACGCTTGGTGATCATGTAGTGCAGCCTGTCGTCTTTCTTCTCGTCTGGAGAGGGAGTCCAGGAAACAGTCACTGTTCCCGACACATTTTCCTCAAGCTCCACAGGACCTGGAGGCTTTGGGTCGTCTGTAAACAAGAAGTGTCTTGATTTAATGCTTTGCTGACCGCAATGGTGATCTCTACGTTAAGTCTTGCTCACGTTAAACTTTTTATTTATTTCCAAAGTGAACACAGATTATAGCACACACTTGAGACTGCTTTGAGAAGATGATTTTGAATGAATTTTAGGCATTTTTGCATTAATATTAGCCTTGACATCATTTTCTTTTCATATTTGCAACTCAAAGAAGAAAAAATATTTTAAAAACTGAGTACTCAAGTGATGTAACAAACATTATGGTTCTTCCAAAACTGTAGCAACTTTGGAATAATCTTAAGAAGGTTGTTATGAATCAGGTGATTTTTTTTTTCCACCGTACCTGTGACTCTTATCTCAACACTAGAGGTCTCCTGACCAACAAGGTTCTTGACAATGATTGTGTAGATCCCAGTGTCATGGCGCTCTGCTGAGGGAATCATCAGCTGGGATGATGTGTCTGAGTTGCTCACTGTCACATGCTTGGCTACAGGATGACCGTCTTTGAGCCATTTGATAGTTGGTATTGGAGAGGCCTGTCAACAAGAGCAGATACATGGCAAAGATGTGGATTTAAACTTTGTTGTAGAGCAATTAGACAGGACCTTAAATAAAAGGACTCATGTTTTTTAACTAATATTCTACTGAACCTGAAAGTTGAAGTTGACTCGAGCGGAGTTCCCAGCTCTCATTACCATGAAGTTCTTAATTTTTCTGTCAGTGAACTGAGGTTTCACTGTGACAATGTGGGAAGAGGTTTTGACAAAATAATGAGAAACAATAATTGAATGAAGGTGAAATATATCAAATTCTGACTGCAGACAGCTCTGGTGACTCACCTGGAGGAGGCATTGCAATGATGTAGTTGTCCAGCTCTTGAGGCTCACCGTCTCCACCCTCATTCGTGGCTACAACTCTTACCCAATACATGGCCATAGACTTTAAACCTATAATGGTGTAGGAGTTCATTATGATAGCACTGGAGTTACAGCGACTCCATTCAGGGTTTTCTGCTGGTCTGAGCTCCACAAAGTATCCTTTGGCCTCGTCTTGAACCCCTTCCTCCTCTGTGGGTTTGGTCCAGCCCAGCGATAACGTGCTGTACGTGGAGTCTGTCACCTTAAGGTCAATGACTTTACCAGGCGGCTCTGAAAGTGTAAATAATTAGGCATATAAGAACTGAGATTTGAGCAATTTACAAGGGCCTGACTAAGATATCAGTTGCCAGTATTATCGGCTGATACTGGCCTATCGCAGATATGATGGTCTTGGCGTATATGTTCTCCAGTATGTGCCGATATTAAAACTGTTTATTAAGGCTGCAGAAAATGCTTGGACTAGCGATTTAAAATGGTGTAATCACATAGTTTGTCCAGCAGATAATGGTCCGTTATTTTATAAATAATAAGTGTTATCCTCAGCGATACCCTCACTCCTTTATGGTCACAAAGATTTGATATCCGCATTCAGTTGATCTTATATATCTGATAGCAGAATTTTCTTGCACCCTAGTAACTGTGTCTGCATTGGCCCCAAAAATCTTATATCAGTCGGGCCCCACAACAAAAGAATATAGCTGCACTAAGCCTATTACTTACTCTTTGGATCTCTCGCAAACACAAACTCAGACGGTGGACTCGGCTCTCCAGCACCAGAAATGTTGATAGCCGATACACGGAACTCATACTCGATGCCTTCAACGACATCCTTCACTGCATACTTTTTCTCTGTTGGAATATCAAACAGTATATTAAACTGTTAAATATACAAAAAGTCCATACTCATACTGTTACAGATTCACTGAAGCTCACAGGTAGTCAATAGTTCCAAAATATTCTTGCCTTTAATTGGCTCGTCTGGTGGGTTGACAAGGCCCCACAGATTACTGCCATTCTTGCGTTTCTCCACATTGTATCCCAAAATGTTGGTTCCTCCGGTGTTAGTAGGTGCAGACCAAGCAAGATTGATACAGTCTTTGAAAGCACTGACAATTTTTGGTGTAGAAGGAGGTCCAGGGTATGCTGAAAGAATGATAACATTTAAATATGTTACTTTTCTAACTGGCTCGCCCAAACACCCACTGTATATGAGATACAGTCACAAATAAATTTAAAGAAGGCTCACCTTTTGTTCCTGCCTGAATGTCATCGGTCTCCATCATTTCACTGATGCCCTGATCAGTTTCTGCCCTGATGTGGTAGCAGTACTTTCTGCCGTGATCCACATCAGTGTCTCTGTATTTAGCGTCTGGGCCAATCTTGCCTAGTTTCTTCCAGCTGTTTCGGCCAATTTGCTGACGCTCCATGATGTAGTCTGTTATAGGGACTCCTCCATTATCTTTTGGGGGTCTCCATTTGAACTCAATGCAAGTTGAGGAACTTTCAATAATATCCACAGGGCCTAGGGGCGGTGTTGGTCTATCTGTAGGTTGACATGAGAATAAAGAACATCTGCACTAATATCCAAGTCTTATGTACTTCATTTTTATACAAATCAAGGACATGCAGTTCTTAACATACTGTGTACAAACCTAATACAATAAGCTGAGTGATGGCCTCAGTTGTTCCACATTCATTTTTAATCTTAATCTTAATTTCTCCTGAGATTTTGCGTGGGCACTTGGTCAGCAGCAGTCGGCTGTGTGTGGAAGACTTCTCAATCTTAGTATGGGAGTCCTCCAACAGCTCTTCACCCTCATTGTACCACTGGATCTTCATTGGTTCCCGGCCCACGAAGGACAGCTTGAAGGCTGCGTCTTTCCCCGTTTTGATTGTAACAGGTTTTCTGAACTCGGTGAGGTCATCAGGGTTAATTCTTGGAGGATCTAATAGAAAAAACAAAGATCTTTTGGATGACTATTACTATGTTAAAGAGAGAGTTTTGTTTTACACAATTTAACTTTGGCTACTCTTTTGTTTTGCTTGAGTTCAGGAGCTATATATGATATTATTGAGAAGAATACCTTCGACGTTTAGTTGAGCTTCTGTTTTACGCCCGTCGGCTTCACATTTGTACTTTCCAGCATCGTCTTCTTTACAGTTTTTAATGATTAGTTTGCGGTAAGTCCCATCTTTAACAATAAGTATATCATCTGTAGCTGTTATCTGAAAATCACACACACATTTAAGCACACGTAAATCTCAAAAAGTTAAAGGTGGATGCTATAACTCTCATCAACTTGTACTTTTTCTCACCTCTTTTCCATCTTTGTACCAAACTTCATCACAGTCTTTGCTGCTTAGCTTGCATACCAGTTCAGCATCAGTACCAATGATGGCGTTTACATCTGAGAGGCCACTGGTGAAATATACTCCTGGGTCTAAAGGAAATACAGCCATACTGTTAACTGGGAACAAAAATAAATTAATAACACAGCAGTAATTTAATTTCTGTTTTGATGTATCTTACCAACAACTGTTTCAGGGACAAGTGGGCCTTTCCTCTCTCTCTTCCTTTTCTCTTGAACAGGCTCTTCTTCAGTATCAGCAACTTGAGCAGTAACCTCTTCCTCGTTTGCTTCTACCTTCTGCTTTTTCTGTGATGATTTGGATTTAGCTTTTTGGGGAGATTTTTTCTCCTCTGCACCCTCTTCTTCTGTTACAGCTGCCTCTTCTTCATCCTCCTCGTCGTCTACGTCCTCCTCATCTTCTACGTCCTCCCCCTTCTCTTCCATCTCTGCGTCTGCTCCTTCTGCTGCTGCCTTTACCTTTCCTTTTTCCTTTGTCTTCGTCTTCTCCTTTGTTTTTTGCTTTGCCTTAGCCTTAGCTTTGGCTTTGGCTTCAGCTTTGGCTTTAGCTTTAGCTTCTGCTTCCGCTTTTGCTTTAGCTTCAGCTTCTTCTTTCTCAGCTGCAGCTGCGGCGGCGGCTGCAGCAGCAGCTTCTGCCTCTGCCTTTGCTTTTGCAATCAACACTTCTTTCTCTTGCTGTATCTTGGCGTGTTGCTCCTGAGCAATCCGTAAAAGTTCTTCTCCACCACCACCTGCTCTGGTTGTTTTGCGAGGCTTCTTTTTTCCAACTGAGTTTGGATCATTGTCAGCTAAAACACAATACACAGCACCACAACATATTTAACACTTCATTTTATCATAGTATTTGATAACTTATTTTGAACAGTCTGAAAAGATAAAATTAAGAATATGTAAACAGTACCTTCCACTATAAGCCAAGCACTGCAGGATGAAAGTCCAGCCATAGCGGCATAAATTCCTTTGTCCAGTGGCATGCAGTCCTTCACCACCAATGTGTGAACCAGCATGTCCTCTGATACGAGGATGTCATATTTGTCCCCTTGCTCCAGTGAGACATTCTTTCCCTTCCAAGTTATCTTTTTGAGGGGTTGTGAGATGACACACTCAAACACAGCATCCTCTCTTTCCTCTGCTTTCACATCTTGAATCTTGACCAAGAAATCTACTGGGGGAACTAGAGTGACCAATAGACAATGACAAATGATTAACAATGATGAATGATCAACAGACAATAGCAGGTGGGGGTGGGGGGGCAAATGGAATTTTGCTTAGGGTCCCAAAAAGGCTAACTATTAATTTGATGCATCATCTTACGTTTGAAGTCAGTCGAGAAGATCTTAACTCCATCGACTTCCACTTGGTATAATCCCGCGTCCTCAGGGTCGACGCCATTGATGCTAAATACAAACTTCTTGCCCACTTGCCGCAGTCCATGTTTTACCTCTGTGTCAGCATCAAAAGGTATCATGACTCCGTCCTGTTGAAACGTAAGCAGTCACAAATATCATAGAATGCGTGACTACTTTTGTTGTCATTTCAAAAAATTCCAAATATTTAAAATGAGACATCTCACCTTGAACAGGAAGATTTTGCTGGAAGGATCCTTAATTGACATTTCAAGTTCAAACTCTGCATCACCACTGTCTTTCAATTCAATTGGTTTTAGGTTGCATAGTCTCTCAACAACCTGAAGTAGAAAAAAAGTTTTACACTGTTAAAAAAAAAAATTAGATTTGTTGTTTTTTAGCTTTTACTTGTCTTATAGATGTACAGTAAGCCTGTGTTAGTGCTTTAGATTCAGATTTAGATAAAGCTAAACATACCCTTTCTTGCTCTTGCTCTCTTTCAATCTTCTTCTCACTTAGTTTCTTGAGTATCCCACGAAAATCTGTGACACCATACTGAGCACAGATGGACTCGTAATCTTTCTTGTCTGCACTCAGCAAGACATCCCAAAACTTGTCATCGATTTCTGGTTTCTTTTCTTCCTTTTGCTCAATATCAATCCTATCATCAGAAAAAAAACAACAGTTTTAATGTCTTATCTTAATAACCATACATGTCAAGTTAAAAAATAAAATAAGCATTTGAAAGTTTGATACGAACTTATTTTTTAGGGCCTTTTTGAAGTCTTCGGGTGTCTCTCGGATAGCTACAACAAACCAACAGCACAGTTACAACTTTCATCCAATGCATTTTATCCTGACATTGCACTATTAATGATTACATGTATTCTGTGTACCTGTTCTTGATTGTTGCATGGCTCTGCTCTTTTTATAGCCAACTAAAATGGGAGAGATTAGAGTGAAGAAAATGTAATTTATTGTAATAACTTTCTTTTAACTTATGTATAATGTAATAAAAAAGTAACTGACCCTCGATTACGTTCAGTGCAGCTGTAACAATGGCTTTTCCATATTCATTTCTGGCATAGCACTTGTAAGTGTCAGCGTGTTCCACAGAGACATCAGGCATCTATCAATCAAAACATAATCAAAATTTTTTCAAACTCAGGAAAGTGCAAGATGGCTTTATTATTCTTGATTAGGGATGGGAGGCAATTTTTGAATAATCGTTGAATAATGCAGACGGACTCTCGAAGAGCACTTTCACTTGAGATGGCCATCCCTATTCTGAATTAGATTTAAAGGTATCTAAATAAGCATGTCTAATGACAGAGTGGGTCAGTGATCCTACCTGCAATTGATATTCACCCGAACTTGTATCATGGACGATTTTGTACCTTTCTTCATCAATTTCCCCATTATTTCTTGCCCAGGTCACAGTGGGTGTTGGTTTACCAGTAATGACGGCTCTGAAGATTGCCAGTTTTCCTATAAAATGTGATCAAGAATGTACCGTTATGTTATTATCTTAAGAAATCACAAAGAAATTGATTATTGATTATATCTTAGCTCACCTTCTTGAATAGTTATAGCAATGGGTTTCCGTGTGAAATCTGGGGTGGTCATGCCTTCAGGTAGTTCCTCCACATACTGGGTGATCATAACGCCAGGCACCCTCGACCTCTTTCTAATTTTAACTGTCATCAATTAAAAAAAGTATTATATACAGATTAATGAAAAACTTTTGACAGCTATGATACACTGTCAGTTCATATTATGACTTTAATATGTACGCATTTGTATGTTTTATTGATTGGCAGTAATTAGTAATGTAGCTACTTACCCTGCCCTGGAGCAGTTGGCTCCTCATCCTTTGCTTTACGTATTTTAAACATCTTTGAGACAACAGCTTCTCTGTTAATTCAGAATGTCATAAAGCACTTCAAAACACTTATTCATTAAAAAGGGCAACACTTAAAATCAATTATGTACCATTTAACTTTTTCTTCTCTTTGATGATTGCTTGAATTGTATAACTTTTCTCCAATTTCAGTATAAAATATATTTTGGAATTTCAATGTATTCAGGAGCCGTTAGTGTTGCTTGACCAGTGTTAGCAACCCACTGTCTGACATGCAGTTTATCTCCTCCAGATGGTCTGAATCTGCAATGGGTATCACTTATCACTGTTTTAACCACTAGCTTAAGGCGGTCACACGTTGATGCATTTTAAACAAAAGGGAGGCTTTTCCCTGGAGAGACAGTAAAGAAATAATTGGACAAAATTTATTCCTTCCTCCAAGTGAGCTGATTATTATTTTCACGTATGTTGCATTGTGGGATGTTAGCGTGAAACAATAAGAGTAAGAGCTATATTACGAATGGTGTCAGGATCCCTGAGTTAGTAACTCTATCTGTGCTAAAACTGAAAGAATTCCTGTGATCGCTAAATACTTGACATTCCCTCTGTAGATTCCTGCAAGTGACCGGACTAATTTTGCAAGCAGTAGGTCACATACCTCATAAAGCTATCTATCAGGACTCAGGAAGTGGCATAAGTGGCTGACTGCAGATGTAATATAAGTCATAGCCATTTGTGTATTTCGGTCAGGCTTTGCTTTCCTTTCAACCCTCAATTGTGGAGAATTAGGTGAAAAGATGATCAATTAAGGAGCCACAACCAATTATTTAAATTCAAGTGGCTAATGAGGACTTCCTGTCTCTTTTTTAAGGGTAATGTCAAAGTCGTTCTGCTTGTAATATTTACGATCAAGTTAAACCTTAACCACCAAAATCAGTTCATCATTAACTTTAGCAAAAGTCTTAATTATTCAGGTTTTATGCTTCAACTTTAAAAATATTCAAATATTCAAATTTTAGAAAATGGAAATCTATGTTGTTACTACTTATACAGTACTATCATTGTAATAATCATTACACAGTATTTAATTGCAAAGACTTAAAGGGTCACATGAGTGATATATGGCATTATAGCATCATATTTTTAAGGATGATAAAGGGTTTAATTCAAAAAAGCACGTGTTCTTGCATGAAGTGGTTTCTTGTGATGAAGTCTTGTGTGAATATTTAATGAGAGAGGTAGAATCCAAAATAGATTATCATATATGTAAATATAATTTCTTCATACATGTTAATTAAATGTATTATTACATATTGAATGGTCAAGTATTACCTATTGTTAGTGCTCCGTCTTCATCATGCTTTTTGAAATCTTCCTTAATTTTTCTGTCTAATTAATCTGAAAGGAGCCCTTTGTTCTTGGATTAAGTTTGATAGCCTCTTAAACTACTAATACTTAATTTAATCAAAATAAATTATGCTGAGCTCTGTTAGCTGATGAAGTACCTGCATATTAAGCAGTTTTGCACTTGGTGCGCTGCTGTGGAGCTATATTTGTCTTTGAGAGAAAATAGCTGTGCCAAGGATGTTAAGAGTGAACTGATTTATGAATAGCTTGTCAAGCATATGTCCTAAATCTCAGAGCTGCATTCAGTCGAAGAACTTATACTTTTACGAATTTTTGGTGTGACAGGTGATAAAGTAGTAAATAAAGTCTCAGGCTTAAGCTTGGCACCATACTGAAACTCTTTGCAAAAGGAATCTGTTGGACAAAATTTAGTATGAATATATGACAAGTTTGTGTGTAAAATGTCTGTTTCTGTCTAATTACTACTACTCTTTAGTGTGAATCATATGTATGATATTAATCATACTTCATTATTTCCTGTTTGTATTATTTCCCACTAAGCATAGATAACTATGTTTATCTAAAAACACATGCCATAAACAACATTTTTTGCATATTCACGTAAATTGGCTGCAGAAAAAAGATTTTAATGAACAATCCAACCATATTAGGAATTTGATAAATAAAAATGTACTTACTATGTTCATTCAAGTAAACTGCTGTTCTCTGCTGTGTGTTGCCAGCCAAGTTCCAGCTGATTCTTGAGTGTGGTCTTGTCGTTTTGAGAGGCAATAAAGCCTTTCAGAGACACTCTGAGCAACCTAACCCTCTGCTTTTTCACTGTGCCTCTTGGGGATAGGTTTACTGACATGCACTTTGGCCCCTAAAGTGCTATAGGTTCTTAAAAAAGGGGGCACCAGAGGAAAAGCAGCAGTGAAGCCTCCTAATCCCTCCCTCAAAACTGGAATTTCAGCTTTAGCAGAGCAGCAGGCTGCGTTTGGCTGCTTGTATTAAAAAGTCTCATAAGAAGTGACTTAGAAGTGCCAGGGGTTGAGCTGCCTCTCAATTAGCTTCACTGTACATGAAGGCCGGAGGATCTTCATCCCGTCATTAAACAAGAGGTAAGTGTCAGATTTTCAAAAGCAAATTTTTTAGCTTGTGCAATTTTTGTTTAAGATGTGTGTATATAGAAAAAATGAGATATATAAAAACAAATGCAGGAATTAATGAGCCACAGTGTTACACTGAAAGCTGTTAAAAAATGTTTTGAACAATTTGCCCAAATGTTCTTTTTTACTCTGATACCGCTCCTGACACGTCACATGACAAGAAAAGAAAACAAGCTAAAACTTATTCTAATACTAATGAGCCACAATTACTTTTGTTACTGCATCTTTAGGCTAAAACAGAAAACAAATAATATAGTATTATTTATTTTAAGAATAGTAAGCATTTCTCTTTGAAAATGAGACGTGTTATCCTGCACTGGTCAG
>JAPQLA010000012.1:7358011-7375896 GCA_029822935.1 Naso vlamingii | reverse complement strand
AAAAAAAAAAAAAAAAAAAGACCAAATAATTTATTTGAAAGAATACCTTTTCTCCAACTGAGAATATTTTGCTTTCTTAGGGTGATGACATCATTAAACTATTAGTTTCATGCAAAAAAACTCACCGGTATGGAAGAATATTGCTGCCACGCAATAAAAATTAAAAGTGGACAAGTATCACATTTTAACATGATAGGTTTACTGTTATAACAATACAAGTCTCACGTTATAACATGATCGTTTTACGTTATAACGTATTTTCTCATTATTTCAACATACAAACTTATCACATTATACGTAAAACTTTTATTGTCATAACAATATATTATTTATATTGTTAAAACATGAAACTTAGCATGTTAAAACATGATAATATACTGTTGTAACAAGATTTATATGGATAAAACATGAAATGTATCACATTTTAATATCATAATTTATTGTTTTAACAATAAACTTATCACATTATAATGTGATATGTTTATTTTTATATCATCACGTTTTAACAATTAATTATCACGTTATAATGTAATAAGTTTATTGTTGTAACAGTAAATTATCACATTATGACATGCTAAGTGTCATGTTTTAACAATATAAACAGAATATTATAACGATAGAAATTTCATGTTATAACATGATATGTTTATTGTTATAACAATAAACTTATCACATTAGAATGTGATATTGATGCATTTTTATTTTTATGGTGGGAAGCAATACGCCTCTATACAACAGACGCTTCAAATGAAAAAACAAAGTCAAGATGACATCAGCTTCTCCTTGATTATTTCAGATGTGTGTGATTATATTCTCATTTTCTTTGCCAATGTTAAATCGTATCACTTTTGAAGCTGGAGTGACTCAATTATCCTAAAGAATCAATATCTCTAACTCAATAACCTGATTTAGAGACAAATGCTGCTCCTCTCTGTCGCTGGCTACGTGGGCCTTATACTACAGACACCAAATGTGCAAATCAGAAAAATCTACGTGACGTTGCTTTGGAAACTACTTGCTAAGTGTCACAACTGAAATAAAATGGATGAGGTAATTCCAGGTAGTGTTTTTGTAGTGTGGGCAGCTAAGGTTGCAGATTAGAAATAATAAATGTCAAGACATTTCCCTGTAACACTCCTAATTCTGCTCTAATAGGGAAAAAACAGGAATTAAAACAGAATTCCAGGAAACATTCTCAACACAGAACACATCAAGTTGTGTACTGTTCATAGAAAACAGGTTAGTCTGTCTCTGTTGATGTTTAACAACGCTGGGTTTACTTCCCAATATTACAAAATTATTTTAAACATAGTAATATCAATTCTTGTGGATTAATCTATTAGCAATTCAGTGTCCTAGTCTAAACAACAGCAGTCACCCCAGTCGACCAGAGAAGGTTTTCTGGTGATAAAAAGAAAGAAAAGACTGAGGAAACAGATGTCACAGTTCTGCCCACACTGATTACTTGTCAAGAGATCTCTGGGGGTGTACTGAGAAAATGGCAGAGCTAAATATTTAGCTAAAGATTGAAAATAACAAAATAAAAACCTTTCTATAGGATGAGTTAATATAGTCCCTTACTTGTAGCAAAACTGTAAGGGTAACTGAGCAAAGTGCAAATTGTTCTAATGTAAATAAAGGTTTACCTTTTAAAAACTACTTGATGATTTCTCCTGTTATTTGTTGGTCCTTATGATGGCATAAAGTTCAATGTTGCTCTATAAATCTGGTCAGAAGTAACAGTATCACATGTATGTAATAATAGTTAACAGGCATGTTGTTTGGATTTCATTAATGTAAATGTAAGAAACCCTACACAGCTCTTTCCTATAAAGACAGTAAATCTAGTTAACAGTGTTAATGCCTCTTTGTGAGAGGCAATGCCAAAAACCACACCATCAGTTTGGCAAATCGGTGTCCTATGATCAGAGTTTAGAGGCAGCCAGAAACTGATGGCAAAATAACCTGGAATTGCTACAAACACTCCAGTGACATGTGACTAAGCTCTTTGAACAGAACAAACAGTAAAGACTATGAAGAATAACACCATAAAATAACAATTATGATAAAATATAAGAGGATTTCTAATGAATGTTTGTGTCTTATTCAGTGTATTTCATGTATATAGACACAGTGTTCACTTTATAGGTAAAGCTGAGTTATGAAGTCTGTCCTTATAAAGGTAATAATAATCATCATCTTCTTCTTCTTCCTCTTCTTCTTCTTCTTCTTCTTCTTCTTTTCCTGACTGACACTGTCAGAGATATATTTTACCATATTTTTTGATTACTGAAGTTGGGGTTTGCAGTGTTGAACTGGACTGCATTGTGTGTCTGCAAACCTCAGGGGTCCAAGATTAACTTTTTGACTATAGAAAATGTATAAGACAAAAATATCACAATTACCTGCAATACAACTACATCATGCATTAATTGACTGAAAATAATTACTTCAAGTTATTAGTATGAAAAATCCTCTCTAGCATAACTTTAAAAAGACAGCTATGAATAGATGACTCAGAGGTCTATTCTAAATTAAATTTTCAGACTCAAAAGTCACAAAAAACCTCCAAGGCACTCTCTTTTAAAACTTCTAAAAAGCCTTTATTGCAACAGTCATGTGGGATCTTAAACTGTGAATGCATTTCGGCATCAAGCCTTCATCAGAGAGTCAAGGGAGTGCCTTGGAGTTTTTTGTGGTTTTTGAGTTTATAGATGTCCCTGTCTAAAGAGCGCATCAAACAAACAAATTTTAAAGTCCAAGCAGTCGTCCTTCCCTTTTTATAGGTTTTCAGACTGTTCCTCTAAGCACCCACCAGGGTTGGGAAGGTTACCATGGAAATGAAAACGGTTACAGATTAAAACTTTTCTAATTTAATGGTATTAAGTTATGTAACTATTTCATTAACTATATCAAAATAATAAATATTATTACATTTGTTTACTTTTCCAAATTTCTAACAAATGTTTTCAACTGTTAACATTTTCCGATGTTTAAACCAGGCAGTGTTAATGGCAAATGAAGGGCGCTGCAAATTCAAACAAGAAAACTAATCAAAAGCATCAGAACAGCATCAAACTTTACAAAATAACCTTGACTGGGAATGGCAAAAAACATTGTGCACATCAAAACATGCAAAGCAACAAAATAAATATTATTGAACATATCGCCTAAGTTTTTTACAGAAAATAATCTGATGTAATTCCTTTGTAATCATCAACACTCGCATAAGTAACTGTAATTTTATCACACATTCTTTCTCAGTAACTGTAACTGATTACAGTTACATTTATTTTTGTAATTAAAATACGTAGTTTCATTACATGTAAATAGTTACTCCCCAACACTGACAAGACAGTTAATAGAAAGAAAAAGAATTCTCCAGTCTCCTGTAGTGGAGCATCAGATCAGAGATTCGAGAGTTTTTACCATTAAAGCTACAAGGTAGGACTGGTCAATAAACTACAAAAGTGACATCACTTTAAGCCTCAGTAAACAGCAAAATTTTTCCTATGTCCTCCATCCCAGCATATTTTAAATAATGATTTAGACATGGGTCAATTTTATGGGGCGTGGCCTCGTGGCTACATCATGTGTGACAGTAAGGAGACTCACCACTAAGTGTAGCAGGAACGGTCGTGCAGAGCTGGCAGTCAGAGCTAACCAGCCGTGAGCAGCTGCTGTCAGACTCTCTGTGTCTTCACTGAAAACACACAAAATCCACTGGAACCCTGACAGTCACCAGAAACACATTCAAAGCCTTTTGTAGAAGTTTCTGTGTGCTACCTGTGTTAGCGACTCAGAGAGGCTGAGGTTATCTGGTGTGAACGTGTTCCTGCCAACCTCCTCGACTTTTCTCTTCATCTCTCTTTGTGTTCCTGTTTTCTTTTCGTAGCTTAACATTGAGAATGTGTCACCACTGTTTTGGTGTTATTTCGGAACAACAGGTGGGGGAGACATTAGGAACACACTGGATCTTCAACACTGAACAACACCACTAAACGCTACAACTTCAGTCATAAACATGTAGTTTCATTAACAAATACTTGACAGTGTCAGTAAAGACAAAACATAAATGAAGAATTTGTGGCAGATTTGTTGTATGAGATTACACAGATACATGAAATTGTGAAGATTAAATTAAAGTTGAGGTAGGCAGTTTATCTTTAGTGTCATTGCACTAGAATTCCATGATAACTTTTCAGTATTTTGTAATTCTGTTGATCTGAAAAAACACTTCTGCACTTCTCCTTGGCGAGGTGTTTAGAGCATCACAGGGTATTTTCAGCCAATCACAGTAATTTCGGAGAGCGTGTGTTCCTATTGGCTGCTCTATGCTGCGCTTCTTAGCGACAGGTGATGTTGCTGCAAGCTGACTGGCTGTTGAAACAAGTGACATGCCTTACGTTCTAAAACTGGCATCTGGTAACAGTAGTGTCCGCAAGCGACACTGTCAGCTGGCTTGAGTCGAGCTGACCAGTTCACTCTGCTTTGGGACTTTTGGGGCCAATGTTTATACCAATGTTGATTAGGGAGCAAGAATGTGTGTGTGTGTGTGCGCGTGTGTGTGTGTGCGCGTATGTGTGTAATTACAAAATTTAAATCACTTGTCCAGGCATTTTTTTCTGGCCTTAAACAACAGTTTTAATATCTGCACTTCTTGGAGAACATAAAAGCCGATATCGATGTATCTAATATCAGCCGTAACATCGCAAACCGATATATCGATCTGGCCCTAATAAACATGTGTCTACATGCACACAAAAATAAAGCGAAAAATTTCCCAATAAAATTTGTTTTAAAAAATGTACATGTTGGCATAGTTTGATTTGGCTCAATTAATCACAACCAATAACAGCCTTATTGATACATGATACATGAGTCATGAGTTTGTGTTTCCTTCTACCTCTGACAAGGACTGGCAAGGTTAATGCTTTTATTTTGAAGGTTGTTTTTTTTTTTTAAATTAGTTTGCTTAAATTATCATTAGTGTCTCCAATATCCACATTATGACACAGTACTCTAGTTGTTAGAGATAGCCAGGTTTCAGGTTGTGATCAGATCTCTGTAATATAGAAATATTTAATACAGAATGTAAGCCCGGTCTAATGATGATAAAATGAATCTGTTTAGAAAGTGCTTAGTGGAAGCTGAGAAAATCTTATCCCTCTGACAAAAGTGATATTGATTTATTCAAATGAAGAGGAGCTGTATGGATTAGTTACAGAATTGTAATCCAGATTAGTTCCATGAGCTGTCCAATTTACAAAATTGTCTCATGTTGTCTAATTGAATTCCTTTCCTTCTGAACAGTTCGAAGTGACAAAGGCAGATTGAAATATCTTTGCGAATCAAATCCTTTATCCTTGCAACCTTGTTACAACTTTAGAATGAACTTTGTCCAAATATCTTGAAGAATAGAGCTGTCTCACACCAAAACTCACTTTCTAGCATCAGCATCTATTCCCCAGACACATTTAATTTGTCTCTTTTTATCATTTTTATTATTATTATAACCTTTATTTAACCAGATAAAAGACCCATTGAGGTCGAGACCTCTTTCACAAGGGCGACCTGGCCAAGAAAGGCAGCAGCACACGTCAAGGCATCATTTTTGTATCTTAAACTGATAATTCTGTGTCATTGGGTGAAATGTCACATCAAGTGAATGTCTTTTAAAGGAGTAGTTTGGTTTTTTTGCACATTAAGCCTTATGATAAGGATATTTACTATTATATTCCATGTTCTACAGCATTGTTATGACAAACTGCGCAGTTCTAAAAGCTGGAGCTTGTTGCTGATGTCACCGCTGGCTGAAAACAGCTCAACACAACAGAGGAACATGTGTATGCAGCTAATTTGTCCAAAAATACAACAATAAATGCTCATTTTGAAAGACATTAAACTTGCCAAATGTTTGGTGGTGTCCTCTCATGTACCGACACTAAAACAAAAAGTTAAACATCGATATATAACCCGGAAACAGCTGTTTGTTTGTTTCGTGAAGAGTTTTTTTCCGTATTAATGTTTAACTTGGTGTTTTAGTGTTGGTACATTGGAGGGCACCACTAAATATTTAGCAAATTTCAACTCTTTGAACACGAGCGTTTATCCTGTTTTTCAGTGTCATAGATGAGCGCACATGCTCCTCCGTTGTTTTCAGCTAGCAGTGACGTCAGCTAGAAGCTCCAACTCTCTGGATTGCACCTTTCATTATAATGATGCTGTAGAACATCTTATATGATCATAAATATCCTTATTATACGGCTTAATGTGCAAAAACCGAACTTCTCCTGAAAGCTACATTTTTATGATGTGACATTTACCAACATAGCAGCATATCAGTTGGAAGCAAATGTGGCATTTAGCTCATACAGTCAACATCCTCTCTTTATCTTTTTATATCTTTGCATGCAATTACCCATATACTGTATTATTTTATCTGTACTAATTCACATTGCTTTTTGGGCAGAATGCACAAGTATGAATTAAACTGCAGCATCCTCCTTAACCTCCCCCACACTGTTATTCATTGGATTTTTGCTGTTCTTGATTACATCAGCAACACATAGATTCTTTACTTTTCTTCTTGTTTTAGATATTTTTTAACGTGCAGTACATTTACATTGCAAATACATCCCATAAGGGAAGAAGTCGCCATGTGCATTTACCTTTAAGTACAGCATGAGGGGACCATAAGCAGTAAGGTTGCCTCCTATTTCCACAGGGAACTGTAACTAATACTACAGATCAAAGTTCAAGCAGCTGTACTTGCTTAAGAAAATTGGCTTTTACAATATCTTTGCATTATGAGTCATACATAATCATAATGTCACTAACAGAAAGCCCCAAAGTGAAAGGAGAGAGAGAAAAGCGAGGGAAGATGAGTGATTATTATTCAGCCATTCACCTAGCTCAATTAAGCAATGACAAGTAATTGTTTAAACAAATTGCAACAGGAGCTATCTGAGGCACTCAGGGGTCATTTGCGTGATGTCACATAATAAATAAAGACATAACTGGCTGACACACTGCACATGGGGTGTGAACCAGAGATTAAAAGGCCATATGGATGGAAGTGGGAACATTGCTGAGTGTGCTGTGATCTCTTCCCTGGGTGACTGTGGCCATTTAGGATACAGATGTTCAGATGTCTCCCTGTTCCTGTGGGTGGGGGCATGTTTTTCTCTAATTCAGTCACCACAGCCTGCAACATTTTTCTGTCAGTTTAACTGAATTTACCAACTTATGCAGCTGTTTTCAAAGGATATGCAAGATTATATGATATGCCGTATCTTTTTCAATATCATCCAAATTAATGACAAGACCAAAACGAAGGGTGAATTTATCTGATTTACAAGCATTGTCTGTGTGAGCTTAGTCCATTGCTGTCCAAACACTATTAAAGCACATCCTGACATGAATACGATGATCATAGGCTCTAATGTTTATGCTAATTTCAGCCCACATAGCCTACCTTGCTGCTGTAAATGTGTATCAGTCTGCAACAAACAATGGTCCTCTGAGACAGCGTCTGGAATATACACCTGAAACTTCCAAAAATCCAGCAAATTCACAGTTAAATTATCGTTATTTTAAATTATCTTAAATTACTAATATCTCACTCTTAAGAAACATTTCTTGATAAAACTTAAGCTATCACCAATATGCTCCCTGTGCACGGACAGTATAACAGGTTCTTTTCTACACACATTTTGGTCCTGCAAAGACGTATCTCTCTTTGGGAAATCAGTGTGTTTTATTCTGGTAAAGATTACGGATTGCGAAGTACCATGCAGCCCCACTGTTGTGCTCCTCAATGATCTGTCTTCCATAAATATTTCACAACATCAAAAACAAATATTACTGGCAGGTTTAACTGCAGCAAAAAAGTTCGAGCTTTGCGTTGGAGTTCTCCACATACTCACAATATCTCATTGGATAAATGTTTATATTGATGCTGTAGGTATGGAACTTTTACTGGCTATAGGATGCATGGTGCTAAGCAGAGTATTATTCTATTGTAGAGAAGTGCTTAATGTAAAATCCAAGAATTTAGGAAATTTATAATAGCGAGGGCTGCACAACTTTCTGTGTTTTGGGACGTTCTTGAAACATGTTAATGGTCGATTTGAGCTGAGGTGTTTATATACGTTCTTCCTTGGAGGTGTATTCCTCCAGTCCTTAATCGGTGGACTGCCACTGGCCATATTAAAATTGCAACTGTAATGCAAGTAAGTGTGCAGCACCAACAATACAATTTGTTTTTCCTTTTTTTTGTTTGCCGTTATTATCGGCCGATACTGGCCTGTCGCAGATTTATCAGTATCAGCATATGTGTTTTCTGATGTGCTCTATATTAAAACTGTTGTTTAAGGCCAGAAAAAAACTTGGACTAGTGATTTGAAATGGTGTAATTACATGATTTGTCCAGCAGAGGATGGTCTGTTATTTGATAACTAATGAGTGAAGTGTTTAATGTTGAGTGCGCTGATGTTTGGAATAAAGTTTGTTGAAATGTAGGATTTCCTGCCTCCTTATATATGTTTCTCACAAGTATCTGATAACCACATTTAACTGATTTGACTGATAATTTACATATAATATCAGCTGACATATCTGATATTGCACTTTTCTTGTTTCCCAATATCGATTATCGACACGGGTTTCAAAAATCCCATATGGGTCAGGCCCTTGTAATGTTTGTCAAATACTGCAGCGCCAATCTCATGAAGGAAAGACCTTCTCGACAGTCAGAATATACACATGTGAGCTGTTTTTGAAGTTTCCTCTTCAGTTGGAATAAATGGGCTTGGAGCTCAGACAAACAAACAGGGTCGCAAAGGCACAAAGTATTGAGGGATACACTAACACGTTGCTGGTTTGGGTCTTTTCATAGATTTTGTTTACTACAAGAAAAAGTTAAGATTACTGCCAGCCTTATTCCTCAAATAAATTACTCAGAGAAAGAACTTCTGAACTTCTGATGAACCCGAAAATTCTTTATTTGTGCGAATCAGTTTTTACAGTATAATTAGGCTCCAACTTCTCCCATATTTCATGCTTTACTTCCTGGTACCCAGCATATTTTCTGCTTTCTATATCCCCCAAAAAGAATCTGCCATAAGCAATGCAGAATTGTTTGTGTTCTCTCTTTTCTTCTTCTTCATTTCAAATTCCCCACATGTGCTTATTCATCCCAGCTCTGTGGCTAATGCTTGTAATCCTCCTCGTCAAACAGGGAAGGGAGTTACTCCATTAGCAGGGTTTCTCATGTTGATGTCAGACAGGCCATTGGTTTGTAAGGGAATCTTGTTAGGCTTCTTATTGACATTGTGTTTCATTAACTTGATTAATGACATCTATTGGGGCATGCTCCACAGTAATCAACATCTCTGCAGAGAGGAGCTGTCTGCAGTCAAGGATGGGACTCTCTGGGCTTCTTCTGCCTACACTTGACTGGCCTCTCCATGTCCTTTCTGTTTCATAAAGGCTGCACTCAGAAAGAATCTTATGCTCATAAATACCAAAGCAGTAAGCAGTAAGAGACCATGAAGTAGACCCCAGATAACCATTATGAACTTTCCATTTCAGAAACTATGAGTGTTTTCCAGAAAATAGGCTCTCTGAAATTAAGGAAATAAAGAATCTTGTGTACATATCAGCCAATAATACATCACATAAGATGTTCCTACTGAATTATTTGCAGGGTTTAAATTATATAAAGTGCTTATTTTTAGGCTCATTATGTCACTGTCCTGCTGTTTGATTACATTTATTTGATATTAAAAAAGATTGCAGATGCACACTGAGGTGCAAGCCTTCTGTTAGTCTGCTATTAATTGTCAAAAAAAGGATTTCGTCAATATTAGTTTGTAATCCTGCACACTGCACTCTGCATCGATATTATTACATGGTCAACAGAATAGTTTCTAGGTAAGCATTCGAAGGACAACAGGCACTTCAACATTTTTACAAAACTGATGTTTCCTCAAGTGGTTTTCACAAAGCAATGGGATTTCTCTCTCCATCGCTGTGTTTACATCTGCTCTGATAATTCTCCCTCTAGGAGGGATCACATCCTGGGTCGGTACATGGGAGATGAGAAGTATCTCACCTAAAATACCCCAAGAAGGAAAACACTGAAGGCCACTGATTCCTAGCTCTAGGGCACTATATGCCAGGGAAGAGAGATACAAAAGCAAAGATCAAAAAAACCCACCTGGAATTCATATTTACCTTTCATCATCTGCTTTTTACCCACATTGTACTGAGTTATATTTTCCAGCTCTCTTAAGGGAGAAAGCTGAGCTGGTGCAAGTCCAAGCATGTGGTTTCTGGGCTGCCAGGGTTTTTGCTGCGGGAGCTGACTCAGATAATTTGCTTTTTTGGCTTATTTTCTTGGTACATTAAGCTCAAAACAATGCTATCTGGCAAAGTAAGTGGCAAGTGCTGCAGTGAGTTATCAGTATATTGGTAATAAAACATATCAGAATAAAATCTTTCCCCTGTCAAGGGATATGCTGGCTATACAGGAGAACACTATAAATGGCATTTTAATTAAAAGATCAAGCTAAATGCTAATCACTCCGCAGAAAAACATATCTAATGAAAAATATCTGTTAATTTCTTTAGAGCCCATTACTTTGATTTGTTTTGATATGTGCTGACGGGAAATTTGTGTATCCACCTCCACTTAGAGATAAAACGCAGGTTGTTACTGTCACACCTGGAGGCAGGTGTAAGATAGAATCTGGGATGTTACATCATCGTAGTCAAAACAATGACATCAAAATTTGTAGTCACCTGAGGTCAGACAGGAGAGATATTTTTTTAGGCTATAACATCATAGTTCTGATAATAAGTTAAACTGGATTTAGCAATCAACACAGGACAAAAAAATGTTAATTATTCTTTTAGCCTAGCAGGAACAAACCCAGGGGGAACTATTTGATGATAGCGTCGACAAAGCCTGACATATATATATATATATATATATATACATACAAATAGAAATAAATGGACTAGCATGATGATATTGAACAGATTTGCATACTGTACAAAATTACTGGAAAAACAACAAAATAATCACAGGCAAACTGATAAATATTCATGAAACATAAATATAATACACTGAGCTCAGTGACGACAGGAACAGCAATGCAAACATCAATAGTATGCAAGGTACCACAGATTAGAGCTGCTACCGACAATTATTGTTATTATTCTATTGTGCTTCTTCTTAATTTAAAAATTAAAAAATCCAAAGCCAACATAATGCCTGGAGTCCATCATAACATCTGAAAAATGTGATGATACTTTGCCATCCAACATGACAAAGCAAGAAAAGCATTCTTAAGATTAAAGGCTGGAGCGGGAAACACTGGTGTGTTTGCATATAAAAAGACAAGGTATAAACGTGTCAAAATATTTGCTGATTTAACTATTTTATTGTTCCAACAATTGAATAATCAACTGTTTTTTTTTTATTTGTCATTTAGAGCTAGCCTAATAAAAGAGACACTTAGCAAATTGAAAAGTAAGGCGATGATGATGAAAATGATATTCATAAGGCTCTTAATCATGTAAATGAAAGTAATGCTACAAACTCACAAAGTACAAAGTTATAAACTCGATATATATCTTTGCACATTTAGGACAATAATTTAACCCAAGTCCATTCTGTAGAATATCTTTTAAATAAATGGCTTAACGTGTTCAGATAATATTTCTTTGCTAATGTTGGTTACAATAAGTTAAATGTCTATTAGTGATGTGCTTAAAGGACTAACCAAAATGGGTTTTTTGGGTTGATGCTGATACTGATATTGCGAAAGAAGAGAATCCTGATAATCGATATATTGGCCGATGTTGGTTGGCTGAATGTGGTTATCAAATAGGCTTCTTGTGACAATGATATATTATGGGAGCAGGATATGATACATTTTAACAACCTTTGCACTAAACAGTACACACTTTACTTATTAGTTATTAAATAACAGACTGCCCTCTGCTGGACAAATCATGTAGTCACACCCTTTTAAATCACTAGTCCAAGCATTTACCTGGCTTTATGTTACAGTTTTATTATCGATGCATATAGGAAAATGTATACGCAGATACTGATATCTGCAACGGGCCAATATCAACCGATTACATCCTCAAGCCAATGTATCAGTCAGGCGCTGATGTGCTCGTAGTCCTGTTTTGTTTTTTTGTTTTTTTCTTCTGACATGTCAGAAAGTTATTTAAAGCGATGTGCTGTAAATTCCTCATGGATTCATCATAGTTCTGTCATCTGTGTCCATAGATGTGGAAAGAAATGCATCATCAGATAAGAAGATCATTCAAAGTTGTAATAAACAACTGAACATGACCTTTAAGCTGTCCTCAAATCTAAATCGAGCAACAGCAAGGTTTGCAATGACATGATTTATTCCTTGTTTCCATTTACTTTTTACATTGTTGTCTCTTCCCCCATATGTGACACTATCAAATAATGGTGCCTCCGCTTGGGTTAATATATTCTCCTGATCAGATGGAATCTTTCTGTCTAGATGCTCGGAAAACAATTTTAACAGACATGCATTACCTGATTTTTCAGCCCTGATAAAGCCCTCGACATGTTTTACCCAACATCACTTATTTTCCATTCCTCAGCTGTGCCTGATGTGTGGCCAGCCGATTAAGTGATCAGAGAGTGACAGACGTAATTAATGAGCAACCTCGGCCAAGCGGGTCTCATTCTGTCCAGGCACAGGGACATGACCGGAGACATGACTGGGGCACCTTTAAGTCTCATCCTTCTAATTACATCCGTACTTAGCCAACCAAAACACTCAAACTCCTCAGGAGTTCATTCAGGAGAACAGTTTGCTGGAAAGGGGTAAATGCAAAGGGAAGACGATCCAAAGACTCTTATAGCAGGCCAAATGACAGAATTTTATACATGAAACATCTGAGAGAGATATTCTGTTTCTCATATTGAGCCTCTTTTTCTCTTTTAACCACAAAATGCAGTGCTTAAAATTCGTTTTTCAAACTGGGGGGAATTCCCTCAGTCCCCTTATGTTTCGCAGATGGGGGGGATTTAGAGAATTCAGGGAGGGGGGTGCTGCTGGTAACTTGAGTTTAATTACACAGCGTTGTCCTAATCATCCCCAGAGCTGGTAGCAATAGCTAATAGCTAATAAGTGCAAATACTGATCTAAAAATAGATTGGTAGAAATTAAGGTACTTTTTCAAAACGTTTGCTTAAGTCAAAGTATAAAAATGCATACTAGGGATGTCCCGATCAAGTTCTTTTTTTTTTTTTTGCCCGATCCAGATTCGAGTCATTTAATATTGAGTATCTGCCGATGCCGAGTCCCGATTCGATACTTCTTCAGTGCATTAATAATACAAAAAAATTGCTCGCATCCAAGTTGTTCCTTAATGTTCTTTATTTTATTTAAATAAGAAGATGAACAACCCAAAATATTTTATAGCAAAATCCAACTGACAACATGTAATGGTGGTTTAAATGATGCCGTAGCAGTTTGGGGGCCCCAAAATGTTAAAGACCGGCCCTGCTGTGACAGACTGTCAGCGGCTGTGGGAGGATAGACTCCGCGGTGCGCTGGGTTATGAGAAGGATGCTGCATACTTTACTTTCTGTGACTTTACTTTTTGTGACTGTGTGGAAATGTGACGTTTTCCCATCAAACACTGAATTGTAACAGAGTGATAGCGATTGACATGACGAGTCCAGTGCGGGTTGAATGCGCAGCAACAGATCGGGTATTAAAGGACACGTCTCATGTATGAATCTCTGAATCTTCTTCATGACGCTGCGTGTACATAGACTTTTAGTCATGGGTCATCTTCACCTCACGTCCAGGCTCCAAAGAGAACAACACGGGCCTTGCGGGTGAAATGTATTCACGCGTTTAATAATAACCGTGTATGTATTGAGGAAACGGATCAGCTGACTGATCGCAAAATGCTTTATTTGCTTTTGACATTTTGTATTGCCGTGGTGGTCACGGCAAAATGTTACGAGCTGATACACTGCCCCCGTTTCACGCGATGATTCTCTGTACTCCTTCCTTCTCTCTGGAGCTCCGATAAAATTTATGAATACGTGTAATAATAACCATGAACTGTGTCTCATTTGACATAAAACAAAGGGAACGGTTTCCGTTTGTGGGATCGTCCCGCAGTAAAATTCCAGATTTTTGGGATCTTCTTAAATTTGGCGCGATGCTCACAATCCTGCGCCGAATTTCAGGCCCTGAAATGCTGATTTAACCTGTACATTTGAACTCCCAAGTTGATTTTTGAGGTCTTTCAGATCTCGGAGTAGCCTTTTGGTTACTGGAATCAATGACTTGAAAATAAATTTACTTCTAGTAGCCAGACATGGTTCTAATGCTGGAGCCTAATTCATAGCTTGCAATAAATACACTTTATCCAAAAATTTAGCATAGTGGTGTCAGCAATCAGCTGATCAGTCAGCTGGTCGGATGAAACTCATACAATTGGTTAAACTAGTCAAAGGTTCCTTAATTAAACTCCTGTAGCCTCGTCCACTCTGCTGCTTCCTCTGTCATTGTGTCGTCATTGATGTCTGCTCTGTTCTGTGCCCCTGGGGGGATTTTCTCCTGCTCTCCACTTCCAGTTCTCTCCCAGAGCAGAGCCATACCGCCAATTTCACACGGCTTCAAATATATATATTTTGTTTTGATGTAGTGGTCCTGACTGAAATAAAGTTAAGAGAAATATTTCTACTCTTTATTCAGTGTATTACACAAGTTTCAAAAAGTAGGTGACTATTGAATGTAGCCTACCCC
Organism: Naso vlamingii; assembly: GCA_029822935.1. NCBI lineage: Eukaryota > Metazoa > Chordata > Actinopteri > Acanthuriformes > Acanthuridae > Naso > Naso vlamingii. The sequence continues at coordinate 7,361,065 of JAPQLA010000012.1, read as the reverse complement.
TTCTGCAAGGGGATAAATATTTCTGTGTGACTGTATGAGTAATTCCATAAATGACTGATTTATGTTGAATGGTGATTTTTGTCACATATTTTGTTGTTAATCAAGCGCTATGATGTGTCTTTAATTCAGTTATTGCAGCCAACCTTGGCCGGGACATTATTGAATAAAAAATGAAGTAAAATTAGGCTTTGCAGGTTGAATAAAATATAAAATGCATTAAATTTTTCAAAGTGTAGAATACATCAGTACAGGGACAAAAAATAATCAGTGTAGACTAGGGCCTGACCAATATGGAATTTTCGGGGCCGATACCAATACCGATACCGATACTAAGGTGCAAGAAAATTCCTATATATCAGCACATATCATCTCTCTCTCTCTCTCTCTCTAAAAATAAATTAGTATGTTTCTGCACATTAGCATATTTTGTAAGTTACACTGGGGCTGATTACTTTTTTGCTTGCTTCTTTCTTTCTTTTCATCCTTCTCTGAAGACAATCTGGAAAAATGTCCATCTTTTCAGTGCAGTTTGTTACAAATCAACCTAGCAACCAACAGTTAGTGATTAGAACACTGTTAAGCAGAGTAATATATAAAGTTAAAGGTCCCAGTGCTGTTGTACTTTATATCAGCACTCATGGAATGCCTCTGTCCAATTAAATTGCTTGGTAGGGACTAACTGTTGTTTAATAAATAATGGAGAGCCCTCTGCTGGACAAAATCAATACTTAAACAATTTGAAATCACTCCCCCAAGCATTTATTCCGGCCTTTAAATACAGTTTTATTATCAGAGCACAATGGGAACATAAACACAGATAATGATATATTTGCAATGGCCTAATATCGGCCTGTAATATCAGCACACTAACATATCTGTTGGGCTCTTGTGCAGACACTGACAGGGAATTGTATGTGTAGCTGATGGGATGCTGTTGCTGCTAAGTCAGAGAAAAAAAGCATTAAAGTAGATGTTGTAAATGTTAATGGATATTTGTATTTATTGGAGCTTTAAAGTCATTCACATCATTATAAGTAAATCTGTAGTTACAACAAAAGGACACACAGTGCTGTTTTCAGGATTGTTTACATTCTGCAATGATACATGTTAGTAACTGTTTGTAACTGACCTCCTGTTGTTTGCATGTTAAAGATTAAATCTAACATTTGGCCTTGCTAAATGATTTTTTTGCTTGTTTGTCTCCAAGCGTCACCGATCTTTCTCAGTACACAAATTTCACCTGGAGTATTATCTCCCTCGACTGATGCCTGACAGGCAGCGATGATGTATGACAACAAGCAAACTCACCGTCCTCTCGAGACTTCTGAATGAAAGCATCAACGCCGCTTTCTCCATAGTTCCCCTCTGAGGCCACAGTGGAGACGTAGTTCCAGCGCATGGCCTTGACAATGTCCACCATGGCCTGGGCCTGGTAGGTGTCTGGAGGCACCACACGTGAGAAGAAGTCATACCGGGTGTTGTCACTGAGCTCTGGGGCTGTGGAGGCGTAGCTCACCTGCGGTATCTGCACAGGAAGGAAATTTGATAAAATTACAAGCTTGTAGTAGCCTCTAGTAAATATGAGAAGAGAGTAGAAAACAAGGACAAGGCACCTTTCAGCAACAAAGCAGTCCAAAGTGCCTTACATAAGACTTTAAAGGCGTTGCAGAGGATATAAAAGAAACAAATCAATATAAAAAAGGACACATTAAAATGAAAATACACTAGCACAGAAGAACAGCGGTTAAATAGGGAAAAAATATGTCATGGATAAAGAGTTTCAAATTTAATTCAAGGCAGTAGCAAACAGAGAAGTTGCTTAATTTAAAAAAACTAAGAGTTGGTGCACAAATAGTTTTTTGGAGTTTGTGCCAGATACGTGGTGCATAATAACTAAAAGCTGCCTCAGTGCTGAGTTTTGATGACAACAAGCAGACCTGTCCCAGACGATCTGAGAGGTGGACGGCTCATAAAAGAGCAGCAATTCTCTATCAAACAGGAAGCCAGCGACCTGCCTTAATGCGACTGTTAAAATTTGGGTCAGAGTCTATGATGACAGCAAGATTTCTGAAGCCTGGAGCTGAATTTTAATTGTTCTTTTTTGGCTCCAACGTAATGATTTCTGTTTTCTTTCAGAAATATCATCAACATTACAACCAGAATTTCAGGGAGAGGGCTGACGGCATCCAACAAGTCATTGTCTTTTTGAGAATCAAAACAGAGCGACTGATCCTGAACCCCCACCGAGCCTTTTAACACCCAGCCTCAGAGCTCCCTTATGCTGCTGCAGGCTGGCCAGGTCACAAGCTGAGATGATGAGCATGACAGACTCATGAGTACGGGTCACTTGTTAACACAAATAGGTCTCAACTTCTTAGCGTAGCATGTTTTACTGTATGTGCTTGTTTTGAAAAACGATGAAAATATAAATAGCTGTTTTTATTCTATTGTATTTCTTACATATACTGCCACAGGGTACACAGTCATCACTTTAAGAATGGTAAGGCTTTATAAATGCAAGAACTTGCATCATGGCAGGCTTCTGTTGCTCGCACTGCTCCAAAGATTTTACTGATGCGCGTGACAAGAAGGAAAGAAAAACATTACATAAGAAACTTAAAAGGAAAAATAAATAGGTCAGCTAAGGCGCAAAGCCTTTTCTTGAGTGACCAAGGTTTTAGATTTTCTGCTGGAAGTTGTTGTGTTTCTCAGCACAGGGGACTATTTTCAGGGACTGCACCATGTCAGTTTTTGTAATGGGTAAACTGTGTGTGTAAATTGAATTTTTCATCTCCATGGCACACAGTGATTCACCAAACAGAAGGCAGGGGTGTTTCCTGGTAATGATGCACAGTGCGCCTTTTTGATGAGGATCCGTCGTCATGTTTTTGTGTCTCTAAACAAAATGACGAGAAGGTGCACTCAGTGAAACATGATCCTAATGAAAAACAGCCCTGTTTTCCCCCGAGACGCCTCTTCGCCATATGCAGCGTTTCATTATCACAGACAGCGGACCTGTAGGCTAGCATGCACACACACACACACACACACACA
>JAPQLA010000012.1:7261215-7271900 GCA_029822935.1 Naso vlamingii | reverse complement strand
GTCATAAGGGAACTCAGAGCCACTCAGGCACAAATTGATCAAACCTCCCATTAAAACATTAGCATGTCTTGAATGGTCTCTGTGAAGGCTGCTAATAGCTAAAGAGTCCACATACGTTCCTCCAACTACGCTTTCTCTCGCTAAGAGCACCCTCATGCAAACATCACAGCATGATGCACACTAGCTCCAGCTTACCCACATTACCGTCCTTATTACATTACATGCGCATTTTCCATATGCATGTACGCTTGATCTATGGCCCTGAAACTGCTGTGCCATCATCATCGCCAAATGGAATAAGTGCAGTGGATGATTAATGTTGTCATAGATACATAAAAACCTCATAAAATATTGAAGTAAATCTGACCTTTTCCATTCTTTGTCCTCCTCATCACTGTCAGAGTCTCGAGGGGCTGCAGAATGTTGAGATTGACACAAAAAACAAGCATACCAACCCCAAACCTTTCATTTAACAGAGGACAGGAGGAGAGTCTCAATCACAAAAAAGCAAACCTTGCTTTGGGTAACACAGATGCTGTGTTAGTACTGTACTGAGAAGTACTGCGCTATATAGTGTGTTCACCATTTTGCAGTAGTGTTCAAATTTTTAGTGGATAGTTTGATTCACTACATAGTGCACTATGAAATACCCACAATGCACAGCAAATTTCAGTGCACATATGATGTGCCTTACATTTTACTCCTGTATACCACAGTGTAATGCAGTCATGTATTTCCGAAGAAGAAGTAGTGGTTAGAAAGCTAGTAGGGTTTGCTAATGTTAGTCAGCATGTTAGCTAATAGAAGTTGGTCAGCTAATTATCGACATTTTAATAAACACCTGAAGCGAGTTTGCTTTCGCCTCCGTCTGTACTGAGACGCAAAAGTTTTACCCAAAGTAGCAAAAAATTCAGAGGAATTATATTCTAACAGCATTAGCCACCGATAGCTAAATCGGCCGTTAGCTTGTGAGTTTGTGAACTATTATAGTTATTGTACGCTATTACAGCTTGCGATCGGGACCAATCAGGACACAGGACCATAACTGACAAAACAAACATCCACATCAGTGAAATTTCACCGGTTTATTTTGGATTTAACGTTGATAAAACTACCATGCAACATCAACACAAACCCCATACATCTCAAAGCTGTACTCCTGTGCGCTCGGTTTGTTTACATGATTCTGGGCGCACCCTCTTGCATCGCACAAATATCCAGCATGTGACGCAATAATTTTTAGAAAATTTCTATGTAGTGTCCGAAATCTTGTTCAGTCATTAGTTCACTGTAATAAACACTATGTCTCTATGAGAGCTACCAGAGTGCCATGACAGACATTCTCTTTTATATGACAAGTTTTTAATTTATTTTGTAAGAGTACTCTTTTCTTAAAGCACAAAAACCTGGAGTCCTTCCTTTTTTAAAACATTAACATTTGGGACTAAACAACAGCAATATGTTAATTTGGTCATTTCTTTTTATCCTCTTTTGTTATGTTTTTTCTTCCTAATTATCTGATAATAAATTATTATCAAACACACCAGTTGTTTTCTTCCACTTGCCCTCTCTTACACAGTGGGCCTTCTGAGCTGATAAGACAAAGAAGAGAAAAAATCAATGTAATTTAACACTGTGTGTTCACCCTGAAAGTGAGTGGAGATACAATCCTGCAGAACATGCAGAAGCATCATCCTGCACTTACATGCCCGGACAACTGACACAGAACACGTTTCTAAAGCCTGAAACGCCAGAATGTGCTGACATAAACTTTCAAGGTACAGAAACTGCAGAATGCAAAGTAAAAGGAAGTGCCAGAGACAGATTGCTCTTTTCCTGCGATCCCAGTTGTCATGGCGATGGTAGTAGCTTGTCGTAAAGTCGAGGTTTGATGTTGCTCATTAGAACGGTAATGATTTGTGGATAGATTGTGCGTGTGGGAGCTGTGTCTCTCTTGAAGCCATATGATGGCATCCTGGGTACTTCAGACACTAGTGTTTACTGAGAGATTCGAGCTTTTTCATCGCTCCTAATGTCATAATTTACATTCTGCTAGTGGACGCTAATGGATCCAACACTGCATCTTCCCTTTTTGTTGAGCTGAATAATCAATTGAAATGCTGGTTTCAATCTTTTTGCTCATACAGAGCACTATAATTGTGTTTATGATGGTATTGCTATTACTGCAGGTATCACTGGTAGTTTTATTGCTATTATCATAATTATTAATGTTAGTGTTGTGTGTTTTAGACCCATGATGGAGCATTTTAAGCAGGTGGTGCATCATTTTTTGCCTGTGATGTGCCGTCATGTGAAATTCTGGCAGGAGATTTGCTTTTGTGCCACACAGTTTGACTCCTTAACTCCCTAACAGCTACTGAACATCTGTCAAAAAATTCTCAGCAGTGTGACACTGTGATGGCAAAAAATAGTCAATATTTCAGCTACAGTTTGCCGTATTTATTCAAAACTAATGGGAGCACATTACTATTTGAAGCTTAAGGAGGCAATATTTTCTGTGAAAAACGCGTTTGTTTGATAAAATCAGGCTTTGAGCCAACATGCTGTTAAGTGTTACTGAGACTGCATTGATTAACCCTGTTTACCCAAATTAAATTTTGGTGTTGGGTGCCCACAGATGTGACCAATTAACGTTTCTATTATGATTTCTTTGATTTCTATAATTTCTTTTCTCTGTTTTTGGCTATATTGAGTAGAGACAGTGAAGAGTCAGACAGTGAACGGGGATAAAGAGGGTTGTGATGTGCAAAAAGGCCGCAGGCTTGAATCAAAAAAGCGACAGTTGCAACCATACAGCTGAGGCAATAATCACCCCCTCACCCCCCCATATACAAAAGAGGGAAATATGACCCCCCCACCCCCATACTGTTATCTATAGATATAGGTTCAAGCTCTGAAAACTACTGTTTCAGTAATTTTTGTATGGCAGTATGACACTAAACACACCTGGTGGCATACCACAAAAGATCAAAAGACGCAGTTACTTTGTGCGTGCTTGCGTGCATCCATGCTCATGCGTGTAGAATTGCATGTATGTGTGAGTACACATTTAGCGGTAAAGGGAGGATTAAGACAGAGGACAGCGGACTGATGAGATGCAAGGTAAGCATGAGGAAGATAAGCGAACAACACAAACAAAACTGTTGGCAGATTTTGTATTTCACTGTTTCAGGGTCTGTTTGGTTGAGACAAAAAGTTTGTGATGTTTGTTTGGTTAGCATTACATGAATTATAACATTCATATCAGCTGTTGCTCTGAGGTCTCTGTCCATTTTTGGGGTTACCTGCTTTTCTCATACTAGTAGCCTCACATAATAGGTTAGGTTAGGTTAAACTTTATTGCCCCCAAAGGAAAATTTGGCTTGGACGCAGTGCATTATTGCTTCATAAAGAACAGTCAAAAAACATCACATTACATCATACAATAAGAACCTGAGAATCATTGACATGGTGTTATATAAATACTTCACATGAGGAAAAACATATGATACGAGTAGAAGAGGTGTGTTATTGTTAAAAACTACCTAATTACAGCCATGAATGAACTACTGAGGTGATACTAAAACAGAAGATAGTAGTAGCTTACCCAAGAGGAAATAGTGACAACTAGGATAAATGCAAACAATTCAAACCAATAAAGTCAAAGTTAAATGCTGGCTAATCAACTGATGATTTCACTGTAACATAAGCTTTAGATAGACGAGAAATAAAATTCAAACATTAAAAGTAAGGCTGAAGCTCAAAAAAAGTCTAAATATGGGTCCTTATTGCCTGGTACAGTTATGTTTGTCTTTAATATAGGAGTGAGTAATATTATGAGAATGCACTGCACAGAAAAGGCATATCGATGTATCTGTGTGTCCCTATTAACTTATCTGTGATTACTGTAAACTCAGGACTTTTGTTAGGATCATCACATGTTAAAGTTAGTGGAATAATTTTAGGACTTGTTTTAGCACCACCACTTGATCCCCCACCCTCACTAAAGTCTGAGTAAGGATTTTGCCTTTGCCATGCAGGCATGTGGATGCTTCCTAGTATCAATTAAACCGGGACAATGTTTCTTCAGTCAGCTTTTTTGTCTCCTTTCACTTTAAAGCAGTCACAGACTGGCCGTTACTGTGTGCAGTGTAATAACTTTTCAGGTCATGATTTCTTGGCAGTGAACTTTTAAATTGACGAAATAGCTACCTGTCGCTGCCATTTGAGGTCGTCATCGCCTGCCAAGTCCAGCTTTACGAATCCACATATTATATGTTTACTGCACCAATGTTGCAATCTGCAATGTTGACAGCTTGTGACAAGATTCAATTTCCACGGCGGTGCTCCAATCCGGGCAGGAATGTACCTCTCCCTATGCCTCTGATTGTAGGTCCTATGAATTTTTAAGTGTGCATCATAGTGACATGAAGGAGTTCTTGGCATATAAAATCATATAGAGTTTTGGCCCCCAAGGCTTCCAGCTCCAGCCTCAGTCCTTTCCCTTTGACATTAAGACCAGAACACGCTCCCTCACAGGAAAAGCCCAGCTTCTGCCTTTTAATGAAAGGTGTTCATCATCACCTTGTCAGCAATGGTGTGTGACTACGACAGGTTGGTGCCACTTAGTCTCCCTAAGGGGAGCTTCGGCTGTCAAGCGGAATATGCAGTCCTGCCATTTTACCTTGACAGACGAACCAACCTGGACAGGACAGGAGAGTGGGACCACATAATGGGCCCTCCAGTTGTCTACCCCTTAAAAAAAGTGATTTGGATGACATTTGCGTCTTATTTGAGTCCATTCCTGCATCTTGTTCTGCTGCGCTAGTCATTCTGTGTTTACACCAACAGATGAATCAGAGCATTACTTTCACCATCATTTATCGCCCACACCATCACATCAAAATCCTCGAAAGGCCCTCAAAGGTCATCCTGCCGGAGATGACCGGTCTCCCCCTTGGCTGCCACGATCGAGTGCTTTCACTTTGCCCCAGTTCCACTGCATGGGTGAACCCTGATCGCAGGCGTACGGGAGGTTGCAGTAATACTAGCTGACATCCTGAGAAGCTGTGATTGCTTGGAGGGCTTCGTGGGCGGGCTGGCTGGATGGTGTGGGTGGCGGCGGAGGGATAGAGGCCATGTCTCGCAAGGACCTTTAACAGCCTTTTTAAAGCTCCGAGAGGGCCGGCCTGACGCCAGCCACTCACAGGAGAGAAATTGCTGACAGAGCTAAAGGGGAGGGAGGGCGGAGGAGGAGGTGAGCAAGAATGTGCAGCAGTTCCTGGAATGCCTTTGAGTTCATCACGTAGTCCTGTGATCCCTGCAAAGACCCAAACACACCACAACCTAATCGCCCTCACTGTAGTCACTGTGTAATTACAACCATTTGCGCTAAATAATTCACCAGGTGCAACTGCTGAAATAACATCCAGCACTCATGGAATGCACTTCAGTGAGCTTCTCCTCAGCAGCCTATTACACCACTTTAGTCTTTGTCAGGCCAGCCTGGACACTGAGATAGAAACATCCTACATTACAATCCCATGACCTGGTACCACTCACAGCAGGCTCAAAGATTGCTGTGTTTGACCTATAAAGGTCTGGCTAAATTGGCTAATATCGCGCTCTGTGCCATTCAGTTCTCTGTTTCTGTGGACAATCATCCATTTCCAGACTGGAGATAAAAGACATTATCCAAAAAGAACACTAAAAGTCCCGGAAAGCTTTATTACTCTCATTTCTGCAATAACTCCCTCAGACTTCCAGTTGTGTGCAATATTTCATCTCAGCACTGAAGAATGAGTTTTCTGACAGTGAACATGAGAAATGCAAGAGACTCAATGGGCATGGCTGGAGGGGGGGCAGCCTACCCACAGAAGATCACAGCAGTGGCAATGAATGCATCAGGAAACACTGCTGTAGGCGAGCATAAGTCAACAGTGCCTAATGTGAGCCTTTGGTATGCATGATGTTAAATAGATTGTGAAAATGCTCTTTTCATGACTAAGATGGAGCTTTTCATTAATCCTAGAGCTGAACCTGCCTCCGCAAAGCAACGAGCATCCCTCGCGGGAAAGACAAAACACCCACGGTGGGCTAGAGAGATCTCAGAGGAGCTCTCATACAGCTCATGGTCTCGCTCTCTTAGCATCCGCCCCCTTAGCTGTTTGTGCATTTGTGATTTGCATGTTTGTAGATGTATGTCATACGTCACATGTGCAGCATGCTGTAATAAGTGTCTATATTCCTGAGCATGTATCATTTTTGTACACCGGGTACGTATGCTTTTGCACTGTGTGTGCAAAGTGTAGGTGGATGTGGTTGAGACAGATATTCGCAGAACTTAAATCATATTCTGCCTTTTATGTGTGCATGCACGGCAGTTGGTCAGAGCAGATATGGGTTTTTGATTTTATTTTAGGAAGCCCCTGCTAATGTTACCCACATGCCGAGGATTAAAGCAAAAGCACAGAGATTTGGTAAATATTAACATGTGTGAATGCTGATAAGTCTGCACAAGCTACTTTTTAATTTGCTACAATATGAAATATACCACAAGAATAACTTGCAAACCTCAATTTAGCACAAATCCCTCTCTGCCTGCTCCCTGCGTTCTTATTACCTCCATTCCTTCCTTCCTTCCTTAGTTCAGCCTTCCATAAATTAAAACTCAACATTGAGAGAATGAGGTGCAAACACGTCCGTACACATACGCATTCATTTGCAGCCACAATTTGAAACCTTAATTGCAGTGATGGAGTAGCAATTGAGGTAGATTATCACATAAATTGACTTATGCCAGCTCGCCTTTGTGTGCCTGTTTGTACATCTGCACCAGTGATTGCAAGTTCCACTGTAATGTGCCCATGCCACTGGTAGCTTTAAATGGTGCACCGCAGATTCAAAATAAAACAAGTTTCGCTGTCAAACTGTCATCCTGTCATGCTTTGTTAGAAAGGAGGCAGAGACAGTTTAATCAGCCGTTGCAAAGTTAAATGAATCACCACGGGACATCAGAGGATTCAGACTTCACTTTGGTGCCCGTAGACACTAATTCTAGGGCACATCAACCAAACAGCAGCTCTAAAGCTCTCTTATGTTCTGTCGATTCTCCAGAACCTGCACCAGACTAATCTCATCATAGCAAGACTGGAAATCTATTTCTGAGAGGAGCCATTTTTTGAAACAAACACCTTCTTCGCAGCAGGCAGAGTGTGTCTTCAGGAGCCAGAGCTGTCCAAAGGTAACACCCCAGGCACCTTTGTAATACCAATGTCAGAGCCAATAATTTTAGCTACATTATTAACACTTGTGAGGTCGGCATGGACATCTGATCCGCAATAGTGGAAGTCACTGTAAACCTGCATTCAGTGCCATTATTACTGCTGATATTTTCATGCTTTTCTGACTGGGAGCAAAGCAACAGAGCAGCAGGACGGCTTAAAGTAGCACATCTTCAAAGCTTCATTATGAATTAGTGTAACTACCTGACCTGAAATCCACTCAACGTGCACCTTAAGTGTGTTGAATGGACAGTTTCAAACAGAGTTTAATTAAAGAAAGGTGCAATGTATAAATCAGTTGTGTGCCCGTAATACAGGAAGACATTTGGGAGGATATTTCACTGCACAATAGGCATTCTGCAATCTGTGTGCACTCGCCCCCTTCAACACCAATCTATGGGAGTCTGTCTTTCTAGAATGGATCCTATTGTGCCCATGACTGCAATCAAATAATGGCAGCAATTTTAAAAATATAAGAAAAGCATTTGTTGTACGGATTTGTAACAAACTGACAATCTAATGTTACAGTTTAAAACACAATTGGGTGACAAAAGGAAAAAATATCAAATGTCTTTAAAAGCTGTGGGCCATTGCAATCAGCAAAGAACAGCTTCAGTGTTTGGTTCAGGCTCCTTTTCATGAAACTCTACTGGAGGGACAATTAAAGCTGGGGTAGGCAATGTCTGGAAATCAAGCTAGCTGTAGCATGAGACTGCTAAGGAAGCAACTCTGCTGCACCTTCCCCTTCCTGTTTTTGCTCCAGCTCATATTTTATTTCGTTTGCTGTTGCTCTCTTTTTTCAGTCCAGTTTACACCAAAAATTCATGACGAGACAGAAAACAGGGAAAGTTGCAGCGGTGTAAACTGGTCCGTCTCAGCTCGACTCAAGCCAGCTGACAGTGTCACCTGCAACTCAACTTGTCAAGTCACCAGAGGCCAGTTTTAGAATGTAAGGCATGTCACTTGTTTCAACAGCCAATCAGCTCATTGTGAAGTCACCTGATGGTAAGAAGTGCAGGAAATAGCAGCAAACAGGAACATTCATTCTCTAAAATGACCCGTGATTGGCCGAAAGGTGCTCGTCACGATCTAAATACAGAGCCAAGGAGAGGTGCAGAAGTCTAGTGTTCTTTCAGAACACTTGAATTACAAAATGCTGAAAATTTATTATGGAATTTTTGCCTGATGACACCAAAAATAAATTGCCTACCCCAGCTTTAAGATATCCCCCATTTTGTGGCATTTAACATATTGATCCAAAATCTACTGATGCAACATTTTCTCCTAGAAATGTTGCTGTGTGATTACATTTGCATCATCATAAGAAAATACTTAAAAATAAAAGTATTTGCAAAGTTTCAAAAATGTTCAATAACACAATATGTCATACACAGCACATTAAAGGATTATCAAACTTTGGATGGTAATGTGAAGGTAAGAAAGAGAATGTGGTTTAACATTTAAAAAAGGGAGGAGTAGCTTGAAGACAAAGACATGTTGTGTTTCCTTTATTAACATTTAACTAGAAATACTGTCTTGCCTGAATCTTTATCAGAGTGCTTTTGCTGCCCAAGCTTAACCACACACTCGTTATGAACCTCAATCTGTGGTGAGTCCTTTACTAATGCCACCTTTTACCTAAAACAATTGGGCAAAACAAACTGATCGGGGAGTAAATAAGTGTAATATCTGGAATATAGGCGTGTCCATAGATGGAATGAGAGCTGTTAACTGTGAAAGTTATATATTATTCACATTATTGTAATACCCCTAACAACATTCAGAGCTAACACTTTTGGACCTATTACACAAAGTTTGTCCCTAATTTGTTTGGTTGCAAACCCATTTGTTATCTGTTAACTAATACTATGTGATTTGATGTAATCACTGTTGCATGTGTTTGACTGCTGCCGTAGGGGTCTTCTGCATTTGTTATGCCTTTTTAATGCTCCTTTTTATGTTCCCACATCAAATGAGTGCGTGTAATGTGAACTCGGTCGCTGATGAACTCAAGGAAAATTATCACCCGGCTCTGCAGCCCTCGTCAGCTCTAAGGAGCTTTATAGCACGGTACAGCAGGGCACCACATAGCTGTGTTATGAGTATGGTGGTATTTTGCTGTGCTATTAATGTGAGCTCTCTCCATCAGTTTGACTGATGGTATTTGATGTGTGACAGGTGTGCAGGTGATTGGCTCACTCCCCTATACCACCCGCTGAGTCAAGATGGTGGTGGTGCTGTGTGGGGCACAACTCAGCTCCGTCTCCTCCCGGCTCACTACACTTGATCCTGTTTCAGTTCTTTGCGTTGTAGCTTGTAAAATTTCTACCTTGCTGATGCCCTTCTGTTGCTAGAGTCTGTAGTTACGGAGGTAAGTCATGTACTTTGGTTTCTTTAATTATATGAGGTTATTTCTGTCATAATGTCCCAGCCAGATTTGTTGTTTGTTGTTGTGGCAGCTGTCCACCCTAAAGCCATATGCTATAGCTCCATCTTTCAAAAAAACCCTTCATATACATACACAGATATACACAGTGATTTCACTGTAACTACTTGACATGGGCGTCGGAAAAGGGGGGCTGAGGATGCTGCAGCACCCCGTGCTGACGAGGGGTAGAATAGTTGCCAGTTTGGCCAAGGACTACAGATAAAAACTAGCCTTTTGGCTAATTTGGTGTATTTACATTAAAGGTCATTAATATGCACTGTCCTGGAAAAATAAACCAAATAAATAAATAAATATCTAATGTGCTTTTAGAAAAATTGTTTTACATTCTAAAAAGCATATGGTAAGGTGCTGACAGAATATACATGGAAAAAAAACATGTTTAGAAATCTGCAAAGTGAATTGGTTCCCTGTTTTGGAGGAATGAAATCTTGCCAGGTCAATGTGCAGGGTTGGGCGAGCTATAATAGCGAGGTAAACTTGTGGGGAGAAATGTAGCAGTAGAGAGGCCAGCAGCTGCAGCCTCGGTCTGCAGGCAGCCTACATGTTGCCTTCAGGAACCTTCGTGAATCACAGAGTTGAGGCAGAGCAGTTGCAGGACATCAGAGGTAAAACCAGAGAACATTTTCTCTGTAACATATGACCCGGTTTGACTGAAATTGCTGTTTTATGCAACATATTAACATGCATCGTTAAGTATTGTTTTCAAAGTCGCCATCAAAGTTACATATCGTTCCTTTAAAGGAGAAGTTTGTTTTTTACACATTAAGCCCTTTCATTGGGTTCATTATGTCAGACATGACTGAACATTCTGTGAGTTTCTAGTCTTTTAAAAATGAGCATTTATTGTGTTTTTTGAGCAACTCTGTGAGTGCCCGTGCACCTCCATGTTTTCAGCTAGCAGCGACGTCAGCAACGAGCTCGAGCTCTCGGCACTGCAACATTCGTCATGATAT
>JAPQLA010000012.1:7122312-7132988 GCA_029822935.1 Naso vlamingii | reverse complement strand
TGATGGGAAATCTCATTTTAAATTCTCCTCACTGTCATACTGCTGTTTTCTGGAGTTACTTTATGTCTCAACAGGGCTTGAACTGATAGTATGCTTCATCAAGTGTCCTTTAGGCAGTGCAGAAGAAAGAAGCCAGTTGGCACTCTGGTGCTGATTCAGTGTAAACGTACCTCCATTAGACACTCTGCCATAAGGTAGTTTCATATTGTGTAACAGCTTCTCTGGTTCTGCACGGGACTGCCTTTTAAAACTCTCGACAGATTTATTGAGATAAAATTTTCATTAGTAATACGCAATATATTCCAAGGATTAACAATCTGCCGCCCACAGCAAGGTGTAATAACATTCAAGCTGAGAGACAGAGCAGAAACAGTAAAATATTTGGTTGTGACAAAAGGATGAAAAGTGCTGAAGCGTATTGCTGCCACGTCATTAAAAATTAAAATTGGACCAGTAATACGTTTTAACGGGATAGGTTTATTGTTATAACAAAAGTTTCACGTCGGAATGTGATATTTTCACATTATTTTTACAAATAAACTTACATTGTTAGAACACATGACTTACTGTTAAAACATTAAACTTATCACATTCTAACATCATAATTTATTGTCGTAACAATAAACTTACCAAATAATAACAAGAAACTTATTGTTATAGCAATATACTATTTATATTGTTAAAACGTGAAACGTATCACCTTATAACGTGATAATTTATTGTTATAACAAGAAATTATCACGTTATAACATGTTAATTTCTTATAACAATAAATTATCACCTTTTATCATAATAAATATATTGATGTATCAAGAAATTATCACACTATAACTAGAGACTATCATGTTAGAACATGATAAGCTTATTGTTATGACAATAAATTATCAAGTAATAACTAGTAATTATCAGGTTTTAATATGATAAGTTTATTGTAATAACAATACACCTATTATGTTTAAACATGATACTGATCCATTTTTATTTTTATGGCATGGCAGTAACATGCTTCTAAACTATAGACACAGAAACATTGAATAAAATTGAAGAGAACAGGGGATGTTTACAGCTGCACCTGTTTTTAACCCTACATTTCCTAGTGTGCCATCATGACATTATATTGCATCGTACATTCCTTATTAATGTCACTGCATTACAAAAGCTAAATATGCATACTGTCTGTCAGTTTAAATGGCAAAAATTGGATGAAATCAACTGAATCTTATTTAAATGAATTGTTGAGGACATCTTCATTAACTCAGATTGCTTCTTGATTTCATATCGTACCTTTATTTGTTGTCATGAAGGTAAACTGTACATATGGGGTGACAAAAAGTGCCTTGAGAGAACGAAAATCTGTATTGTGAAAGTAAATGACTAATATTACAGTAGGCCAAAAGGAGATTCAGATCAGCTATAGCAAAGCTGGTTTCCTCTGCAGTGTGAATTTATGATTTTAATATTAACTTGACTTCTGCACACCCATCCTTAGATTAATTGCCATCCTTACAATTAAGTCCTGAGGTTATTTCACATTACATAAGAGGAAATATGTTGTTTGTTTTTTTCTTCTACACACATAGGTGTGTGCTATTTATAGGCCTCTTCTGAAAAACGGCATGCTGAAAGTGTCCCAGATTCAGCTGAGTCATGTAGTCGCTGTACCGATTTCAATGGGAGATTGCGCACAAGTAGTTCCGGAGGTTGGGAAGATGGTTTTGTTGCTGTTTTTGTATGTGGTAAAGAGGTCATGTTTTTTTTTCCTCCAGTGTAATGAAAGGGAACAAACAGGTGCCTTCAGACTTATCACCGGGAGAGGGAGGGGGGTAGAGAGAAGAGGAAAGGAGATAATGGTATTGAACAAAGTTAAGAGCCTAAATTTTCACATTTCATTCCCCTTTTATCATTTTATTGTAATACAATTGAAAAAACCTTATCCTTTATCTCTGTTTTGTGTATTTTCATTCCATCCGCCTTTCGCTTGTATACGATCCCTCCTATAATAGAAGCCAAGGACGGCCAATTCATCTTTAGGAAGAAATTTCTGAACATCACATCCTCGTGGCTACAAAAACCAGTCCTGCCAGTTTTGTGCCTTTCTTTTACGCTCAAGGATGACGATGTTTGTGTTGTGTGCACATCACGGGTGCCTCGATTGTGTGCTAAGAGAGCACTGAGTAAATGAGCTTAAAAAAGAGAGGGAGTTTAGAGAGAGCTCGGCTAACGGCACACAGGAGGCATCGACTCGGCTTGTGTACAGGCACACTCTAACGTTCAAAGGAAAAGAGTCCGCCTTCAGTTTCCCTGAATTAATTCAGCTTTGCGGCTCATTTTCTCCAGTGCTTGGGTGTGTTGACAAGTAGCTCGTGCTTTTCTCCTGCTCTGATAAAGAGGCATGGCTTTATCTAGGCACAACCTCTACCTCGTCTTCTGTAAACAGGTCTTTCTGGGCGCTCATTTGAGCCAAGTCTAGACCTTGCAAACAGTATTAAACCCACTTGGAACAATTTGATGGCTTGCCCTGTTTAACGATGGACAAGACATTGACCTGGCCAGTACCCCCCCAGTGGATGAGCATTAGACTGACTCTGTCACTCGGTCCCACTATGGTGGGAGATGATGCTGTCCCAAATGAATGGAGGTAATTTGTGGCTGGTATTTTTAACTGTCTTTGTCTGGATATTGTGGTGTGAGAGCTGTCTTTGGTGTGAGGCTCAGGAGGAAAGAGTAAAGAAGGAGGGGGAGTGGTGGGATCTGGTAGTGAATCATAATTAGTCCACTTCAATCCCTCTTACTTCCTATTACCATCTTATCTCGCCCATATGTTTCATCGCCTCCTGCTTTATTAGTCTTTTTCTTTGTTTTATCCGTCTCCTGCTCATTCTCTCCCTCTGTCTCTCTCTCTTACTCCCTCCTTCCATCATTTCTCCTCTCAGTCAGGCCAAATTTGACAGCAACTTCTTTTCCAGATAACAAACAATGAGTGTCAGTCCTTGCCGATGACTGACGGGTCACGGAGACCCAACTTGGCCTTTTACCTAATTGTTAACACCGGAGCAACAGGGCTACAGACGGCCAATTACAGAGGAGGTTCAATCAATAGCCCTTTACTTTGCCTCCCTCTGTTGGCACCGCTTCTCCCTGCCCTGACTGCCGTACTGACTGGCGGACTACCCGTCTGGGAATGTGTGAGGTGATTGCAAGCAGCTTGAAAGCTTGCATAATTATGTTCTGCCTGCAGCTGTAGCCAGATAACACCAATGATGGATGTAGTGAGCAGCCCTGCATAGGTGGATGCTTAAGTTTTCCACTCATTGTGGAGGTAGTGGCAATTCTTCCAAAGTTGACCAGTGCTTTTTTCCCCCTTTTTCCCCCCAAATGTATCTAAATTTTATATCATGCTACTTGTTTATCCAGGCTTTTCCCTGTAAGTAGCCTCCGTTGTGTACTAAAAATGGATGATGTGATATGAGCATCTGAAAGTACATAATGGAATTAGCCTCTTTTCTGTTATGCAGTGTGACTGGATGAGATGAAAAAGACAGAACTTGAGGTATCTTCTCTTCTCTTCTTTTCTCTTCTCTTCTCTTCTCCTGTAAGAGTGCATTAGAGACTTTTGCTGACTTGAATCACTGCTGCCCCCCCTTGTCCTATCATCAAAGTAAGATGTAAATGAATTAAAGCCATCTGCTAATAAGTAGGGGCTTGAGGAGGCTCTTTGTTTCAATATCCCGTGTTAGCCTAAAAAATTAGCGTTGCTCCTGCGGAAGAGGATCGACTCTGTCATCCTTTTACATTCTCGTCATTCTTTGCAGAAAAAAAGACTGTGATTTCGGGCTCTAACTGCTTGTTCCTTTGCCTCTGATGGTGGTGTCCTTTCTGCACTGGCAAGATCAGAGTGCCTCTGTGCAATTCTAATCAGTGCAGTGGGGAGAGGGAGGGGTTGAGGTGGGATAAGGTTAGAGAGAGACAGACAAAGAAAGAAAGAAGAGCGAGTGTGTGTGCATTTGTATGAGAAAGAAAGAGGAGCAAGATTGAAGGAAAAAAGGGGTAGAGAGGCAGACGAAGAAAGAGTAAGAGTGTGTGTGTGTGTGTGTGTGTGTGTTTGAGAACGAGACGCAAAGAGCGAGACAGAGGGAGAGTGCAAGCCAGAAATGGAAAGAGAGAGAGGGGGGGGAGGCAGAGGGAGGGGGATTGATATAGTGGGAGAGTGAGGGAGAGAGAGAGGTGGTTACGTGGAGCAGCACCCCACTTCATCAGGCAGCATACGGCAGCCCTGCAGTGCGATCACACAGTGTGGGAATGGGGCTATGAGATCGAGAGCGAGAGAAAGAAAGCAGAGAGAGACAAGAACGAGGAGGGGGGAGTTAAAAAGAAGAGCTTGAGGGATTTGCTCGGATGAGAAGGGGGGATGATCACTGAGTCTGCTGCCTGTCGTGGATGTTGGATGGACGTGGCAGCAGTGGCTGAGGTTGAGGCAGATCTGTGATCTCCTGTGCAGAAGTAGCCGGCGTCAGGACGTTATGCCCTGTGAGCAGTGAGGGGTAGCGTGTGTGAGCCAGGAGCAGCTGCTGTGACTGCATCTGCGCTGCCTGCATGTCTCAGACAGTCAGGGGATGCAGCAAACCTCTGCCCTGAGCACAGAGGCTGCTAGCTGTACCCAGCGAGGAGAAGAACCAGGTGGGCTGCGGCGGGAGTGGGGGGCGCCTGCCTCAGGAAGGAGCTAGCTTAAGCTGCACTGTGGTCCTGCAGTACTTCAGAGTCAAAAGGCTCACCTGCCCTCCGTAGGATCTGAACCTGGATTTACTGCTGTGAGAGATGAGAAGCACGTTCTGGAGGAGCCGCACAGCCAGAAGCCTGCTGAAGAGTGTAAATGCTGGGCAGCACAGGGAACAGTGGCACCACCAAGGACACTGAGCCTTTTACCACCGGCAGACAGCTCACCTGGAGGTTTATCAAGGAATCTATACTTGGATTTCATGATGAATTGAGGAGTTTGGAATCAGCACACTGTGGAATTCCTAAGCCAAGATTTCTTTTTTTGAAGTAGGATTTACAATATGTCTACCTGACCGCACTCCTTGTGGCTCTGGAGTAAGGACAAAAAAAAATATTTCAGCAAATGTGTATTCCTTGATCAAAAATAACATGAGTACCTCAACAGTACTTTAGAATGCTGCTACCTTCATTGTATGAGCCGTGTCCTAGCTCTCAAAGAGGTTGACCAATGAAGCCATGGGACTCAGCCAGAGCTTTACAAGTATGTGGTGAAAACCCTGACAAATTTATTTTGGAGCACCTGAATATTTCTGTGTTGCACAGTGATGGAGTTATTGCTGATTTTAGAAAAAGAAATAATGGGGATCGTTTTAGCAGAGTGAAGAATGTGTGATGTATGAAAATGTCTAATTTAGTGGTAGAATTTTCCATTTTCCCTCAGCCTAAAAATTAGTCTCTTGACGTGTAGTGTTCAGTATTGTAATGTTCTTGGACTAGCTAGACACTTGTTTTCACAGTCGCTCATCTGCTCACTAAAGGAATGTTTAGTGAACCCTGTTTGTTGGAAGATGCCGTAGTGGCTCCGTCCAACATAACTAACGATACCAAGCTTCAGATGGGCTTCCTTCCCTGCACTACCTCCACCCTCGCCTGACATTTCCAGTCAGTCACACTAGCACCAGTGGGTGTATATTAGCCTAGTCAGTCCCCTGCAGGGCTTGAGCTGGGCCTGCAGCACTTCCTATCCTCCTTCTGTGTTTGAGTTAGCTGGGCCCCCGCCTTTACCTTGGGAGCCCCTCATTCCCGGCCTGGACCCTGTCTCCCCCCCACCCTGCCTGGTGCTGCTGCACTCGGCTCTGCCTCTGCTGGCCGAGGATGATGTGGCAATGCCATGTGTCGTCCTCTGAGTGCCGCTGCTACCGGCTGAACGGCTTCTCCCTGCTGAAGCGCTTCCCTCTCTCGGCAGATGGGGCCTGTGGTAAAGCCCTGGACCAGCCGGTGGGAGAGTGGCTGGAGCACGTGGGCCTGCCGCAGTACGAGAGCAAGTTCCTGCTCAATGGCTTTGACGACCTACGATTCATGGTGAGTCACCTGCAGCACGTCATCTCAGGGGTCGGTTCCACTTTACATCACTCTGTCTCTCCTCGTGTCAACCTAGCTGCATTTGGCTTTTTATGTCACCACTCTGCTCTCTCACCCTCTGCTTGTCTCTAAGTAGCTCCACTCAACCCCCCTCCTCTTCCTCTTTCTTTCTCACTCATCCTTGCACCCTTTCTCCTCCTTTCACCCTTTCCCCTCTCTCCTTCATGACTCCTCCTCACCTCAGTGCAGTGCATGACCCTGCCAGGATTTATGGCCCCACACTGAGTCCGTTTAAAGAATATGAGCTGTCATCAATGGCAAGACAAATGACAACCAAAACCCATTGAGTTTTCCTCAGCATTCCCAATCATTCTGTCTCATTTACTGCAGAATTCCAAAGCCGCCTCCTTTCCCCTATATCGACTCTTCTGATTTACAGTCACTGGATTTGACCCTTGGGAAGATTAACCTGGAAAAACAATTCTCAATCTAAACACACTATAGTTTTTTATAGAGTGCCTAAGTCACGCCCCTTCCTGTGGACCCCATGGGACCTTAGTATGGAAAAAATATGAACGGTAGTCAAAGGGGGAAGGAAAATTATTTTTTGATCCAGTTTGACTTTGTGCCCCGAATTACACATGATGTTCGTCAAATTAAATTACATTTTTTATGTGAAGAAATTCTATTTTTCGTCCAACGATTGATGTAGTAGCTTGTGAAAATAAATAATTCTAAAGACTACAACACCAGTCGCGTCACTGACGTAAGAACATTTTCCCTCCTCTGACAACCGAGATGCCTAACTCCCCCTCCGAGTAGCTGCAGCTCTCAACATGATCCGATTTATATTAATGGTTTTCACCTCTTTTAATACTCTTCCCCTCGTTCCGGAAGAACGCTGTGAAATCTGCGAAACTGACGGTCACGTCTGTGTTGATTACGTATATTGTCTGAGACGAGACATGTAGTTCACTGAGCGATCTCACAAAAAATGTTGCTTTACTTTACTGTTTGACGACATAATTCAGCTTTCTGTACATGAAAAATTAGCTTTTAAATTCCCAACCATAATATGTGTAATTCAGGGCATGGGATCAAAACATAATTTGTCCCTCTCCATTCACCACTGTTCATATTTTTTTTCCAAATTAAGATCCCATGGCCTGGAAGTGGCGGGGCGTGACTTAGGCGCTCTATAACTACACTTTGCATGGTTGCTCCCCAAATCTCACTGAACAACCCCACCCCACCCCCACTCTGCTTGTGGTGCTTATGAGATGGTCTTGCAATAGTTGCACAATATATTATTACACTGCAGCAGCATGCACTAACACTGTATTTATATAATGCATAGTCCCAGTTTTTAGATGTTAATTAAACGTGATTGCATGCATGCGGTTATTCTGGGTACAAATGTATTATTTCACACGGATGTAACTGATCACAAGCCCCATGATTTGTCTACACTAAAAACAGTGTTTCAGGAAAGCACTGACACATTTGGGATGAGTACTTTGCATCTTTCAAATGCCTCAATCAGATTAGATATTGATAAATTCACTTAACTGCAGCTCAAAGGACATTCACTATCTGACTAAAAGCGTTATCATGTTTCCCGTAAAGAACATCGCAAGGATACTTGATATTGCATTCAGCGATGATTGTCAGAAAGACCATTACATTTTCAATCCCCAGGCCATGTTACTCTCAAATACATGGCGATACACCGTAAATAAATAGGCCCAAAGGGTAAACGCGGACATCTCTCGGACCACAGAGCTGCATTAACACCATGGGCTATATGTTACATCAGTTTGTCACAGCTGAGCGCAGTTAAGTGAGACCAGTAAGCTCAGAGGAAAAGTGGTTGTACTCTCACAGTGCTTCAGTTGAAGACTGCTGCTCTCTGACCTGCTTTTCTCTCTGTTAAGACATGAGATCACAACATAATGGGAGGCCTTAAAAACATGTGCTGCATCTGCTACTATGAATCAGTTCGACACACAAGACTGTTTATTAGGTGACAACACACCTTCGCATATGTTTCATATATGCTTATATATGTGTGTGTGATATGAATATGTTTCATATTCATATCACACACCCATAGGGGTGTGTGATATGAATTACAGCTAGACAAATAAATCACCCAAGATGGTACATAAGCAGATGTTTATGGTCACATTTTCTTAATTAAACAAACTAAAAGCATCACTTCTTTTAATAATTTTAGGATATGTCATTCATTTATTTTTAAGAACACAGACTGTGACACGAAAGGGGAGATAAATAAGAAATGGCATGCGGCCAAAGTCTCAGGCTAAATTTGCACTAATATTCTTGTTTACAAGTGTATGTATCATATCCACTCGACCCCTGGACACCCAAAGATCCTTGTTTTTATCAATCTATCTCTCTTTCTCTCTCTCTCTCCATATATATATATATATATATATATATATATATATATAAATTTTAGGGATAAAGGAAACAAAGATATAATTAATTCTGCATATCAGTCCAATTCTTTGCCAATTTCCTTTTTGATTTCTGTCGTCGTGATGTCGTGATCCATCCACACTTGAAGTCACTATTTTAAATACAGTACCGAACAACTAGTACTGTGTCTTCAATTGATCAGCTAAGAGGAATAAAATTCAGAATGACTGAACAATTAAGAACAGGTTCTTATCGGTCCTTATTCTCAAACCCATCCATAAAAAATGGGTTGTAAAATCTTTACTGGCTGGAAAAATATGTTATCATATCCAGGTGTACATCATTATATTGCTTAATAACAGTGTGCATATGTCTAGAGAATAATTTGAAAGAAGACTAAGCAAAGCTTTTTGTCTTATTGCAATGAAGATTTCATGATGATCAAAATTTTCAGGATATAACGTGATGAGGACGATGGGTCTTTAGTAATTCTGATGTTCATTTTCATTCCACAACTAATGAGTCCACTGGACTTGATGTGTCAAAGAAAAAAATCATTAGCTTCACAAGGCAAATTACCCATGATATTTACAAGGTTGTGGAGGTTGCAAACAATGGAAAGGTCAGAGTAGTCACGCAGACATTGTGAATGTTTAATATTGCGCCCTTTAGATTCTGCCAGATTAGTTTCAGATGTGATCAATCTAGCTGAACTTGAACGCCGGATTCTGTTTGTGGGATTAAATGTCAGTCAAAAATTTCCACACATTTTTTATAACATATATCTTATTGCTCTGATGTCCAAACTAATGTGGCATCTGCTGTGAAATGTCTTAGAAGTTCCCTATCATGCATTTAAGTTGCATTTCTTCTGCATTAACATTGCATCAGAATCTGCAGCCTCCGCTCGCTCATATGATATAATGTAGAACTAAACGTACATATAGGAGCACAAAACTGAAACCTCTGTCTTTGCTAGATTATTGTTGCGCCAGCTGACTCTTGAAAAAGTAACAAAATTTGATTTTTCCTCTGTTGGTGCATAGCAGTAGAGCAGTTCCAAATCACTGTTGCATTAACTATGTGCATTTAGTGAGATGAAGGACTTCTACCATGGCTACATCTGCAAGTCGTATCAGATTAAATCAAACTACGATAGCTCATAAGCTATGTAAGAACTGAACCATACATTCCCGTCACATGTTTCAAATGCAGCATGAAATAATAAGTTTGCCAAGTCTCCCGAGGCATCGTCAAACTTCAGACTGTATTAATAAAAGTCGAGGATCTATTTTTGGCCTCCCTTACATCAGACCCCGCTTCATTTTGACCTTTATGCTAGCGATCAGTGAGTAGTCTCCAAACTGCACCCTGATACAGGCCTGTGTTTGCTGCTGCATTGTGTTCTGAAACCAATCCAGTAAGAGCAGATTGACTAAAAGACTACAGAACATTTTAACATTCTTGGCCAGGAAGAATCAATCTGTAGCAGTCTACAGGGAGAAATGCTTAGCTCCACATTTTCAAGGTTCTCCTTGTATCTTCATTCCTGCCTATAAACAGGAATAAGATGACAAAGCAGCGGGAGCTGCAAATATGAACGTCTACATGAAATAGACAAGAATCTGCTTGTCAGTCAAGATTTCGGTAGGTAGAAAATGATTATTGTTAATTGTTTCTTCTGCCTAAATTAAGGACTTGTATCAAGCTGTAATGAAATATTCTAATTTTCCCTTTTTGGACAATTTAATTTCTCTCAATGAGGCACAACTGCAAAGAGATCCCGTAGATGCTGCTGCAGTTATGAAGGCTTTGTTCCCTCTGAGTCGCACCAGATCAGATTGATTACTCTTGGCATGCACAATTTATTTGACTTCATTGTCCTCCCACTCTGCTGTTGCGGCTTGTGTCAGTGATGTGCATATCCTGTGTGTGTGTTCATGTGTGTATGCTATGAGTAAGTACGTGTTTGCACAGCTGTAATTCAGCCTTGGTAGTTACAGTATAGAGAAAGTCATGATACTTGTATTAACCTATGTTCTCGCAAAGCTGGTTGCCATATATCAGTTTTATATCTTTTCTCTGTGTGTGTGTATGTGTGTGTTTTCAGTGCAAATATTTGAATTATTTCACTATCATATGGTTCAACGTTAATA
>JAPQLA010000012.1:7009705-7023556 GCA_029822935.1 Naso vlamingii | reverse complement strand
TGGACACACCCACTGGCAATTGCGTCAGCCATATATTAACCGTAACCACGTCAACCCAGCATATGTAGCTGAAGCAGTGTTTCCACAGAATTTGGACAGCTGTACTTCCACAGCAGCCAAACATTCACATCCTGGAAGACTTTTACGCATCCGAGAAGTTGTGAAATCTACGTTGCTGGAGCTCTGAGCTGAAACGACGAGAGAATAAAGACTTCAAACTCCAACTCAAGCTCAGGAGAAAGCCATAAGAGAGACATTTTGTCAGATTTTATCTTTAAAAACCTTTGAGGCCACTTCCACGGGGCGAAAACCTTCAAGATGAGCGACTTTTGAGCGCGACCACCGGGAGACCCCGAGGACGCTCCTGCATCGCCGACAAGAAGAAGACAAAAGAAAAAACAATAAGAAGAACGAGTATTTGCTTCGCATCGCAGCCATGGACCAGGGAAAGGTATTTATTTATCCGTGACTCATTTCACTACAACGAGCTTTAAATGCTGTCAAACCGGCTCGGCAGCTTTTCTCGAGCTGCTGTCAGAGAATCGGAACGAGTTCAGTGAGTTCACCGTATTTCAGCACGCGGAGGCTCCCACATGTGCTCTGATGGAGCGTCGTGATGATGCAGTTATTACACTTTTTATGTTACCTAACCGTATTGCGTCGTTACTAATGAGGTGCGTTCTCTATCCTCGTTAGTTTAATTAAATCACTTTTGGCGCTTTTGTCTCCTTTTGTCTTATATTTAAGTTGTTCAGTTTGTGTCTGCACTTGACTGAAGTCGCTCTAGATTTAGATTTATTAACCTCCATAAAATTATTTTCCTGTGATGTGAGTATAAAAGTTGGTAAAAATTTTGAATTAGAAGTTAAAAATTTATATTTCGTCTTTTATTTCCGCGTCTTCCTGAACGTCATCGCGCGTGGGTGCTTTTTTTCCCCGGTGTGTGTGTTAAAGTGTATTATGCAGCATTATGTCATTGAAAGCCGTAGTTCAGGTGGTTTGATCCTGTTAAAAGACTACGTGACTTAAGTTTGACATTGAGCTATTTATACCTGCGTCTTATAAAAGTACCTCAGTAAGACCAGAGACGAAGAAAGTACTTCAGTAACAGCAATACAACAACACACTCTGCTACACAATTACTATTTAAAGAAAACACCTTAAGAAAAAAAGCAGCAGTATGAGCAAAATCTGCTCAAGGTAAAAATACAGATGTGGCTCTTTATATAGCAGGATTGCTTTTGTAGATTTGCAAATAATTTTCAGTTATTTCCTGCTTAATCAATACTCACTTGATCTATAAAATGTCAATAACACCGTATCCAAAACAGAAAACATCAGTAAATTAAGAGAATGTGCTGACTTGCTCTTTTTTGAGAAATGCTTGACTGAAACCAGAGATAATTCTTCGTAGCGTTTTACATAAGCAACTCAACATGTTTGTTTATTTGTAAACATTCAGAATTGTTGCCAGCAACACATTTCAAACAAAAGCCACAAAAGACCAGGAAAGTTGCTTGGAACATTTCAGAGGATTTTTGTGTATTTTGGAAACAGGTGATTGTTTCATGGATGAATACAAAGCGCATTTTTTTTGTTTGTTTGTTTTTATTTACATTGTACACAGTGTCCCAGCTGTTTGGGAATCAGGGCTGTGCCAGTAAATAAGATCCAACAGTGTAAAACACCAAGTTAGATTATTCAAGTCAGTGAAAAGCAGCAAACTCTCATATTTGAGAGGCAGAAATCATCAGATAAATTACTTTTCACTTCATACGCTTGTTGATTAAGTGACTAAAGGTTTGTTATTTAGTTATTACTGATGCATGAACATGTAAGAAGCATTTCTAAGTTGTAGCTGGAGGTTGTTCTAATTTGTCTGATGCCTAAAATTCTGTTCGATAATTATTTAGTAATGTGTATTATAAACTCATCATCATCGCGGAAGCTTGAAGAAAGGAAAAAAGTTGCATTCTGCAACAGTACAAACTTTAAAAAGTACAATACAGCTAAAACAATACAGTACAGCTAAAAGAGTAAAGCTCAATAATGTGACCGCTATCTAAGACACATATAAATGAGCTCATTGATCACTAACAAAATTGTTAGTTTAAGCCCTAAACTCAATGCAGAATGACAAAGAGAGCCTGTAGAAACTTTTGTAATTTTTCTCAAGAAATAAATCTTTCATTCAAATTAAATACTTTCGATCTAAATAATCCCTTTGTTCATCTGTTTGGCTGTGACAGCCCTGACTTATTGGTGTATGATAATACTGACTCGGTCCTGGTACGGCTCGTAGTCAGTGTCATACACACAGACATGCAGCACAGTGAGCTTCAGTGAAGCACGTACGCCAAAGTTGTCCCTCCTCTTCCTCCTCCTTGTTTTCTCATCAGTGTGAGAGCCGTTAGCCCGTCGGAGCAGCAAAGCGGCCCAGTCTGACATGGTGGTCAGAAAATGTTCCCTAAGCTCCTGCTGCTCAGTGTCCGCACACTGTTTTTTCCACCGTGCACACAGCTGGACGGGTTTGTGGTGGACGTGATGGGAACGGCGCTCTCTGTTCCCAGTTTCCACTGTGACACTGACACAGCAGATTTCTACAGAACGTGAGAGCCTACCGAGGGAATACATCAGCTGCGGGGCATTAAAGCCGTAACCCTTTCCTTCTCAGGCTGTTTGCTTCACTCAGTGCCTTTGTTTGTGTGTCGTTGCTTGCAGCACAGTTGAGCTGTTTTTGTGTGACTGTCGGTTAACAGTAGTTTAGCGTGGGCTAATTACTGTCTTGTGGTCAGGATTTTCATATGTGACTTGTACTTACTGTGATGCTGCCAGTTTACGTGCAGCCAAAGTCAAGCACTTGCAAACTTCAGTGACTGGGTGAAAGAAGTAGGAAGTGGTAGAAATGTGATTCGATTTACAGGAAAGTCCACGGATGCAGAAAAGAGTGCTTGCAGAAAAACCTGCCCAGGCAACTTTTTGTTTCAACAAGGTGTTGTCCTGTTGATCTCACGCAACAGGCTGGGTCCAGGGTTACCTGAGATGTATTTGTTTAAGGTAGATGTAGAACTGAACAGTTGCATTTTATTTGAACCTTGGAATGGTTTTGAATTTGTTCGACACATAGTTATTCGAATTTCAATTCAGGGTTCAGTTTTGTTTTTTTTGTTAAAACAATTATCAGTCTATCTATTAGAGGGCCCGACTGATATATCGGTTTGCCGATATCATCGGCCGATACTGGCCTGTTACAGATGGATCGGGATCGGTGTATGTGCTGTCCGATAAGTGACGATGTTAAAACAGTTTTTTAAGGCTTGAAAAAATGCTTGGACAAGTAATTAAAGAACGATGTAATCACATAGTTAGTCCAGCAGAGGGCGGGCTGTTATTTAACTGGTAATCAGTAAAGTGTTAACTGCTCAGTCCACTGGTGTTTACACTTAAGTTTGTGAGGTGTCCTTCCTTCATGACGTTTCTCTTCTGAACGGGCTGTGTGTATTCCCTTCATTCATGCAAGGCTGTACGATGGTGCATTGAATCTAAATGAACTGTAGCTTTTTGGTTATGAAAGAGCATTAAATCGGCCCATAGTATTCCTTATTCATAAAAATAAATAATTATGATGATAATTACAAATAATTATGATGAAAAAATGTAGTGGAGGCAGGATATCTTACATTTGAACAAACTTTATTCTAAACATCACTGAACAGTAAACACTTCATTTATTAGTTATTAAATAAGGGGTTGCCCTCTGCTGGACAAACTTCTAATTACACCATTATAAATCACTAGTCCAGGCATTTCTTACAGTCTTAAAAAACAGTTTTAATACTGGCACATTTTGGGGAACACATATGCCAATATTGATATATCTGCCATAGGCCAATATCAGTGGATTATGTCTGCAAACCGATACATCTGTCGGGCCCTGCTTATTGCATAGCATAAGTTAACCAAAGTTTTACCCAAAGCTTCTACATCAAAGCATGCCAAGCTACTGATGTCTTCACATTTTTGGCCACTTAAGAGCGTCACTCTCAACAACAGGAAGCTTTGTTTGGGACTGAAAACTCACATCAGTCCTCTTGTTTTCTTCACAAAGAATAAAAATGGTAATTGGGGTCAAGCATACAGTTGACCTGCTCTGTTTGGAACAAAACAGCCCCTAAACTTTACATTCCTGACAGACTTGACAGCACAGGTATTTTGATTGGGGGTCCAGAGCCAACAACCTGCCTCACATTGTACAGTCTTAACTGCACAGGCTTAATTCCTCTCCATCCACTTCCTTTCAGTCATCTGCCAACTCCCGCCTTCTTTAAGACAGTCCAGTAGATTTACTTTCATCTGCATGACTAGCTCCCTTCAGTATGTCTTATAATGTAACTGTCAGCTGTGTTCTAATGAAGCCTAATGAGGCTTTGCTGCAAAAGTTGGGACTTGGAGATCTGGGAGGGTTTTAATTGAGATGAACGAGCAAGAGTGCACATTAATTCACTTTCTTCAGAAACTGGAGGGTTTTTTGCACACTGTGCAAAGGTTGGGTAAACTTGGCTTGCTTGGCAGAATTTGTATGTCTTGACTGCACGATTTAATTAATTAGCTCTGTTTAATAAATCTGAACTGACAAGGGATGGTCGACACTTAGAAGTTTGGCCTCACCTCTGACTATTAAATACAAACTTATTTTCAAAAACTAAAGAATCGGGATAAAATCGAGATTGTGATTCTGCCATGAAAAAAATCGTGATGTAATATTTTTGCCATATTGCCCAACCCTACTTTAAAAGTCACCAATGTAAGCAGTTTTGCTCCTTAGTTTAAAAGTTATAAAGTGACTACACACCTTATCGCTACATTTTTGTGTGTACTTGTACAATGATTGTCCCCTCCCTTGTTTTGATCTTGATATCCCTCTGATATTGCTAATGATAGTGATAATTAATCAGATATCAAAACCTGCTTGAGGCAACAGTCACTGAAACACACTGCACATGCAGTCTCCTGTCTCTGTTATGTAAGAGTCCTGGTGTTTGTAGTAGCCGCACTAATGTTTGGAAATAAGAGCCTAATGGAAAACAAGTTTTTATCTCATCTCATAGAACAGATAAGGTGAAAACATTCCCCAGTTGTGTTTACTAATAGTCTACTCAACACGTATACATAAATACGCACCTTTGAGAGTGATAACCTCTCTAAGGCCTCGGTGTTTCTCATTGTTCGGTGATGCTTGAATAAAGGTTAATAATAATCAGAGTACCAGGAAACTCTTTCTCCTCTTGTAAGAAGACTTTAACTGCACATGCTCCGAAATTAATTATACCACGAGTGTTCAAACCTGAGATTTCACAGAAACGCCACGCCTGTTTTTGCTTTTTTTATTTTTGCTCTTACACAGTTGAGAGACACCACAATAAGCAAATGACACACAGCTGGTAGTAACAAAATTAAGCCAACTGGTTGAGGAAGTAGACTTTTTTTTTATCACATACATTGCAAGTATCTGGTAAAATACAATGTGTTTTTTAAAATATACTACATATACCTTGTGTTCTGCAGTCTAAAATGTGCTCATGTGGAAAATTGCATCCTTTTTTGGTGTTAAAAAAAAAAACAGTAACTCACACACTAAACATTTGGAAACTGTCCCCACATCACAGATCAGGTGAGCAGGACTTAAAACTGCACTCAGCTGAGAGGAGTTGAGGTGAGGCCGGCGCTCCTATTGGATTTCACTCAGTTGTGTAAGCTGACACTGTACAGGGAACGGGATGCGTGATGGCTGCGGAATCTGGCATGCCGGCGAAAGGGAACTGAGCTGACCCAAATTACAGCGTCTTCTGCTTTTTAGCGAGGATAAAAAAAAAAAAAAAAAACACTGTCTGACCTGATTCAGAGGAAACTCAGTGAGTCTGTGATGAGTTACAATTAAGTGGTATTACAGGAAATGACACTACAAGATAAGTTCCAGTTTTAATCTGCAGCAGCTGGACTACATCTGTATTTGTCCAGGAAGATGAGTAGCACTGACGAAGTTGCAGTTTGCTGGGCGGTCAGCTGCTAGTGTTTCCTTATTGGCCGTTGCTTTTTTCAAAATTAAATTACGTTCCATGGAGTGTGCTCAGGGTCAGGTTTCACAAAAACCACAACCTTCTGACAGGCGTAGAACTCATTCAGACCAAATCAGGCGCTGAGAAGCGTCTGACTTGCTCGCGTTTGGTCAGGCGCTTCTCAGGGAGAAACTTTCCCACTCGTTTTCATACGGGCAGTCAGACTTGACCCTGTCGTTGCAAAGTGCAGTGAGCGGTAACGTACGGGCCACACACCCTGCGTGTACCTCAGCAGCGTGTGTGCGTGGTGGAGCTGCTCTTGCTCGCATGTGACGTCCACACAGGCAGCTTTCCTACTGCAGTGTTTCTACCAGTGTTGGACAAGTTACTCAGAAACGGTAATAAGTTACTTTATACTGATTACTCCTTATAAAAATAATATACTTACTTTACTTTGTATCAAAAGTAATTAGTTACGTTACTCGTTACTTTACTATAGTACTTTTACAACCCATCCGACTTCCTAAAAAAAGTGACACACAACCTGTTCAGTCAGCTCCCAAAACTTTATCCTCTTTATTGGAAAATCACTTTGTTTTGTCGGCTACTGATTGAAAGCCATGCTCAGGCATAGCAACACCATCAGGAGGTTATTAGAACTTCAACTATGACTCAAATCAAAGAAGTCTGTTGGAGAAAAATATATATTAGCACATGAACGTATACCGTATTATCATTATTTATCTGAGGACGACAAACACATCCCTCTCCAGTAACGCAGTAATGCAGCATTACTTGGACTAGTAACTGTAATATAATTACTGTTTTGACAATTGTAATCACTTACTCCACTAGTTACTGGGAAAATTAATAAAATTACTGTCATGCGTTACTAAGTAATGCTGTACTTCCCATCCCTGCTTTCTACATAGAATTTTCCTTTGATAATTTCCATCAATAATAAAATGTTTCATGTCATTCTATCAGAAATTTAATTCATATTGAGTTCAGACAGAATCCAGCGATCCCCCTTCACTTGGCCCAGTTTATTTAAAAAAATATTTGCAAATCATGTCTGCATTGAAACTCTCGTGATTGTTGTTGGTATAATGTCAGTATGACTGTCGAGAGATTATTTCTCTGTCTTTTTCATGGGAAAAATAGGCAAGACTTCTGAGCTTGAGCAGTGCATCGCTGCAGACGTGAATGAGAGGTCCGTGTCATGCACGGTCTGTGTCTCATGGTGCTGTGTGGTTAATCTGTTAACAGGGGGCTAAAACAATAATCAAGAGGTTAGCGACACAGACATGCTGCTCATGCAGAGTGTGTGGCTGTAGTTGAAGCAGAGTCAACTTCTGAAGAAATGTGATCCAACGCCACAGTGGGGTGGACCAGCGTATCTCATGGGGCAGAGCTGAACAACCGTGCCGTGAGGAAGCACAGTGAAGAAGTCACTGTCATACTGTAAACGCAGCAGCGCCCAATTTGGCCTGAAACGGCTCAGACAGCAGAATCCTCGTGCTGCGTTCAAGCTCTTACACACAACCTCCTGGATTTTTAACCTAAAGCTTTGCTGCAAGGGGGCGTTTCTCACACTCTGCAGGACTTCCAACTCTCACGCACTGAGCTTTAGACTCACGCCATTTGATAGCGTTGTACATGCAGTTCATTTCTTACATTCAGGACTTTGCATAACCATACTAACCTAATGACCTATTATTGGGAATCACAAGACAGTTTCAGTTTAACAGAAATTCCCCGCAGCCATTGCTCATGCCACACATGCCTGCATGTGCACACTGCACAGACAGACGCTGCTGCATCTGCACGTCTGTCTGGAGGCTGTCACTTTCCTCTTTTCATGCCACTATTTACATAATTTGTTTGTCATTGCGTGTGAGTATGGACATGTGGCGTGAGAGCATCTTTTCACTTTATCATGCATGGAGTTATTGATAAACTCTACCGTGAACTGACACTGAGATATGAATGAAAGTTTTGTTCTTTCCTGGTGCAGCATTTGTAACATTTTGTGACTCAAGTGCAGCTTCACCGTCTCATGTGATATTCTTCCTCAGTACACTGTAAGAACAAATAGAAGTGGAGCAAAACATTAAAAACCAATATTTTAATCCAGTAATCACATCATAGACACTATCACTGACTTTGCATGACAACAGGCCCAATTTTTGCATATTGTCTAGAGAGGTCCAAGCAGAAACTAGATTTAAACACAACGATGTTGACATTTATATGTTTGTTATCTAGTTTACTTTTACTTTGAAGTTTGGTTTGCAGCTTTTTGGATTTCCTGTTAACATTCTTTGTGGTATTTCTCTCATTTCTTGAGCAGTTTTAGAGCACCGTCCTCATGTTTTACGTCAAACAAATTCCCCGTCAGCTGACTTTGCCTGTCAGAGCTTAACTTAGTGTTTCCTGGTTTGCTTCTCAGTGTTTATGCATTAGTGGAGATATTTCACTGATAAAAAAAGTCACATTTAATGTCTTAAATGCATTCTTTTAGGGATAGCAAAAGAAAATTTAGGAGGAAGTTCGATGATTGTTTAATTTAATAGTTCGACTTTATGTTTGAAGAGTTTCTGGATGAGGAAATGATTGTTTATATCAGCAGTTAAAGCTGCACGTATCCTAATTTGGATAAAACTGCTGCTCTTCTTTATTTCCTCCTTGTGGCTATGCAATCAAAGTGCTCATGGTTTGTTTACATTACTGAGAAACGGGCAGTGTGAGCTGTTTTGTAAACTTAAATGTTTGCCCAGATCTAAATGCTCCATTGTTCTAATGTACCTATATCATGTGCTAAGTCAATGTGCCCTCTCTTATTCTTGTTGGCAGCAGTCAGTGTTTACCCAATAAGAGCAGAGTCTTTGGTGCCAAGCAACCAAAGCAGCAGAGACGCTCTGATACCAGTTTTTTCCTTGCAGTACTGATACCGACACTAGTGTCGCTTGCTGTTTAGCAATACTGCCTTTTTGTGCAGAAAAAAAAAAGTTTAATTTGAATACAGGAAAATGGGATGCTGCTGGGAAGTAGGGTTGCCACAATACTAGAATTTCAAACTCAATACAAATACCCAGGAAAATACTCGATACCTGATATCGTTTTGGATGCCACAGGACAAAAATTTACACCTGGTTGTTTGCCTCACATGCAAAACACTTCCAAAGGCTACTTTTACCGTTTTCATTTTCGACCAAAACTGGTCGCGAAGGCTTTCCAGCAGCAACACTTGCCTCGTCAAGTTGGTTTTATGTTGGCGACAGCAGCCAGCTCAGCGTTCTGAACGTTTACTAGCGTTCATGTGTTCAGCTGCTAGTGAGGCGCTTGCCTGTGTGCAGCGGTGCTGTGTGAAGTTGTGTGTTAACAGCATTGTTGGTATCGATACTGTTGCAAAGTATCTAATCTGATACTAATTTTAGTATCGATAAGTATCTGAGTACTGATTTTTTTTTGACAACCTTGCTTTGAAGTAGAAGGTTACGCCAATAAGTTACGTGGAGTCCAGGGCTGGGTATTGGCAGGGACTTCCCAATACGATATGTGTCTATATATATATATATATATATATATATATATATATATATATATATATATATATATATATATCATGACACATTGTGACATGATGCATATTGTGATATATTGCAATATTCCACCTAGTATCCACCTAAAATAAAAAAAACAGAGCGGATAAACAAATTGCTGTGTACGATCCGGATAGTCTTTAATTCAGTTGAATTCAAAACTTCCTTTCTAATTAATTTAAACAGTATTGGCAAATTACCAAAGACACTGATGTAGCTTCCGCAACATCGACATGAGAAATGAGATTTAAGTGCACTCTTGCACTTAAACTGGACACACTGAAGTTGAAAACATGAAAATAAAGGGCATTAGTGTTCTTTTGTGTCACTGAACTCAGGTTTTCCGATGCTGGTATTGGCCTCGGAACAACCCTGCAAAGCGTCTATCAGTAGTGTTGATTCTATGCGGCAGCAGTGGCTATGACCTACATTTTATTTTACTTTTCACATGCAAAAAGGAAACATTTGCATGGGTGATGTATCAGCTCCAGCATGCAAATGAAGCAAAGGCCTGTGAAAAGAGAATGATATGAACCTCATGTGCCAACACAAGTGTATTAAACAAAATGCAGAAAGTACTATAAATGTATTTATTTGGGAAATACCACTGTGTGCATCAATCCAGTCTTAAAGGAAGAAAAGTTTTAAAAGTTAGTTTTGAGGAGCAAGGTGAGAAATTTGCATCAATCACCGACCAAATGCTGGAGAGTTTTTGCAGCGGATTTTATTGTATTTAAACAATTTTCTGCAAATTTTATTTAAAGGTTTTTTCATTTTGCATCAACTATTCCAAGGTCAATTAGTGAACATGCAAACAAAGGTCTAATGTTACTTTACTTCACTATGTTAATTAGTTATTGAGAGTGTTTAAAATCCAAAACATTGCGAACTGTGACTAAAAATTCATATACTTATCTCAGAGCCCTTACATATATCCATGTTTTTTAGAAATATCCCTCTTGTTGGGAGTTGTTTCGGGAATTTATAATAGTTATTTAGCCTTTTTATAGTTCTTTATCAGCTTTAAAATGTAATCCCTGTAATCAGATTTAAGTCTTGTGGATTAGCGTGTACACAGTGTGATGTCAGACCCTTGTGAATGACTAGCTTAGCCATCATGTGAAAGTAAACAAATACAAAAACTTCATTTAGGAATGTAAACAAAAGTGAACGCTGCTGCTCGGAGATAACTGGAGACGGTGCTGGGACACGAGAGGACGACTGGTCACCAGTGGTGACTTCGAGGCTGTGATCATAAAATATTTGTTATGGGTGTGACTTCATTATTTCCTCAGTGAGGAAGTCAAGCATTATGCTGCTGCTCCTAGTTTGTGCATATGAGGAGCTGCATCAAACTCACCTACTGTACGTTCTGACTTTGACACAGAGGACAGAAGCTCACAGTTTAAATGTAGCCAGCCATAAAACAATACACATTTATAAAACAGTAAAAGATCCACATTTCCTGAAGATTTTGATGAAGGCTTTTCGTCTTCATTTCACGTATGAAGGTATTGAAGAAAGTTTCATAACATTGTGTTTACTGAATGTTGGACTAAACACCATTGACATCTGTACTGAAGGCATGTGTGTGTGGAGGCCAGGCTGAGGGGGGTCTACTTGTATGTAGGTAAAAGGTAAAGATGTCACAGTGGAGTGGTTGATTTCACTTGAACACACCCCCGTCCCTCTAGACAGCAGTTTGCAGCTGGATTCAAACATCCACTTTTAAGGGAACAAATAATAACAACAATTCCCTTCAGGGGTTGAGCTTCTAACACTCTTCACTGATGACTTTTCCCAGAGGCAGCAGACAAGTTTTCTGTGTTTATTTTAAAAAGCAGCTGGTAGCTCACTGAAACCTTGTGTCGCCTCTTGTTCATTTCAGTTTCTTTGCAGAATGACACTTGTGTTCTGGCTGCTCTCCTCAGCCGCAACGTGGCTCCTTTAAGAGCTCCGCCCACAACGCTGAAAAGTGTGTGTGTTTACATTCTGGGCCTAAACACTCCTGTCATGAACTTGATGGC
The DNA here is from genome assembly GCA_029822935.1 of Naso vlamingii. Classification (NCBI taxonomy): domain Eukaryota; kingdom Metazoa; phylum Chordata; class Actinopteri; order Acanthuriformes; family Acanthuridae; genus Naso; species Naso vlamingii. The sequence continues at coordinate 7,011,868 of JAPQLA010000012.1, read as the reverse complement.
CCTTGCAGCCAAGAGTTCCTATTGGTTCAGAAATGTAGGCGGGTCTGTTGGGAGTTCCTGCCTCCAAAAACACACAGAAGTTTCTGTCCTCTCCTCCCTCTTCATCATGCAGGAGCCGACTTCAGCCCCTCACAAAAAAAAAAAAATTAGCCTTGTGTAATCCAGGCTGCCTCTGCCACCAGGAGTACTACAATTTAAATGTAGCCTGCAGCACTTTAGTGGTAGTAGAAAGGAGCATGCACAATCCTTTCATATTATTTGTAAGACCTGCTCTCCTAATGAAACCCGGTGGGGTCAGCTCCTCTTTTTATTATCTTACGCTTAAATGAAAATTCCAGAGATTCAGACTTCAGGTTTGATCAGAGTTTAAGTCTTAAGGAAGTTACTTTTAATTTTGTGAAAATAAAAGCATACTCAGTTTTTATATTAAAGGACCAAACTGGTGTTACTACATGTCATTGTCCTCTGTTAGCACTGGCCTCACAGGTTACAGAAACCCCACCCATTTTTTCCAAAATACCTTTACCTCTATGAGATACTGTGGTTTATATTTTGTCCATATTCAATAAACGTTACATAAAGTAGCTGAAAATGTGTGACGTTAGTTAAAAAGAAAGTCTGCGTCAAAATCCTTCTTCACGCTAATACTCCAGCTGTGAAGGCAGCAGTTGTAAGGAACTATTTTTCCAGGCGTAATAACTTTTGTCTTAACAGCTCCCAGCTCCCCTCTCTCTCTCTCTGACTCAGTGATTTTTTTGACCAAATAAATGCAGACGTTCTCTTAAGAAGGGTGAATTATATATCTATCTAGCAACTTCCACGTGTCCTACAGTGTTTCTGTAGAAATGGAGTCTGTCACGTGGTCACATTTTAGCAACATTTGTAGAAGATCAGGGGGATCTTTGCTAGTAGTGAGAAATCAAAATTAGACCGGAATGGGCCTTTAACAATAGATCACTTGACTGAAACTGGATATAAAAGGGGTGGATTCGCAGCAATGAACCAACATAAAATAATCAGACAATGCTGCAGTTTCCATCTGCTCTTTCAAGCGTCTACCAGGTTATTGTTTTGGTTTCATGACATGCAACCTTAGTGTTACGGTTAAAGCACACCACTCTCATGTTTCCCAGATGCAGAGCGCTGATAAAGCCACTGAACAGTACCTGCCCAACACCAAACAGCAGACAGAACACAGCTGGCAGCTAGCTGGTGATCACACTGGAGCATTTAATGGCCATAAAGCCAAATATATTGCAAATATTGTCATACTCGGAATATAAGTGGGAAACTAGTGTACATGTAAACGTACCGAGTGTCATGCTGTTTATGTCGTATCAGAGGATTTTATGTACACATGACGTCCTCTTTGACTACATTTGATTTTGGAAAGAGGTTTATTTAGGTGATCTCTGCCCTCATGAAGGTCAGTTCTTCTGTTGCCATAATAAAAGGAACAGGAGTCACACTGGCAACGGATTGATGTGAATCATGAGGCTCAAGTCAAAACATTATTCATCCAGACATGATGACTGATGCTGATATAAAAGGTGGAAATAGTAAGCCACTCCTTTGCTTTTAGTACTGCCCTAAATAAAATCTAAAACATGTTCGGGAAGTAGCATCTTTGCTAGTGTGTTCAGGTTGTTTTCAACAATTCTCCACAACTTGTGAGACGTAGTTAGTAGCAGAAAGAAAGAAAGAAAGAAGGTCAGTTGTGGCTGGAGGCTGTTTTTTGTCTGTCTGAGAGCAGGACACAGACAGAGACATACCCCCCTCTGCTTTATTAACTTTTTGGTATGAGGAACATCTCAATTGATCCGCTGGGCTCCACTGAGATTAAGCAACAAGTGTCTGTAATAACAGGAACAGGAGGACAGACAATGACTTGTAAACCTGAAACCTGTTCCAAGAAGCAGGTTTATTCAGTTATCCGGACAGTAAAACCTGCAGCCCTCTGACGCCCAGCCCCAGTCTTACATTGTCCACACAGTATGCCTCTGGGAGCGTTTGTTTGCCTCGCTGCTGGCTGTGAAGATGCAGTTCTGCATCCCATCTCTGTTTGTCTTGAATTGATCCCTTTACGTGTCACAGGACATCTTTTATTAACAGTCCAGTTTAACTGTGTTGCATAATGTTGCCTAAAACCAAAACATGTTCAAG
>JAPQLA010000012.1:6885306-6898632 GCA_029822935.1 Naso vlamingii | reverse complement strand
CTCTGATGCAGTGCATACCATAGCAAGCACACTGATATTATTTTTGTACCACATGCAGTGGAAATATAATTTGCAAGCCTTTAATAATATGTAGTTATATATGGAGCTGAACAGAGCGGACTTTCAAGGATACACTTGTTTTTGTTTTGTAAATATTGTTTCCATGCCTTCGTGTAAGACACATTCTCAACATATTTGGTTTTCACTTTTTAAAATTTTTTAATAACACAAATTAAACTGTTGTTCCACATTACAAGTGCTAAATTAGACTGTGTGGCTGTAGTAGCAGGATTTTATGTGGTAGCCAACACATGCTGGGTGTAGGTTGCACACAGCAGGGTTATTAAAGTCCCAATGAGGGACTTTCATTTTGTGTTGATTGTAGTGCCACTTGTGGACAAAAGTGGTACTGCTTACTGTTGTAAAGACCTTGTCTTGCGCTACCTATTTGCACAATACTAGTTCGGCTATAAGCACGAAATATTGATATTATCCAAAGAAAAATATCCTCTTGCTTTCAACTATAGATAGTAAAAGCGAGAAAAGCGGATCAATCATTCTCATAAACATGAATCTTCTTTTTCGGTCCATGTGCCGTAAAGCACGCAGACCGTAGCGCTCCTGCTGACCAAGCAGAGCGGGCAAAGACATCGTAAAGACAGGACAGAAATCTACAATCTCCTCGCTGATGGTCGCATTTGCCGATGTAGGTAAGATGTGAGGCATCAGCAGAGATGGTCACATGTCTTTGAGTTCAAGTCAAGGCTCAAGTCTTTGACCTCGAATCTCAAGTCAAGTCTCAAGTCTCCAACGGTGGAAATGAGTGTTCATCTGGTGCACGCCAAACTGTCTGCTTAGACCACAACATAGCCAAGCCTCTGCAATTCAAAGCAAGTACTGTATTACAGATAGTAGTACAGATTGCAAATGGTTAATGACGCATGTGCATTAAGAAGGAAATGAGATTTAGCTCGTCAGACCTTGTCACTGCTGAAAAAAAGAGTCAAATCCAAAGTCTTTTGAGCTTGTCTTTTGAGTCTCAAGTCACTGTGTGTGCGACTTGAGTCCAAGTGTTGAGTGCAAGTCCTCGTCTCTGTGCGTCAGTATTAGATTTTATGTGCTTTGTAACCAGTTAAAAGTCCCTAATAAGGACTTTAAAGCTGAGAGCTTAATCAAGACGGCACTTCACAGATACTTCCCAGTTTTATGACTGTCAATATTGCCAGTGGTTAAAAGTTAAACGCTGTTTAAGAAATTCAGCAAAGTGTTTCTGAATAGTGCAGAGCTGATGTAAGGACTAAATACAAGTAACGTATTAGATCTTAGAAGAGGTTATACAAAGAACTTGTAGTGAAGGACGTTTAACTGCACTTAACGTGTTAAAAATGCTGACATGGTCTTCTCATTAGAAAGGTCTACTAATACACTAATGTTGGCCTGCAGGATTTTAGTGAAACCCACAGATGCAGCCACAGAGATGTTATCTGTCTCTTAAATCTTGTTAGTGTGAAACTGTAAAGGTTTCCTTGGCTCCTCTGCGTGTCAGACACCTCGCTTCTGTGTGTTACAATGATGTGATCAGAGCTGATGGCCTGAAGGTCTTCATGCTGTGATCCCAAGTCAGACTTCAGCACATTAGTCCCTTTTCAGACAAAGACACTGATTCATCCACACATGCCCAGAGGGATCCAAGTCTGATTATAATAATAATAATAATTATAATCATAATAATAATAATAATAATAATACGTTATACTTAAATAGCACTTTTCAGGACACTCAAATAAGTTAAAACGAAAAATTCTAAATTAAATTACCAGAAATATTCCTGCGTCAGTGTGTTTGAAACTGGAACTCAACCAATATTCCGCCTCAAATCTGTTTGCAGATCCTGAGGAGCACTGCTGCACACGTGGAAAAAGTTTTATGAAGCCTCAAGCGTCTAGAGGAAGCTGCACAAACTGATAAATTCCCTCAAGTGATGTCAGTCGGCTAAAGACTGCAAGTGTGAAACTTAATAAATTTAGTGGTGTGGAGTTAAAAAGATTTAATCTGTCTCTGCTCGAGGCTGGCAGCTTGAGCAACTAGAGGCAAAGTACACCCAAATCTCTGAATGAACATCTGGTGGTCAGGTTGCATTTTGGGTAATGCAAGCACCAGACTTCAAAAAATGTGTTGGGATTGCTTGAATTAAAGAAGACGAAATCTCTGGTTCTTCTTTGTTGATAGCTTAAAAAAAAAAAGGGAAAAAAATAACTAAGTCCAGCAGTGTAATACCAGAGACGTCATCAAGTGCATTTTGACCACAGGAACTTTCCCCAGGAAATAGGAACCTTTTTAAGAACTCTGTGTGTTTCTATAGCAGAAACAAAGGTACACTTTCCAAAGGTTAAGGAACTTTGGGGGCGGGGCCTGCTGTGCTGAACAATTATGATTGGTCGAGTGTTTGCAGCATTTTATTTCACCCATCATGTTAAAAGTCTGCAGCTGCAAGTTCAGTTTGTTTTTTAATTGTGCTTCCAAACCGATTTTTGTTTTTGATATTGGCCATTTTCATCAGTTTCAGTACTTTTTTTTAACAGTGGTTTTTTTTTTTACATGTTGTGTGGTACTCAAGGCTGCGTGAGTCTCGTGTCCACACTGCACAGATCAGTAGAAAGACTCCTACTAAAGGCTTTAACATTCTGTAGTTTTCACTAACGAGGAGTTTTTGGTAGCCCTCCGCCATGATTGAACTACTGCAAACAAGCATTTGTCTTCTATGTCATCAACCTTAACCACTCCTGCTAGTTCCTGATTGGTCAAAAAATCTTTCTGCGATTCCAAAGACGGGCCTCATTACCAGACTGATTCTCAGCGAAATCTGAGCTGAGCGGAAGGAGGGCGGAGTCAGACTAGGTTCAACTCTGCCACCACATGCAGTGAGCTGAAAAATGGGAATAGGAATCAGCAGGAATAGGACTTGGTAGATAAAAAATGATGCCCTATGTCAAAAATCCAGGGATATCCCTTTAACCAGTAAAACACTCTTTTCAAGATTTCATTAACATGCCCACTGTGTCAAGACCAGCATTGATAAAGAGGTACTTAAAATTTCAACCGCACGCTGAAAGGTCAAGGTTTTTGCTTTCTCAAGCCACTGAGAAGGCAGTTAGTGTTAATAATGCATGACACATACAAATGCCCAGCAGATGTAAATAAAAATGCAAAAGATGTTCCATGTTAAAGGAAGGGCTTCAGTGCCTCTTTGTCTTAAGTGGTTGTTCGCTGCTTTTGCTGGACTGAAGGCAGAAGGAGATCTGCCTCAGCACACAGAAAACTCAGCAGCAGCTCTGTAGACCTTAACCTCTGCGGCGATCAACCAGCTCGTCTGTGGCATTGATGGCGTGGAGGAGGCCATCTGTGTGAACTCCATTCGTGTCCTCCGCGCCCTGGAGGCCACAGCAAGGTCAGGCTACAGGCTGGAGCCGGACCTGATGAATGGACCCCAATGGATTTTCTCTGGCTGAAATGATAGGCTCCTTTGCCCATTGACTGACTCTCTTTGAAGTTTAGTTTTCCATTTTACTGTATTTCCTTTGAGGATGCAGCTAACCCACACAGCATAAATGGAGGGTGGGGAACGAGTAGGCGTGAGGATGTTGCTTTGAATGCAAATCATTGACCATTTGTCAGTGGAAATTCAAATGACGCTCTGGTCGTGAGGAGTTAATGAAGCGCTGCAATCAGGGCTTCACTCCTCCGTTTGGAGAATGAGGAGAAAGGTCTGGACAGTATGTTTCACAGATATTAATACCTCTCATATGCATGCACTCATACCGTGTTTGGACTCACTCAGCCATTCAGCCAAGTCAGTCAGTCGATCAATGAGTCAGTTGATCACTCAGCCATTTACTCTCTCACTAATGTACTCCCACCACCTCTCCTTCTGAGACGCACACACACATTGCAATTGCCAGTAATCAACTCAGAGAGAAGGAGATGTGTAGCTATCAACCACTTAAACATTCAAACAGTTATAGCGTTTTCACTGCAGAGGCTCCATGTTGTCTCCGAGGGGAGGAAACGAAATGTGAGCAGCTTAGAAGACCGAGGGAAGAGGGAATAAAAAGTCTAGAAAGAACACTTCCAAATTTTGCTTGTTTTGTTGCTGATCTTGACCTTCTTCGTTACGTATCACCCATTGAATTAAACCACATATTGTTGTCACAAAACCAAGTAGGATTAAACAACAGCAGCTTGAGCTGATGTCGCACTCATCAACGCAGCTTCACTCAGTATGCTTTAAACTGAAACAATGTCAGTTATGGTGTGAGTCTAAGCAGTGATTAATATCTCACTCACATTCAGCCATCATGTAACAACTACACAGAATTATAAGGCAAATACATCTTTAGTATTCAGCCGTCCTCTGTGAGTGTTCTTAAATCTGGCTCCAATCCAACATTCAGCTAAAGCCAGTCTAGGCTTGAGCAAACAGATGATCAGTAATGAAATATAGCCTCAACATGAGACAGTTTTAAAAGGCTATTCCTTTCCTGTCCAGTAAAGTTTCTCTTGTCCATATAAAAGTCATTTTTGTGCACTTTTCATGCAAACGATGTAACTTCTCCGCCTTGAGTTTATTTCCCATCGATTTTCCTCAAGGGAAATCAGTGTAGGCGGTTTATCTTCTTTTGCAAAATGAAATATGCTCAACATATTTTGGGAGGATTTGTCCTCTTGGAAGCTTTTAGCAGTGTTGGTCAATAATTGGTATCTGATGGAAGCCTGACGGGGAAAGCGACACAGAACAGCTGCTTCATCCCACACTTCATCCCGCTCTGCATTTGAGATTTCAAGTGTCTTTGCATGTGAAAACGATTGGCTTTTGAATTTGTGAAGAACCAAAGGGTCTGTTTTTATAAATGAGTGTATAAAGATGGACAAAACGTCCACAAATTGTCCCACTTTACAGCAGTGAAGCCAGATATCCCTGATACAGGCTGATGAGCTATTTGGTCGTTATTAAACTTTTGAGGCACAGTCACTTCTTATGTCGTCTTCTTTATACAGAATCTCACATTTTAGGAAAAAAGACAGTGCCCCCTTTAGTAGCAAAATGAGAAGAAACCTTTGCATGGGTACAAGTCAGTACAGGTCTGTCATTTTGTGGACGTAAACATAAGAAAAAGGCATTTTTAGTAAAGAGGATGTGTAACTTTTGGTAACAATTTATGATGGCTTCTGATTGTAGTTAAAGGAGGACTTTGGTATTTTTCGGCCTGGGCCATATTTCTCCACTTGTGTCTATATGTGTGTACATGTGTGTACGTGTGTGTGTGTGTGTGTGTGTGTGTGTGTGTGTGTAACTTATAGGGACAACTGATTTGAAAGGTGGTCCAGTATTTAGGGAGGCAGATGGAGTTGCAGCCAGAGAAACAAGTTAGACGGGATTCTTGGGGGCAAATGTGCACCATCAAAGTTTGTCCAATAAAGTGTTTTTTTTCTCACTGACTAGCTCAGATTGACTCTGAAGTCTCCTACTGCAACATGCGAGAATGAGACTTCAGAGCAAGATTTGGTTACACATAGCCCAGAACAAGTGAAGGGTAAAAGAAATGCTTTGTATGCTGTTGTCAGAGACAAACACTATCGACCTGAGTCAGTTAGTGGAGAAAACAAACACTTTTAGTGGACAGACTTTGACGGTGCGCATTTGTTGCTCCCAAGAATCCCGTTCTACAGTAGCTTGTTTTTCAGCTGCTGGCTACATCCGCATCCTGCAGCACTGGACGAACTTCCAAAACAGTTGTCCCCAGTGTGCAAAATACACTGTGACAATGGGGAGGTTGCCCCCCAAACTAGTGCTCCAGTGTTATGCTCAGATCTTACAAACACTAGGCTAGTCAAGCCTGCGTGAATGTTAGCTGCAGCAGTCGAACCAGCTTCCTCCCCTACATTCAGGTTGTCCCAGTAAAACTTTTTCGAAGTAAATCCGAAGTTGGTTAGCAAGGAGCTTTGTTTTCTCTTTGCCATGTTTAGTCCATGAGTGAGCCAATATTGAAGCAGGAAAAAAAACACCCCTTTGCAGACAGGTGGAATGTGGAGAGTGCAAACAACAGCACCACCCAATTGAAGGTGGACAACATACACCTTTTAAAGACTTTAAAGACTGACCCCCTGAGACCCCCCACACACCCCCCATATTTCGCGCCTTGGTTGTCCCCATCAGACACGCACACACACACACACACACATATATAAAGGGAAATAGGGAATTGATTGGAAGCATATCTATTTCTGTGCTTGTACAGAAATAGATGCATATGAAAACAGCTCATCATCAGCACTGACCATATAATTGACTTACTCCTCAACATGTGCTGTAAAATGCATGGAAACATAAAATGTGAAACATGGAAATTTCAAAGTTATCCACAGTAGAACTAAAAGACATGTCCATGCTGACCTGTTTTCATGTGAATGCTTGCCTTTGCGTCTGTCTGTCTGTCTGTCTGTCTGTATGCATGTAGCAGAGCATATGGGTTTCTGAGAGGGAGTCTTGTGAAATATGAGATGGAACAAAAGGGGAAGAAAATTACCTCATATCGTGACGCAAAAAAGAGAACCATGCAGTCTTGTGTGCGTGTGTTTGCATTAAAAAAAGAAGATAGTTGTGTTGAGTGTACAGGGAGGGGAGAGACACTGTCCCTCCCTTCCTCCTACTTCCCACTGAACAGCTGTGTGTGTCTATGGGAGGGTGGAGGGTGTGAAAAAAGGGGAAGGAAGGGAAATGATATTCTCACATTACAGCATGTGCTTTTTCCTCAAATGCTGATGTTTGGATTCTGATTGACGGCTATCAAGTTTTCTCTCCCAGTTTATTGCCTGAGTGACAGTGAGTGTGAAGTGTCTTTGTCAATCTCGCCTTTCTCCTTGTGGCTGACAGTGACATCAACACCCTCGCTCTTGTCAGCTCGCCTGCATTCGTACTAGTGGAATGATGACTGAGCTCAGGATAGCTAAGAATGCCTTATTGGACGGACTGCTCAACAGTCCCCACAGTAAACCTTTCCTCAAGAGACGCTGCCTCAGCGATGTGAGTATTTTTTCCTTGCTGGAAGTGAGAGATTCTTTTTGCTCTAGTTGTTGTTGTTGCTTGTTTAAATCTTAACGTACCCTGGAGACATATTTGGAGCTGCAGAACAGTACATTTTTTGGGCATTTCACAGAAATATACATACTCCACTGCCAAAAGATCTGTTTTTAGCTTCAAAAATCAACTGTTTGTTTACGAGGAGAACGGCAGACATGTTCCGTTTTATCTGATAATAATGTGCAAAATACAATTAGTACATTTTATAATATTAATGATGCTATTATTATGGGGACATATACCTTTATGGCTATGTTAAAATGCCATAATCCAGGAGGGCATTGCTTCCTTTTCAGAGAGAAAGTCTTTGTGATTCACTGATAATCTGGACAGTAGAAGACAATGTTTGTTGATGTTTGTTTTGCAGTCAGGAGAGCGGTATCTCCCTGAATATCATATGGCACTGTTTATTTTCACATGCAACAATAGACTGAGGCTGCTTCACCTTTGGCTTCACTAGATCATGGACAGGTGTGTGTCTGTTTACGTGAGTGTGCTGTTACGCATGACGAGTACATTCAAGTTTACAAGAATGTTTGAGTACGTGCGTGTGTGTAAATGTTTATATGCACACATGTGTGCTTTCCGGTGTTTTTTGTGTGTAAGTGTGTGCGTGTTGCAAGCCCTGCAGTGCTCCTCAGTAAATTTAAGCTGTCATGTGGAAACATCAGCCTGGCACTTCAGTCCACTTGTGTTACATGGTGAACGCAGGGCTCGCCCCACAACAAGCAGTGCCGTCAGGGCTGCTGGGATCCTCATCATCTCAGGTCGGAGCTGCTTAAAATCCATAACATGGCCTCTGCAGATAAGAAATGTGTGCCTGAGGGTGTTCAAACTGTACTGGTACCTCTGCTGATTGGACTAAAGAATAATTTATGTTTGTGGCGGTGCATGGTCGATTTGTAATTTTAACAGTTCTTTGTGTAATGACTGGTATCAGGACACCAGCTGGACACATGCTGATTATAATATGATTGGCATGAACCCTGGTTGCCAGTCCATGCATGTCAATTTATTTTTATTTTGTCCCCCATACGCTTCCTATCATCCTGTTGTGCTGCATTCACATGGAATCAGGCAGACGATAGACGGCGGGAGATTCCTTGTGAATTCTCATGGGAAAAAAAACAAACAGTCCGACAGACTGGAAGGACGGTAAAATGAAACATCCATGACAATGTGTTGCTGTAGTGATATCGTAGGCCTGTTGTTTACAAAGAATTGAATAAAATAAATTTAATGAAATTATTTCATGACTACTATTTTATGTAACTCTTCTAGATACACATGTAGCTGTAGAATGCAGCTTTTTCTTAATTTTCTATTGCAAACTTAACATAGAAGTTAAATTGGTGCTCTGCTTTGTGCTGTTTGCCTTCCACGTGTCAGATTTTTGCTTGACATCTCAGTAGGTTTTCAGGCTGTGGTAAATACAACTCTGGGTATTGTTGCACCAAAATAATCACCTTCTCGTTGTCGAGATTGATCATGTTTTCTCCTTGCATGAGGCATTTGAGGATTAACATAACATCTGGTTGTAAATTCCATTGCAGAGGATGGCAAAAAGTTAAAATAGTTTAACTCTGGACGGCAATGCCATCTGCCGTTACCGACATTCTCTGCCAGCTTCATCAGATTGTACCATCCTGCTCTCATCTACTTAAATAACATCCGTTTTGCTGTCTTCTGTCTGCCTGATTCCATGTGAATGCAGCGTTACTTGACGGGTTAAGAGTGTTTCATTCACATGTAAATGTGAGTACACGCTTCAGACAAAATCATAGTGTTTTCCAGCTAATTTGGCCCCTTCAGACAGTCAGATGAGCTGCTGGCCGTAGCAACAGTGAGAAGCTCTGTGGGGCTTTGAGGCTAATTTTTCCCCTAAGAGTTACTTGTTTACGGCGTGTTTGTCTTCAAGCCTAGAGGGAAGATTCTCCTCGGGTTGAACAGAGCATCAGTGAGACGATTGTCAAGAGGGGTGAGGGATGCATTAGGGATCGCTGGCACAGTAAAATTAAGAATTAGGAGGTGTCAGAGCTTCCAACGGTAGGTCTTGTGTCTTGGGGCTGTAGAGCCAGCTTTTGAAGTGAGCAGAGATAAGAGTGAAGACAGCAGGGAAAGCATGTGTCAAACCCATGTCCCTTTTTAGATCTGTGTAAACTCTCTTCCCCAGACCTCGGACCTGTTTGCCATGATCGAGAGGATGCAGGTACTGTAAGTGATCCCCAGACTCCCTCTTGAACTCGCTGCCCAAACTTGCCTGTTTTTCCTCCCAGGCTTTAATCAAAGCACATCCTCAAAATTTCACTCACTGAGGAGGACATAAAACTTCCATTTACTTCTATTTCGAGATTTCTGTGTCTCTGTTTTTCCTGCTATTTTTGTATTTTAGATCGCAACCCTGCTACTGCAACACTATTATGTGTGTGTCCAAGTATTGCTCTCTGCCGTTAATGTGTTTTTGGTTTTTAAAACCTGATACTTTTGAGTCTGCTGCTTTTTTCTTCACAGCTGCATAGTCGTTTTGTGTCACTTGATGTGTGACATCTTGTTATGTTTTTAATATGGTGTGGATTTGTAGGAATGTTACTTTGTAGCCGCTGGAGTTCAGCTCCAGTAGATTGTGAGAACAGTAGATTCTAAATAAGCCTGTGGATTGAGATCAACACTTTGATCTGACAGTGACACAAATCTGAATCAATATAGAATATAGTTTTTTTCATCATGGTCTCACATTATGCATCATACAAACTGCCAGAAATGATGCTTCTTCTCTCTGAAGTGCTCAAGTCTGTGTGAAGTTGACCTTTTACCTTTGCTTTGTCAGGGTGTCAGGGAAATTTTACCTGTTGAATTTGAGAGTTATTACGTCTTAGATGAAGACAAACACAGTGTAATAAATCAGATCCTTTAATCATGCAGCATGGAGAGAAGACCTTTACAAGTGTTCTCTGTTGAATGTCAGGTTTTCTGGGGTTTATATACTGTTGCTGTACAACTCATCCAATCATCTTGTCTTATCTAGATCACCTCACTCCTGCAAGAATTCCTCTCAGAAACACAGAAAACAAGACAAGACATTTCAAAGTTCAGAAAAACAAGACGTTTCAACACATTTCATGTCAGATTTTAAAGTTCATTCTCCTGCAAGGCCTCTCATAAGACGTAGTTAACACAGACCCTATTCTAAAAACTCTATTCAATTCCCACAAGGGTTAAAGGACCATACCAGTGTTACCACATGTCATGGTCCTTTATTAGCATCGGCCACATAGGTTACAGAAACCCCACCCATTTTTCCCAAAATAGCTTAATCTATGAGATATGGTGTTTGTTTACATTTTGTCCATATTAAATAAACATCCTAGAAAGTACCTGAAATGTTAGGTAAAAAGAACATCTGTGTCAAAATCCTTCATCACGCTAATATTCCAGCTTGGAAAGCAGCGACTGTAAGGGACTATTTTTCCAGGTGTAATAACTTCCGTCTCCACAGCTCCCAGCTTCCCTCTCTTTTTCGCTTAGGGATTTTTTACCAAATAAACACAGAAGTTCTCTTTAGAAGGGTGAATTACCTATAGATAGCTATTTTCACGCATCCGATTTCAACATGAATGGCAGTGAAAGGGCTTTAAAAATGCAGTCTGAGATCTTCTAAAGTATACACATGGTCACATTTTAACAACATTTGTAGAGGAAAAGGGCGATCTCTGCTAATGGTGACAAGTCAAAAATAGACTGGCATGGTCCTTTAACTTTACATGATTCTGAAACACTGGAGGGGTTTTTTATTTGAATAGTTTACTAAGATAATATCTTAGTCGGAAGCAGAATATTGCTCGACTCTGTAAAAGCTCAAACATCTTTCCGAGGTTCCTCTGGAACCAAGAAGAATCACGTGTGTAAAAGGCGTGCTGTCAAGGCGTTAAGATACGTATTAGTAATGCATTCATCTTAACTGTAATGCTTCCTGAACTTCAGGGGCATTTTTCTGGTGTTTCTATCATATTTGATTTGTTTTTAATTTGGTTGTTGAGCACCTGAACGTCAAACGAGCAGCACTCCAAAGTGTCAGACAACAGTAGCATATTTTATTATTAATAATTAATGTTTTCCCGCAAAAAGGGAAAGAGGAAGGAAAAATGAAACAGAGCTAGTGGACTAGTTTTCAAAGAATGATTATAAGCATTTCCAATTTCCATTACACTCATTTCCCTCAGTCCTAGAAAAAAAATATAATTTGATACATTTCAAATCATGCTGCAGGGTGTTCGATACAAAAGGGCCACTGATCAGAAATGCTTTGTTAGTCATCTCTCTCTGTGCTGGCAGTAGTCAGGAGAGTCAGCAGAATAAGAATTGAGTGGATGGAAAGATCTATTTTTGCACTTAAGTGCCTTCAAGTGAAGTTGTGGTTCATGATATCTGCAGTATGCTTTATGGAAACGCCTGCCCTGTCCTCTTGGATCTCTGCTTAACTTTTCCTCCTGTTGAGATATCCCTCTTCCTTGCTTCCTGTTTCTGTTGCACATCTGGTGATTGAGCTTGTGCTACGTAAACCTGAAATTTTGTCACACAGAATTATCTCACACTATGTGGCTGTACAAGAAACTTAATGGAAGTTGACAGTCCAAAATGTTCTGGCTGTGGATCTCTTTGTACTCTTTTACTTGTCTGTGGTGTAGATATTTCACCTGTTCCCTCAGTAGCCTATTATTTTCCTTCTCTTTTCCTGTCACTGTCTCTCTCTCTCTCTCTCTTTCTTCCTTTCTTTCCCTTTCTCTCTCCACAGGGTTTCAGAATGGATGAGCAAAGATGCCCCCTCCCTCCCCCCCTCAAAGTGAGTCGCAAATCCTCACATCTCCTCATAGACAGCGGTCTGAAACATCCGTAATGGCAGAATTATAAACCTTCCCTTATCTGCTGTCAGGCAGGCTTTAGGATGCTCACCGACTGAGTTAGGAACTCGACGGGGACTAGGACTGCAAAATCCCGAGCTGTCCTATTACCTAGAAAGGCTAATGCATTTGGCATTGAGGGCTGGGATAAACTCTCAGCAGTAGCCATGAGGTCAAGTCAGAAAGGGCAAACAATAGATGGTAATCAGCTGAAAGAAGTACATAAAAAACAGTTACTGCTTTAGCAGGTGTCTCGGTGAGGGTTTGAACACATATACCCCAATATGTTTAACGTGGTTTTGATGTTTGAAGAAAAAGACTTGAAAGGGTTCTAAAAAACATAGTGATGTTTACAGTCCTGCATTGCTGTTGCCCTGCAAGGTAAAGGAAAATTACGAAAATCAAATTAGCTATCAGTAATTAACACTATACGGCCAAAATATGTGAACATCTGGCAGTGCACACTTGATGATTAAGCATCTCATTTCAAAAACATGGTAATAATACACTGTTATTACCACGTCCGCTGCTTCCACAAACTGTTTAAACCTAGCTTTAGGCATTTATATCCCTTCAGCATCAAGAGCATTTATGAGTTTGGTCATGCATGATGGGCGATTAGGCCTGACTCTACGTCAGTTTAAAAGCTCATCCCAAAGGCTTAAATGTATGCAAAGGCTTAAATGTATGCAAAGGCATGTGGACAGAAGCATACTCTCGAAATACACTTTGGTGTACTGTGCAACTGCAGAATGTTGACAGCGTAAAGGAGCTACAGTGGAGACTTGTTTTTTCTGCAACAATTAACACCAATAAAACCACCAGGCTTTCAGCCCCTTACTAAAGCACTACAATGAGCCACAGCCTCTGTCTAGGCACGTGTTTTTTTAGCCACACTAGCAGCTTTATGGAGGGCAAAGTCAATCTGATAGTTGGTCGGTCAGTTCACCACATTTGCCCTTACCAGAATAGTTTAATAACTGTTGAATGCCATGCCATGGAACGGCTCCAGATCTTGTAACCAATGACTTTTGCAATCCTTTGACTTCTTCCTCTAGCACCACCATGAGGTTGACCTTATTCGTAGGGCTCGACAAATATATCGGTTTGCTAATATTATCGATATTGGCTTTTCACAGATATATCAGTAGCCGTATTTGTTCACAGATATGCACTGTTTATTAAGGCCAGAAAAAATGCTTAGACAAGTGATAAATAAAGAGCTACAACTACATATTTTGTCCAGCAGAGGTCTGTTACTTAATAACTATAAAAAACTATATATATATA
>JAPQLA010000012.1:6871814-6884845 GCA_029822935.1 Naso vlamingii | reverse complement strand
ATGTATATATATATAGAGAGAGAGAGAGAGAGAGAGAGAGATAGTTGAAGAGATTCTCCATGTCGAAGCGGCACACTCATTAACCGCAGCAAGAATAATATAGTTAGGTTGTTTAATCCCCTCATTTGTTTTATATTTCTGGATCATTCACTGTGCTATCCACACTGCTGAGCTGATTTAAGGAAGCTTTCCATCCTCCACATACCGGTCAACAAAACCTGAACTGGATTTGACTAAGTGAAAACTAATTATTTTCTTTGTCTTGCTTTTTCTTTGCCTCTTTTGCTGGAACGAAATTATAGTTCTAAGAGGGGAAATAAATCGGAATCAGCAAAAATCGTCATGGAACAGGTCAAACTTTTTACAAAAGCAATCGGGGTCGGCCAAGAGCTATCAGTGCACCTCTACCAAGAATTCAAGGGACTGTATAGGATTGTTGAAATGTCCTGTTGCCACGTCAATCACATGTGGCCATAACTTTTAAAACTGGGATTCTCGAAAGGCAGTCTTGAGAAATTGCGAGAAACATTGTCTAATATTTTGGGAAAGTGGTTTAGCACAAAATGGTGTGATGAGTGCAAACAACATTTAGTAACTGAAAGCCAACACATGATTATCCAATTAGGAGTCAAATCACTTTTATTTTTCAAAGTGAAAAATTGTACAATACTAAAAAAAAAACACTGAAGCTCCCAACCTTTGGAGGTTATAAAACATTAAACTTTTTGGCAATGACAGACTGAAACCTCAGGAAACTGTTACCAGAGAACAGAAAAATGGGCTAAGTGGTGACAAAAGAGAGATGTAAGGCATTTGTCAGAAAGCTGCTGATGTGGCTGTTGTCATCTTTGCAAGATAAGACAATAGTGACCCTGAAAAATGTAAAACTGGAGGATACTGTAGTTAATATTCTGTCAGAGTTTATTCTCATTTTTATTTTTCAAAGAGCCAAAATTGAAAGAGTGACTAGAAGCGGCTGTTTGTCAGTTTGACTCATATTTGTTTCCCTCCCTGCAGACAGAAGAGGACTACATCCCTTATCCCAGCGTTCATGAGGTACATACAGTGTACTCGCTGCACAATAACTCACAACACGCTATCTATTCTATACATGTCAGTAACTGCAAGGCTGAAGATTCAAACTGATTAAATAGAACAAACATTCCTGCAACAATGAAAGCATTGCAGTGCTTGATGCAACACTCTGACTCTTTATCAGTACTCTTTTCAACATTATTATTGTCCATTGCTGTCAGGTTCTTGGTCGCACTAGTCCTTTTCCACTCATCCTGCTGCCCCAGTTTGGAGGCTACTGGATCGAGGGGACCAATCATGAGCCTAAAGACCCACCCGAGGCTGAGCAGCCCCCCTGTCCTACCTCCCACATCAAACTGGAGACAAACAGCACCGCCAAGATCTACAGGAAGCAATTCATGGGCAAGGTGACGATGAAACTGCAAAAACTATATCCATCTCGATTTATCAGCCTCTTTAAATTTTATGTATATATATATATATATATATATATATATATATATACATATATATATATATATGTATGTATATATATATATATATATTTTTTGTTTGTTTGTTTGTTTGTTTTGTTTTTTGTTTTCCTGATATTATTTATGTATGCAACTTTGAAGTAACATTTGCCTCTAATGGCAAAAGTGTATTTATACAAAATACACTAAGTAGTATTATTTAAAAAAAAAAAAAAAAAGTCAAATATACCCCCAACAAAATACAAGAATTATTACAGTGATTCTATGGTTTTTTTGGAATGCACTATAGAAAATTACTACAGTAATACTAATGAATAATTTATAGTAACTTCACAGTAAAATTACAATTATGCCATCGCAAAAATATTATATTAATTTCCTGTAATATTACAATAGTTTTTCCAGTAGCCTAACAAGAGATCATCACTAAAGATATACTATAGGGTTGGGTATAGTATTATGTATGGTGTTTCTATGTTTTTTTTTGGAACACACTGTAGAAAAGTACTATAGTAATACTATCTAGGAATCAAGGAAAAGTGCAGTTGTATCACTGAAGTGTTTCTAAAGGAATATTTTTGGGAACACACTTGAGAAAGTGACTACAGTATTACTATACAGTGAAACCATGCATAACAATTTCAATTAGCAAAGCAGGAATGTGAGCATGATAAATCAAATGCTTCTTCAACAGGTGAACATCAGTGTTAGCTTCTCTAACAGGCTAGCCTCTCCCTCAGGCCGAGAGCAGTGTTTCTCTAACAGGCAAACACAGTGTTAATTTGACCAACAGGTTAATATAATAGTTAGCTTTTAACAAGCTAACATCGCTATTAGCTTTTCCAACAGATTTATATCAGCAATAGTTTCTCCAGTAGGCTAAAATCAATGTTATCTTCTTCAACAGACTGACATCAGTGGTAGCTTCCATACCAGTCACCATTTGGGTAGCTTTTCAATCATAAGGTTTCAGCATTCATGTTGTTATCCATTTTCACAGATTGCCAGGCAAAGCTAACAACAGCCAAAAACAAAATACTGTTATTTGACAGTTATTTTGAGTGTAGATTAGTGTCTATGCCATCCTGACTAAGTAGGTACATGCACCACACAAAGTAGGCTAGGCCCAGATGAAGCAATAGGCTACTAAATGTCGCTATATGATTCAAACTTATGAAACTGATTTCCTACATGTAGGCTAAGTACAGCATGTCCTTTATTTGCCCAAGCTGTGTATTCCAAATAAGATTTGTAAAAATTGATAAGTTGTATATTGTTTCATGCCTTTTCTTTCAGTGCAAGTCAGCTATATTCTTTAATTAAAAGACTGTTATTCTCATACCTCTCTATATTTATAATTTTTTTTTCCCATTTTTAATTAATATTTCACCCACTGACAGTTGCTGGAGGAGTATTTTTTCTTGCATTAAAGTTCCTTCTGTTTATCTGCCCCCAGGAACACTTTAATTATTACACCATGGATGCTGCCCTGGGCCACTTGGTCTTTTCTGTGAAGTATGATGTCATTGGGGACCAGGAGCATCTACGCTTGATGCTTCGGTACAATATCCTGTTATCTTTATATCTGATCTGTTCACGCTCCTGTTTTTGTGTTTTGGCTTAAAAACAGCCATTAGTTAGGCAAAAATGACAGAACAGGAGGATCGTCTCAGTTTTCAAAGGTTGTGTTAGTGATGAATTTTAGATTTGTTTTTTCCAGTTCAATTGCAGTGTTGAGGAGAGGCTTGCCCCTGATGTCAGAAGGCATCAGATATATTGTCTCATGAATTTCATCCTCAATTAAATATGACTTCAGACCTTTGCAGCCTGTTTTACAGTCAAGCAGTGTCCAAGCCACTATTGTTAAAGGACTCACAGTATTTCGTTTCTGAAATGTGTCTTCTGCCCCTTCAAGCCTCTACTTTTTTCTTAAATCAAAAGGTGACAAAATTATTTTTTTTGCCTAACATGCCACTATCTCACAATAAATATCCCATAAATCAATTCATTATTTGATTTATTAAAGTCCATAAATACTTTTTTCAGTAACATTAATTCAATAATTCATTTAATCTTTCTATATATTAATATCATCATAGATCGGGAATATGTTGTGCTTTTATGCCCTAAGAAACAAAACAAAACACGTACCAAGTTCACAACATGATTGTTGAGGCCTAAAAAACTCACGATACTGATATTGTCTTAAAACTATGGAAAGACACTGAAATAGAAAATAATGCTTTAACAGCCAAATTCGACTTAAGGTGTGATCATTGTGTTTTTTCTGTTAAAGGGAAAATCCACCACTTTTCATATGGATGTCCAATCAATGTTGATGCTACTTGTAGTCAGCTGATTTAATAAATTCCTTAATTTGTGTTATATTGACAGAGAAAACTGAGTTTTCTGAGTTGTCTTGCTCACACAACCATTTCCTGCAGTGCCTACATGTTCCAGGATGCATTGCATCACAGAAAATTGGTACTTGCCAGGTCTCCAAGGTTGTTATCTGATGCATCGAAACATTTCTTGTATTAAATATTTCATAGTTTTCAGTAGCAAGAGGCTTTTGTTCAACCAGAGTCAGAAAATCCTCCCAAAGCAAACATGGCACTACCTCGCCTGGAGTTTGAAGGGAAAGATGAGGGGTAAACAGTTTGTAGTTCTTCCTGGAACCAGTGACATCACTGGTTCCAGAAAAGAACAAGAAATTTTGAAGCTGTGTCCCAGAGACAAGGAGAACATTGAAAATTAAAAATAGTTGGGTTTCACAATATTTCCCTAATTTGTAGAGACAGAGATAAGGTTGAAAATCGGCAGAGTCGCCCTTTAAGTCAAGTGAATTACACTCTAAATATGAGTAGGAGGTGAAGAGAGATTTGTTACCATAACTGTACAAAAGTGCACGTAAAGAACATTACTCCTAACAAAAGTTTCTGTTTTGCAGCAGCTGCTAACCAGCTTTAAGGTGCAGTCTTGCCTCTTTCTCTAACAAAGCAAGAAAGAAAGCAGAAATGATTGAAGAGGCATTTAATTATGTAAACAATGTTATCATACTGTAGGCTTAAGTACATCAATATCATTATTTAGTCTCAGAATATACAGGTTATAGTCAATAATGATTATCGTCAACACCCTTATTATACTGTAAATGTTGACTTAGTAACTGTGCCATGAAGTGCTCGACAATCAGCACTCTATTCATTCCTGTTCTACAAGTGTATTGCCTCCCACCAGAGGCACCATCATTGCTCACTCACTGAAATCCTCTACTCACATTCCGCTGAAAACAAATGAGTGGGAGAAAGACAGAACACAATCTAACCTGTGAATTAATTTCAGCATCCAAGAGACTCCACTCCAGATTTTAATAGCCACATTCCCTCTTTGTTCGTGGAGCTTCAGAGTGGATGTTACCTCGCTAGCAGTCATTCAGCACACAGCATTTTTCACATAGTGATGTTTTCCACCGGGTGTCACCACCCACAGTCACCCCATCACCCACTCACCTCAGGCACTGACAAACCGTGCATATGAAACATCTGTTAGAGAACTGCATGACAATTCATAATGTCTTTTATATTTTACTGTTGATTGCCCATTGTTACACTGTAAAAACATCAGCGTACATAATGATAACAGCCTGGTAGGACATTAACATCACTAAGGCCCGTTCCACTTAGTTACCATTGCTGCACTTACACACTATACAGAATAACAATACTAACAATTTATTCTGATTTTTAAAAAATAAGTCTTTGGTTTTAGACAGAGGGAGATGAAAGCAAACTTCTTGTTTCTGTCTCGGCAGTCATTCAGCATTGATTTTTGCTAGCAAGCTGTTAAAAAGTCAGCTCCATGCGCTGGTCTCAGGATGACTTCTTTATGTTTCTAGCTGACTTTCTTTAAAATGAGAAACTTGTAAAATATGTCTTGAATTTAAAACTGACATAACACTTTTATTTGATAGTCTGTCTGTTGACACTTAGTTGCATGTCAACAGCGTGTCAGTGTATATTCAACAACACTCTTTCAACAGACAAGTAACATGCATTCACCTGACTGCCAGTTGACTATAAGGTGCTTTAAGTGGTCTACAGATTTGAGAAACAACTGAAGAATCAGACGACATATGACCACAAACCAATTCATTTCAGTACAAGACACCCCCCAAACTCAAAAACTCTGACCAGGCAAACTGCTTGTCCCAGGTGAAAGGTCAGTGTCTTCACCTGTTTGTGATCCAAGAAGACTTGGAAATAAAGAAACAGCATTGTTTTTGTACAGTGTAAGCTGCTTATGTTCCCTTAAAAGCTAGTAACGTCTAGGATAAGCTTCCATACATGTACGCAGAGAATTAAGGTTTTCTTTAACACAGCCTCTAAGCTTTTACAAGTAACACTCATTTACTACTGTTGAGGTGGTACATTAGTTAGGTGGTCATTCTAAAACCTGTAGCTTACGTTAGAGCAGATTACCTCACAATTCAAAACCATTCCTTACTGGTTTGCTCTGATGTTGTTGGTTTAAGAAAGGCTAAAAAAAGACACCACCCTCCAAACTCTTCAATTCCAGAGTATCTCTCCTACCACAGCTTCATGCACACTGCTTCAGCATGAGAAAATCCAATGCTTAAAAGGTTTTCCATGCCTATTTATGTTTGCTAAGCTGCAAAACGGAAAGACGGAAAGACAGTCAATTATCAGCATTTCATGGCTTCTTTATCACCCAAAAGTTTGAATTTTCCCTTAAATGTTTATTTTAACAGTGACAGCTCTGGCTGTGTACACTAGAAGTGTAGACATCTAGTAGTGGTTGTACTGCATGCCGGTGTGTACCTGCCCACTTAAGGCGCAGGTTGTATTGGATAAAACAGTGACCTGCTAAAAATAATGGTGCCCAGTGGGCAATCTTTGCTCAAACACATCGGCACCATGTGCTTCCAGCACCACACAGCATCTAAAGGAAAGGTCCCTCGACTGGCAGTTCACTTGCATGAATGCTGAGCATCAAAGACAGAAAGGAGGATTGCTTCGGATTAGAAACTGAACACTGGGTATTCTGACTTCTCAAACTGTTTGCCTTTCAGCACAAAACTGAAAACATACCATGATGTGATTCCCATTTCCTGCCTTACTGAGTTCCCCAATGTGGTTCAGATGGCCAAGGTAATGCATTAATATACAGTCAAACAAGTGTATTTCAGTCTGTTTATAGTAAGAAAAGCTGAATCTCCCTTCTCACTTGAACAGCTTGTTTGTGAAGAAGTAAATGTGGATAGGTTTTATCCTGTCCTTTACCCAAAGGTAGGCACAAGTCCTTGTGCTTTTTCCAAAATATCACTTTCTTTCCTGTTATCCACCAACACCACACCTCAGAGAACCTGACTGGAACCTTCCTGTGCTCTCGTCCTCAGGCATCAAGGCTCATTGTCACCTTTGATGAGCACGTGATCAGCAACAACTTCAAGTTCGGGGTTATTTATCAAAAGTTCGGCCAGGTGAGTGTGCTTCAGAGATACTGCTGCTCATCTTCGCTTTTCATGTCACGTGTCACTCCTGTGTCACAAATGTCCTCTGCTTCCTCCCCGCAGACGTCAGAGGAGGAGCTGTTTGGGAATATGGAAGAGAGTCCTGCCTTTGTTGAGTTCTTGGAGTTTCTGGGCCACAAGATTGAGCTTCATGACTTTAAAGGGTTCGGACACTTTTCAGATTTCTTTGTGGCAGATTGAACCGCTTGTGTTTAGTTCTCAGTATGGCCTTTCACTGCATGCCAGTCAGGAGCAGGTCATCATTCTCTCTGCCATTGATCAGAGTCGACTTTAACTAAATCCTTGAAAAAGCGATTTAAAGTGTGCTGATATTTGCAGTGTTGCTGACATTGTGATTGAGTAGGCAGAAGAATTGCCCCTGGCGTTCCCTCAATGATGGATGAGCGTGGATGGACTGGGAGCTTTGAGAGCGCGCTCCTATGTTCCACCTTTGACACTTTGTTCGTCTCTCTTCTGTATTCCTCTTCGCTGTTCACCTCAGTCCTTTTTTTTTTTACTCTCTTTTCTTCCCCTCTCCCTTTTTTTTATCCTTTCCTCCTTTTCTTGTCTCTACCCTTAAATCTCTCCTCTTCTCCTTTTACCCTGAAGATTTCGGGGTGGACTGGACGTCACTCATGGGCAGACAGGGACAGAATCCGTCTACACAAATTTCCACAATAAGGAGATTATGTTCCATGTGTCCACCAAGCTGCCTTACACAGAAGGAGACTCCCAGCAGGTATAGTGACATTTCAATGATTATTAACCCAGGTAACTAATACGTGTTTTCACTGTCACCTTACTCGTTGATTTATAAAGGTCTGTCCTTGTGACTCTTCATGTATGCCTTAGAGTTAGAACTACAGCTAGACCCAGAGGGACCCTTGTCCAAGCTGAAACCTGATTGGCCCTTGAAGGGCCCTTGTCCTGTTAATAGTCTTTTTTAATGAACTAGTCACTTAACTCTTTACTGAGGAGTAAAAGTCACAAACAAATGAAGTAGGGATGCACGATATTACGTTATGCACGTTATCGGGTATCAGTCAGCAAGCCGATATCTGCTGATATAATAGGCTGCTGATTCCTTTATTAAACGCCCGAGTCAATGCCATGTTTTACATGTTCCCTTTGGACAGACAATAAGTTTACTTACTTTCGCTTGTGGAACAGGCCGGATTTGTCCTTGTTGTGGGTATTGTTATGATTGTCTCAAAAGGAGCAATAACCAATTTTAAGTAGGATGAATCTTACCTGTGTTGTTTAAAAGCAGTTGTCATAAACAAATATGACATGTTTTACATACTGTAAGTTCAAGTATTTTTCTTTTTTTTTTGCTCAGGAAATGAATATTACGTCATTTTAAGCTTTGTATTTTATGCCTGCATTTGCCAGTGGGCCACTCAGTAAGAGTATGCATAATAATACAGTGGGTAAATTCCACTACAGAAGAGACTTTATGATCCTGCAATTAGATGTTGGGAAAAAATATACATATATATCGGTATCAGTATTAATTATTGGCCAAATGAATTGTATTTATAAGTAGGACCTGGCAGCAGACTCAGGAAAGGCAGGCAGCAGATGAAAAAAAAATAATTCTGACGTGACTTGAATGCACCAAAACGCTGCACTGCTCAAAGTTGTAGCGCAAACAGTTGACAAGATATGACTTAAATGTGTAACTTAAAGGATAGTTCACCCCAAAAAAAGAAAATTTAGTCATTATCTTTCCACCTTAATGCTGATGGAAGTTTGGCTGAATTTTTTTTTTTTTTAGTCCACTGGAGTTTCACAGTAAAAAGGCCTTGTAGTAATTTTGAAGTAAATGGTGACCATGTTTCAAACCTTACAAAAAAACAAAAAAAACCCCAAAACATAATAATGCCTCATTTTCAAAACAACTTGTCATGTAGGGGCTTCAGGACACTTGGATTACTTTTGGTTAGCAGTACAGGGCATTTTATGTTTTTTTAATGTTTTTTATTGGAGTTTGAAAATTGGTCACCATTCACTTCAGTTGTATGGGAGATGACTGCAACGCCTTTTTCCTGTGAAACTCCAGCAGTGTTTCGTGGGCTAAAAAACTTCACCTGACCTTCCATTGGCATGAGGGTGAGGAGAAAATAACTGAGTTTTCATTTTTGCATGAACTATCCCTTTAAATGCACATGGATGTTAGAGATATACTGGCCCCTCTGGATAATTTATATCCCCTGATTTAGAAATAACCTAGATCCACCACTGATGCTGAGCACGTAAGCAAGTAACACTTGTCTAGGATTGCAGGTTTGATGTTTTCACTTTCCCTGCTGTCCAAAAGAAATACATTTTCTGAGGTTCCACTCCCATTCCTATGTTCTCTGCTGGCATTGAAGTTCCTTCTCATTAGTATGTGTCTTGGGACTTTCATCTCTATGGTGCTGTGTTGCAAAAGGCCACATTATATTCTTGAGATGCTCTTCACCGCCTCGTAGACTGGTTTGAACTTTGTTACCACAGTAACCCTGCTCAGAGGGCCCATATTGCGGAGGCATGAAGAGAAACAGAGGACATAAATAACACCCACATGGGATGATTCATGAGGGAAGTGGAAGGTGGAACTGTAATAACATAGGATTCTTTCAGGAGGAAGAAAACACAGATTGATGTTGCCAGATCTGACTGAATGTGATCTAATTCAAGTGGATATACAGTATTAATAGGCTTCAGACATCTTAATCCAGCCACACACTTGCTGAGTTTGTGTTTAGGTGTCTCACTGTGCGTGGTGATGCTTGAGTTTAGCAGTCCATCTGCACAGAGAAGGTGGGATGAATGTTAGGCAGCTATCTGGGTTCAGAGAGTCCCCGTTTGAGAAAATATTAAAGCTGACAGCTCATAAGCTCATGGATGATGCGGTAGTAACCTGACTGCCCTGCCTCGGCAGCCACATGGACCCTGTTTCACTCTCAGCCCTCACTACATATAGTGAATACATCATAACAAAGTTGTTACTCAAGTTTAATCTCATTTCTTATATCTCATTGTGTCTGATTGTTTTTCCACAAAGCACTGTTCATGCTAATCAGTTATGTTTATTAAATTGTGATCCAAGTTTTTTCTAAAATGGTGCATATTTTGCTCTGAAATTGTGTTTAGAAATGCCACATTTAGATATTAAGAGCTTCATTATTCAGAGCTTTTAAATGAAGGATAGAAGCTTGAGACATTTGTACATATCCAATTAATGAAGCTTGGGGTGTTAATCTTTCCCTTTGAGCTATGTAAAACATCTCTCAATATTTATGACTTCCGGTAAATCATGAGGACGTGACTGAAACAGATGGTCGATGGTGGCCTGGCTGTAAATTAATTGGACTGACAACTGGAAAAGAATGATCTAAAAATCCCAGAATAAATATTTACTGTGCACACACAAAAAAAGTCAAGACATTTTATTGCAGTGTCAGCTAGCATACAGCTGTTACACTACAGCTTATAGCAACAGATGTGAGGTGGCTTTGTTAAAACTTTGTACGGAAGTGTATCTCCAAACTGTGTCCGTGTATCTGTTGCAAAATCCCATTTATATCTGCTTCAGCTCCCATGCTGTGGAGCAATAGAACAACAAAAGCAGAGCCTGACCGCTATTGAAAGTTTGGGGCCAATGCTGATACCGATATAAGGGAGCAAGAAAATTTTGATATTTGATATATCGGCCAACATTACTTATATAGTATCAGCTGAATAGGATTTGACAAATATTTGTGACAAAGATATGTAATAAAGGCAGAATATCTTCATTTTACAAATTTTATTCCTAACATCAACGCACTGAAGAGGGAACACTTTACGTAGTCATGAAATAAGGGGCTGCCCTCTGCAGGACAAACTGCACAATTACACCATTTCAAAACACTAGTCCAAGTATTTTTTACAACCTTAAAAACTGTTCTAATACCAGAACATATCAGAGAACACATACGCAGATATATCTGTAACAGGCAGATATTGGCCGATAATATAGGCAATCCGAAATATCAGTCAGGCACTAAACAAAAGTTCAAGATGGCAGGCTTGAATAGAATATATTTTGACATTTTGATATCCACTAGCCTTTTTGAGTATTTAGGTTTTTGATTTCTGAATGTCAAACATTTCTGGGATCATATTTATCAAGTGTCCAACAGCAAATTTATCCCAACTACAGCAAAATCCTTTTAAACATATTTTGTCATATTTGTAGTTTGATCAAGTGTCAAAAGATGGGAAAAAGTCACATCTTCTGTGATATTTATTAGATCTTGCAAGCTGTCTAAATTAGAGTTTATAGCATAAGGCAGTAAGATGGAATAAATACAAAATTCAGGATAGGAAGAAGGAATCCTAATGCTTGGCAGCAACAAGCTTTTCAAATGATACCACTGTGATAAAATTTTAATGCTTAGGCACAGTCTCTCTTTCCTCCAAGTGCATAAGTGTCCTTTTGGCAACTTTATATTTTTTGGCAACAAGGAACAAGCAGCTCTTCAGCAGTGTTTCTGCAGGTCACTGACATTCAGCCATCTGCAGAATCATAAACCATTTTTGTTTGACTTTCCAGTGCCTCCACTCATATTTGGATTAATTAATTTTCACACCGTCAACAACCAATGAAAATTTGGGCCTCGTCATAGCAAAGAAAAAAATGTGAAGTGGATTTGTGGGGTGTTTATGGTAGTAGTCACTCATTCATAGACATTATACACAACCATATGTATTTATTTATATTTTATATAATGATATTTTTTTTTCTATTAAATCCTCACTGTAAGCTTGAAAGATAAAAGTTTTTGTTTTTTTTTCTGGCTAGTTGTTCTGTATAACTGAGCTGTTATACATCTAAAATCATCAAACTCATGTCCACCTTTCTGCTAAGACTATATTTATTCCCTCCAGTCAATCTTTCAGTGCAAGTCCTGGCAGTGATTCTGTGACTGACCTGTTTTTGATTCTCTAACTGCTTATTTAAAATGTTTCCGCTGTTGTTAGTTTTGTTTATCTGTGCTGTCCAGCTGCAGAGGAAGAGGCACATAGGCAACGACATTGTAGCCATCGTGTTCCAGGAGGAGAACACGCCGTTTGTACCGGATATGATCCAGTCCAACTTCCTGCACGCATATGTGGTGGTGCAGGTGGAGAACGCATGCACAGACAACGTCACCTTCAAGGTTTGTTTCAAGGACAGCCAATTCTGCAATGAGAGTGTCTGACCGACAGCGACCCATTTTAGATTCACTCATTCATTATTCAGCAGCTTTTACTCTAACTGTGCACCCTTAAAAAGTGTCATGTGTCTCATTTATCGGTGTTATCATGGACTGTGTTCTCCTGCCTTCTCCTGCAGGTGTCTGTGACAGCACGGGATGATGTACCTTTCTTTGGGCCTGCTCTGCCTGACCCTGCCATCTTCAGAAAGGTCAGTAGTCACACAAACTCATAACTCAGCTCCTCTTTACAAGCACACATAATAAACCTTGACTCATTTGCCTTCCTCAGGGCGCTGAGTTCCATGAGTTCCTCTTCACCAAGCTTATCAATGCAGAGTACGCCTGCTACAAGGCTGAGAAGTTTGCCAAACTTGAGGTGAGAAGAGTGCTGCAATGCAAAGTGTGCCATAGAATTTTGAATGCCTGTGTACGCACACTTGAACATCTGCTAGTTTGCATTAGAGGTCTTCATGGGTCCAAAGAGTCATACCCGAACCCACATAGACCTGGAAATATAGTGCCTGGAACCAAACCGGACCAGTGTACTACTAGAAAGTTTAGACCCAGATACGAGCGAAACCGAGAAATGCCGGACCCGGATCCAACCATGTCTCGGTTATTATTTGAAATGCCAGACCCGAACCTGGCCGAGACACACAGACCTGACCTGCACCGATGTCACAGTTGATTGCTATTAACAAGTTAGCCCCAACAAAGACTGCTACACATACAGGTTTTCTGTTAATGTTAATTCTCTTCCTT
>JAPQLA010000012.1:6758286-6771198 GCA_029822935.1 Naso vlamingii | reverse complement strand
ACAAGAGGCCGTTCATGTGAATTTTTCCAGAAAGTTGTTATTCTGATTATTTGGACATCACATGAATGCTGCATTGTATTTTTTCATGTCTGAAACTTGGTCACCATTGACTGCCATTGTTTGGGAAATGACTGCAACGCCTTTTTCTAGTGAAACTCCAGCAGTTTTTTGTGGACTGAAAAAACTTCACCTGGAATTCCATCTGCATGAGGGTGAGTAGAAAATGACTGAATTTTGATTTTGGGGTGAACGATCCCTTTAAGTATAATGCTGTGGCAAAAATGCCACAATATGAATGCAGAAAGCTCACAGTCTGCACGCAGAATACCAACTAACGTTGACACCATTCATCTCTAATGCATGTAAGTCTTTCCAAACAGGCTTTATGTCCATACAATTCATGACTGGCTGTCTGTGCTGTCAGGTATGTCTTTGCTGTCCCTTCTTAGTTCAGGACATAAAGCAGAAACAAACTTGAGTGGCAAATGCCTTCATCATTGAGACATTTCTGAGAACAGACCACTCTGACACAAATACATCTTTACAATGTGGAGATGCGGGGACGCTGATGCACTGAGCTCAGGAAGTGCTTTGCACAAATTTTTTCCCTAAGTTGGCTCCTCTGTTTCCTCTAAAATGTTCCAATGTATTCACTGTTTGTTCTACCCCTATAAACACGCTCTTGGTTTTTCCATCAATTATTAATAAATGTGTTTTGCAAAGAGCATACTCTTCAATTTTCAGCCTGGAGTGCTGTCGCCACCAATCATTTAGAGATATTGTGTGATCTCCCATTCTTTTTTTCTAATGAAGCTCTCCTGCATCCTCTGCCCTTACATCTAAAGTTATTGCAGTGTCAGGCAGCGAACCATCATCATCACTAATCATCCTCTCGGCCAGCAGGTCGGAGGACTCAGTTCAAGCTATTAAGGTACTTGTCAACAGCACTTTCCAGAGTGTGCTGCCTTTGGCTTTCAATGTAATCAACTCTGATAAGAGCCCACCGACACCATGCAGGATATCGCCTCCTCACCTCCAGCTCATCATACGAGGGCATTTAATGTCTGTTTATCATCACCTATCCGCATAATTGAGCATGAATCTAGTTTTCTTACTCATTTTTTTAATTGACTGGGCTCTTAGAGGGTGAGGTGATAATAACCTGGTGCCTGTGTTGCAAAGGATCTACAAAGCTCCAGATCTCCTTTGACTTCATTATAGCCAGCAAAGGAGTCCATCAGTGAGTTATCTGTGTACTTCATTAGACCTCGATCCATCTGACAACAAAGACAGACAGGTAGCTCTGCTCTATCTCAGCTGAGATGAAAAGGAAACCAGCATCAGATTACAAAAAGGATTTCCTGCAGTCCTTTTTCACTCAGCCTTCCCTCAGAGCTCCTGCCAAAGCGATGGCACTTTAATGCCTCTTATCAATCTCATAGCAAACCACATCGAGTTCACAGTGAGGCTCTTCCGCTGTTACGTCGTTTTGCCTTCCTCGGTCTGTCTCTTGGCTTTCTCTTAATCCTTCCAAAAATCATAGCATCATAATATATTAAAGCAACCATCCTTAGGGTTCCTGCAAAGGCTTAAAAGTTTGGAGAAAGCTTACTTTTAACTGTTCTGTTTTTAAGGTTAAGAATATGTTTGAATTTCAATGTATTTTCTCTGCTAAACATAATTTTCATTTAATCTACACTAGAGTTTCCCAATCTTGGGGTCAGAACCCAAAATGGTTCATGCTCCATTTTTGGGGGAAAGCAGTTAGCAGACTAGAATGCATAGCAATGTTATCTTAACTATGATATGTGAGTTCATTTTCGCCTTGGGCAGATATTAGTTACTATCTAATATCACAATATTTGCTGTCATTTGCGATATTTTTGACGATATCGAATATCAAACAGCTGTTACGGCAGCTTTGGGCTTTTATTTTGAAAAGAAAAATGTGAAGCTGCTGTGGTGGTGGAGGCAATGTGTGTTGCTATTTGATGAAGTGATGAGGTTTTCACAGGTTAGTTGGCATGATGTCGGCATGCATGCAGTGCTTCAATATGCAGACATGGAGGACTTAGTTCAGAAGAAGAAAGTCAGCTGCCGATGGCAATATTTTGAGTTTAAAGCAGAAAATGGCGAGTCAAAAGATTTAAATGAGATCAAATGTCATCTTTGCTGCCAGCGACTGGGCCAAAATATCATCTGTATGTTCGGGTGGGACTATATCATGATATCAAATTTAGGAAGTCACCCAAGCTTAATTGATTTTCTTAATTACAAATAGAAAACAAGAGTTGCTTTTGCTTTGCTTTTTCTGTTAGATACCACTCAGCCTATTGGAGAAGCTATACTAAAATGCCAACAATGAATTTTACAAGATTCAAGTGCTTATAATATTATACAATGTTTTCTTCTATTTGGCATAGTCAGGTTTTACCGTCTCACTGTGTTTTTGTCAGTGATAAAATTCGACCTTTGAATAAAAATTACAGATGTCTTCCTTTAACTGCTAAACATGTTTACCAAAACAATTTCATAGCTCAGTTCTACAGGCCACAATATTTACATTTTAAAGATGCTACAAGGAACTTTCATTTTTTGTCGATTCTGGTGGCCCCTATGGACAAAAGTGATAATGTTTCCATCGCCCATGTGTGTTTTCGTTTGAAAGTGAATCAATTATGGATGCAACTTACCTTTAAAGTGAAACTAGACAACTTTTTTGCCTTAATTTTGTCATTATGATGTATAACCTGATTAAACAGTGTAATAGTGGTTGAAAAACAACAAATTTGCTGCTAAATTGGTCTCTAATAAACCCTGTTTTTACCATGGTATTTTCTTTGCCACTGGGATGAGGGTTTCACAGAGAAATGAAAAATCAGTGACCCTCTCTGTACTCTGCGTCCCAATCTGCTGGTCTGCGCTGTGCTTCTTAGCGACAGGTGATGTTGGTACGAGCTGATTAGCTCACCGTGCTCTGACTCACCTCTGCCAGCAACAGAGTGTCTGCAAGCCACACTTTCAGTCGACTCAAGCTCAAGCTGAGACGGACCAGTTTACTCTGCTACAACTTTCCCTGCAACCATTTTATCTCAGTTCAAACTGACCTTAAAGAGAGAGTGACGAAATAAACGAAATAAAGCGCAGGCTGCAAAACGGCTGCAGTGGATTTGCTTACCAACGAGTCTCATGCTATAGCTAACATTAGCTTGCCAGCTCGTTTGCAGAAGTTATCTACTGCAACTTTAAATCATGTTTTTCCTGCTCTTTCAAACAGCTGTTTGCACATTGCATGGTGATGATTATATATATCTGTATGTAAGATCAATGACTGTAACATGAAGAGGGTGAAAGAAAGTAACCGTATTTTTGTTACATGTAATTTACAGCTAACAGATTTGGTTGCTCCTCAGAAGCAATTTTGTTGAGCCAAAGCTAAAGTTATCAACCTTCCTTTGTATCTTTATATCTTCATGATAATAAGCCCACAGCAAAATGTAGCTGGGTAGTAAGGCTGACATTAAACGTTCAGTTTTGAGCTGTTGTTCTGCTGCTGTCTGGCGCTGCAAAAGCATCTGCAGCTGTACCGCCACACTACGGAGCAGCTTCTTTCCTCGGGCTGTGAGACACCTAAATTCATCCTCAGCACTCTGCCATGAAAAAATATTTTTAATTTTCGGAATCCGACCAGGTGGCAGGCATGGCATGCATTAAGAATAACGACATAGAAAAAGCCAATCTTCTTCTTCTTCTGGTGGTTTCATGTGCTTATGTAGGTCAGAAGGAGGCGTCGGTATTAAACAGA
The DNA here is from genome assembly GCA_029822935.1 of Naso vlamingii. NCBI lineage: Eukaryota > Metazoa > Chordata > Actinopteri > Acanthuriformes > Acanthuridae > Naso > Naso vlamingii. Next base: position 6,767,393 of record JAPQLA010000012.1, on the reverse strand, counting down.
GACAGTTTCATAACCAGTTAAAAGTTCTTCATAGTGTGTTTAATGATTGATATGCCTATTCCCAATAAAATGAACAACTCATAATATTAGCACTGAAGATGAGCACTGATTATGAGACCCAGCAAGCTCATTCCTTACCATTACTTAAAACTTCATCTGAATGAACGTTCCAGTCACAGTTCTGCATAATGCGTCAGCTTTTTGTGTCTCACATTATCCGCACATTAATCAACGTGTCAGTATTATTAAGCGTCTTTATTAGCTGTACTTCTTCTACCATGGGAGGTTACTGTCATACACTGGGATGTGCCTCTTCCTTCCATTCCACATCTGAAGAAGTGTGTTGTTGCCATGGTAACCACAGCCTTATCACACTTACTTGAGCATCATTTAAGCTGCCAACGTTTATTGGACACATGCAGAGTTTTAAAAAGTGCAAGTGCAAGTCAGAAGAAACTTTGAGGCATCTTCATAAATGTCTCGACAGTTAATTAATCGACTGCATAATTTTTTGTGTGTGTTCATCACTCGCTAATTATGAGACGACAGATGAATCTGCTAGAATTATATGTGAGAATGAATTAAATGGTGTAAGCATGTATGCAATTTGAAGTGTTTAATATGTTAATGTGAGTAGTTCTCTGTACATTAAAAGTATCTTAAGTATTATGACATAGTTTACATATTATGCATTTAGGAATATGAAAGACTGACATGTCTCATGTAAACTGAGGCAATATTATCAGAAAGGCAGAGACAGATACTGTATTATTGCTAATGAAAAATAAACACATTAAATTCTGTTTATAAATAACATTCAAGTACTTGTGTGGATATTTGTATATCTAAAATACTTACTAGAGATATCATTCCATATTGAATAGTTTGTGCAACTACTTGAACACCAAAATAAAATATTCTTAAATGGACAGTTTTTCTTTATGTGGGGTTGTATGTGGCATGTATGCCTGGTTGCCTTCAGACAGCTGTTTCCTTTGGGACTACCTTGCAGTTGTGTGTAGGAACATAGATGTTGTGCAGTTGAGGGAATGTAGTCCAAAGGAAACAGCAGTCTGACGGCACTGTAAAGCGCTAATTTTGACATTATAGTATTCATGTGAAGGAACATACATATACTTTAGGTGGGGGGTATTGATGGTGGCTAAAGACGTGTGTCTGTTGGTACTGTTAACAGAAATATCATGATCTGTTTCCTGCCGGCCATCACGCTGCGTCTACATTAGAGCTGCACCATTAATCGTAAAAAAAATCACAGTCTCGATTCATGCATACATGCAATCCAATTTATAAATGACAGCGATCCACTTGCTCGTAATCACTTATTTACTTTACAATAAAATTAATGATGCACGTTAATATGTTGCACAAAACAGCAATTTTTGTAAAAGCGGGTCATATTTTATGGCAAAAGCCTGAATTGTCAGGGAACATTGTACAAATATGACTGATAATGATATAACTGCTTACCACTGAGCAAATGTACCTGTATTGGAATAATTACACAAAAAATATTATCACAGTGCTCTTTTCCAAGATAATCCATGAGAAGCAAATCAGTCTTAAAATTCAACTTCTTAGGGGCGCCGTGGTCACTCTGACAGTGACCAAGGCGCCCCTAACGGGAAATCACTCACGGGTAGAGTGATTTCCATTTATCAAGGCTGACTCTTTACCACAGCGGCCTGTTTCAATTCCAGCCCAGGGCCTTTTGCTCCATGTCATCCCCTTTCTATCTCTCCTTGCCTCTCTCTCTCTTGCTCTGTCTCCCTCTCCAGCTGTGACTAATAAACACCAAATAAAAATAAAATAAAAATAAAAATAAAACCCACATTTTGTTTCCCGGGACGATAATTTATTAGCAGCCTTTCATAGTGTCTGCTTGGGAATTTACTGTATTCCAAGTGCTAACATTGTTTGAAGTGGAATTATGGGTGATTCTACATAACTCACATGTGAAATTATTCATCCAGTGAGATAAATCCTCTGAGAGCCCTTCTTTCTGGCGAGAAAAGAGAGGCTGATGGTCATTATTTCTCGTTATTGTTAGAATTAATAATCTCAATTATTTTGAACAAGAGCTGGCCTTTTCCAGTTTAGTGATTCAATTTCCCGCACAAGAAAACAGTTCAATTTTGAGACAGACACGTTTGCTTTTGCTTCAAAGGAAACACGAATGCACAAGACACACAAGAGAAAAAGAAAGCTTAACTACAGCTGGTAAATCAATAAATGGTAGGGGTTATGGATTTGGAGTTAATATGAACAGTTGACAGATGGAATGAACTTTACTAGAGCAGCAGTGACTCAGATCAACAGCACACTGACTTGAGAATTAATTGCCAATTTCAGTTACAGGTTACTAAAAGCCCCAGCTGCAAAAATGTCTTAAGGAGGTTTGAAAGTTAGTGTGCACTGTGATGTTTTTTTGTTGGAGTCTGGAGTTGGTTTTTCAGCCAGTGATTCTGCAGCGGATTTGTTTAACATAGGGTGGGGTCACTAGAGGTGCAATCAAAAAGATTCAACTGTCATCACTGGTTAAGATTGTCATTTTAAAGTTTGGGTCATACAGGGCCCGTGGATGAAGATCCTCATAGCCTCTGATAAGTTGCTGATTGTGCTCAGGAGTCAGCAAACCACAAATGCACAAACACCAGCGGTCACAATAACACGTGTAACCGAGGAGTTAATGATGATCAAGTAAAGTACTTTGGAAAAGGGCCTGACTGATGTGGTTTTGACAGTATTATCTGGTGATATTGGCCTGGAGCAGATATATCTGTATCAGTGTGACTGTTCTCTGCTATGTGTCGATAAAACTGTTTTTTAAGGCAGAAAAATGCTTGGACTAGTGATTTAAATGTATGTAATGATGTAGTTTGCCCAACAGAGGGCTAATAAATTCATTGCTAATAAATTATGTGTTTACTGTTCAGGGCACTGATATTTGGAATAAAGTTTGTTCAAATGTAAGATGTCCTGCCTCCATTACATTTATTTGTCACCAGTATTTTATAACCACATTCAGATGATATTATTCTGGGTTGATATGTCGGATATCAGAGTTTTCTTTCTCCCTGATTTTGGTATCAGCATTTGCCCACCAATATTCCATATCACTCGGGACCTAGCTTGGAATACTTACAAAAGTTATTGCTTGCATCTGCTGCCTGCACATTGCTTGGCAGTGCTCAGTTCCTGCGCACATGAACAGTCTCAGTAGTTTTTCTATCTTCCCTTAAAGGAGAAGTTCATATGAAAAAGGCTGCACAATGTAACCCTAACTCTAAAAGGAGAAGTTCTTTTTTTGCACATTAAGCCTTATAATAAGAATATCTATGATCATATAAGATATTCTACAGCATTACTATGACAACCGGCACAGTCCTGAGAGCTGGAGCTCGTTGCTAATGTCCCCGCTACCTGAAAAGGCACGAAACTCACAGAATGTTTAGTGGTGATTGTCTGAGTGCACTTGTTCCTCCTTTGTTTTCAGCTGGCGGTGACGTCAGCAACGAGCTCCAGCTCTCAGGACTATGCCAGTTGTCAAAATAATGCTGTAGAACATTGCATATGATTGAAAATATCCTTATTGTAAGGCTTAATATGCAAAAAAAGGAATTTCTCCTTTTAGAGTTAGGGTTACATTGTGCAGCCTTTTTCATATCTGTTTTATCCAGTACGAAAATGTTTTCATTCAGTTTATCTTGCTTCACTTACTCTTATTTCAGCGAAATGAGATTGTCAAGCAGACTGACCAGCACTGTCATTACTTGTGATCCTGCTGACCTCACCAGAAAAAATCCAACACCATATTGGAATGAAAAAGCAATTGATTGTTAACTGCTTATTGATTATCCTGCTACAAAAAAAAGTTTAATTAGTTCTTGCAGTATTAATTTTTTTACAGCTTAGAACAAAAGATTGATACGTAGTGTCAATGTGTTCACAAAACTGCAAGGCAAAGACCCTGCAATTCCACCCTCAGTGGATTCATGTAACTGGAGTCTGTCTTTGCTCCTCAGGTAAGGAGTTTTTCTTGTGATTTGATAGTGACCGCCTCTGATGATGGGCTCTGGCCAATCACAGTGTCCTCAGGGCCAAGTCAACCCCTCTGCTGTCATTTCATTGTACATTTTGGAGCACAGGCTGAAATTAATTTAGTTAATTGGACTGAGATGGATGAATTAGTCTTTGGCCAAACCACGTTTACCACAGTGTATTTCACTGAAAGTTGTTGTTGTTGGAGCTTGTGTGTTTGTGTGTCACTGGGGCATTAAAGTTGTTGTGCAAGAAGTCTGCATGCTGTTTTTCTTCGACTAAATGTTTTTGCAAGGCTGCATTCTTGGGGCTAGGCACTCACTTGTTTATGACTCTGTTTTTTTGTACTAATTTGTGTGATGATCCTCATCGCCTCACATCCAGTATTCAGTGCAACTCTGTGTGACTTTGACCGAGACCCACTGCTCTGAAAGACCAAACTTAACGATGCACTTTCATATGTTGCATAAAACAACAATTTTAGTAAAACCGGGTCATGTTTTATGGAGATGTTGTCCTCCGACTGCTCTGCCTCAACTCTGTGATTCGCGGAGGTTCCTGAAAGCAACATGTAGGCTTCCTGCAGACCGAAGCTGCAGCTGCAGCACCAGGTCGTTGCTGGTGACAGCTCAGTTAAAATAAAAGGCTGCAGACGTACAGAGCAGTCGTAGTATATCAGAAGGAAAACCAGCAGGCATTTTCTCTGTAAAATATGACCTGATTCGACTAAAGTTGATGTTTTGTGTGATGTGTTAATGTACATCGTTAAATTTTATTTTTCAAAGGAGTGTGTTGCAGTCAAAGTTACATTGTGTTGCTTAAAGTTTGAATATCTGGACCTGCTGACTACTGTGCTCTGCTTGTTCTGAGGTGACGGTGAAAGCAAACGCCGAGCTCACGTTCACCAGGTTACAGTATCAGCTCCCACTGTGAGGTGAATTGAATTGTTTAAGGAGACTGGCTGGTCACTGGTCGAGGTCTGTACATTAAAGATCACCCTGCTTGGCGTGTCCATTGGCCTCCCAGGAGATAAGAAGGGTTTGTTTATCTTGACACTGGTTATAGTCTGAAAAAACAGACACTCTGTGTGGTTTTCTTGACTCCTGTTGGCAAGTTCCTCAAAGTGCTGGTGATGCTGAGGTGCTACATCAAAGTGTGAGAAGAGACTCATTCCCACATTCAACTCTTAACTCAGATTTATTTATGTATCACCTTTCGCACCGAGATGGGGCTCAAAGTGCTTCACGGAGCAAGATGAAAACAGCCAAGACAAAAAGGTACAACAAAAATAGACCACAAAAAAATGAATTTTAAAAGTTAAAGGTTAAAAATAAATAATAATAATCAGTAAAATAAAGCCGCAATTAATAAAAACAAACGTGCACATGATGAAAACATAAAAGAAAAAAAGCATGAAAAGCCAGGCTACAACAGTACCGTTACTCAGCCTTTGAGCATCAGCATCAGTCAGTCTGAACTGCAGCAGTTTTTGGCTGGTTTTTTTTTTTTGCTTCTGTCACATTTTTACTCACTGTGGGCTCATTTTGCACTGCAGTATAAAGTCCTGCACCTCTATGGATTTAGGACAACCAAGGCAAGAGAAAGAGGTAACTGAATACTGTATCCTGTGCACTGTAACAAAGTCATAATTCTCTAAATCATTAAAAAAGAAAAATTGAACATTGAATTTCTCTGATTTTTGAATTTACAAAATGTGGAAGAAAAAAAGGAATCAGTATATACAGTGTATTTTTAGGTGCCTTCAAGTCTGAGGAACATATGTAAAAAATATTTTGTGACTCTACGTACATACAGGAGTAATTCTGCAAGAGTACATGAAGGAGTAATCCTGCAGCCTGTAATCAGGCAGCATAAGGCATCCTGCCAGGCAGTGCTCAGGGTGCACTGCACACATAAATTGTAGAGGGGCAAGGGGAGGGCCTATTTAAATCATTTATGACTGAAGAATGCAATTTTTTTTGTTTTTCACAGGATGTGAAGGCTTGTTTTTGGCTGATTTTGAAAGAAGATGTGAGGAATAAAGAGAATTTGGTGAAAAGTCAGTTTTAAGTTAAAATATAGGCTTAGATTTGGTAGCATGTCCGACAGCACATGTGAGATGTTTAATGACCATTAGAGACTTTTAAAATCTGATGATTTAAACAGTTTTTAAAGTTTCTGGCTATGACAAGTGGTGTATTTGTGGCAATAATTGAAAAAAAGGTTTTTTGGGCTTGCAGGCAGGTCACTGGATTCAAAGAGGAACCCAATTTTCTCTGCCTGAATTTGTGACTCTCTCATAAACATGTTGAAAGCAATGTCCCCATTGCTAAATAGATGCTGATAATAGTAATAATAATTTAATTGCCAATTTTTCTCTTCAGAAAAATGTCAAAGGCTTATTTTGGATTAAATTAAAAAGCCTTTTAGACTCTTCCCTGAAATCAAGCAGCCTGCCTCATCGATGGCTGTCTCCCGTCGTATAGCTAAAGATATACAATGGAGTCCAATTTAGTTAACTAAGCAACACGTTCAGTATAGTCCCCTGCACTCACACACACTAAGTCTAGCTGTCGTGGAGCTTGTTTGTAGAGGTCAGCACCTTGTGCCTCCAGAAATTATCATTACTGTCAAAATAGGGACCACTGAGCTCCCGCTTCATCTTGGGGAAGATTGCTAGACCACAAAAGGTAATTACTTCAATTTTTTTGCGTCATCACATTCAAAGAGTTGAACTGCACGAGGGTGTAACAACAGCTGGGCAACTTATCTCCTTCTGCTTTAGGCTACAAGCCAGTCAGTCAGCCCTCTTATCAATATTGGGACTGGGGGATTAATTAATTGATTAATTGATTAACTAATTAACATTGGCTTCTTAACTCATTTAGCAAAAGTTTCCAACTGCAGCTTTAAAAGCCGATCATCTCTGAGTTTTGAACAATGAGAAAGAGAAATATATATTTCATTTTATATGACATACAGAATATTTTCGCAGGAAAGATGAGATATTAATTTCATTAAATGTCTTCACATGATGTTACCTTGATAATCTGGTTAATGTGTTTATGTGAATCACTGTCTCTAATCATTGTCTGTCTCCATTCACACTCTTCACAGCACTGGTTTTAGCTGTTAGTTCATTTTACAGTTCCAGCTGTAGCTTTGCACTAACACTCAGCATTAGATTTGAGAGGACGCCTTGCAGTATGTTAATGTCCCATCCCTTTTTATTAGCCTTGAGATGCTCTGGTCCCCCTCTGGGCCTGTATGAGTGCCGTGTCAAGAATCTGTTTTAGCTGCTTGTTGGACCAATTTGTGGCCAGCATTAGCCTTTCATTACAGGTCTCCCAATGCACACACACCTTGTAAGAGGGGACTTAATTAAGTTTATGCTTTCCCTGGCAGACTCAGGGGCTGGCTGCCTGCTTCTGCTGCCGATTGTTGATTTATGTTGAGTCTTCAAGGACAATCTGCTCCCTCTGCCACAGAACAGGACAGAAAACAAACGCTGGTTCATTACCAGCTGTTTGGGGATCCTATCTCCCAAACACTGTCAAATTTTTTATTTATTTATTTATTTTTTAAAATCTCGTCTTGTTTCTTTTTTGACCTCTTTTTAAGAGGGTTACAGTTAAAGTTATAAACGTTTGATCCTCTGGTTGCTGTTCCACATTCTTTGACTTTTTTCTCTCAGGAGGGTTTTTAGAACTTTAGAAGATACCTTTGTAGTTCCTGACAGCATTTTTTGTTTTCTTCTCATGTTTTTGAGGTGAGCAGGTGTGCTAACATGATCACATGTCTCAGTCTAGGTGTTTGCATATAGTTGCCTCATGAACCATCCATGCACAGAAGACCCCAAGAGCTCTAATGGCCTTGGGTTTACAAGACACGAAATCCGACCTGATCCAAGCCAAAGTTCATCTGTCACAAAGTTAATCTTTGGTGTCAGTGTCTGGGAAATATGAATGCAATGCAGGAAAAAGGTTTGAAGCCATTTTGACTGACAGAAAATCTCAGAGGATGCAGAAGGTTTGGGGTCTGTGCAGCAGTTCATGTTTCTTACACTGGCCCTCATAAAAACAGAGTATTAATCAGTGAAACGTCTTTATTCATGTTAAGGACTGACTAGTCTGTTTTAGTGAATGCGTTGGCTTTGCCTTGTATCTGTTTGGCGTCAGTGTTTCCACAAGAGGACCTGCTTCTCATTCATTATAAAGAAAAAAGACATTTGTGTGAGCCGGGCTCCTCTTTGATGTGCACTTCCCTCGCTGTCAGCCACAATAAATGAGATTCATCTGAGAAGCCGAGCAAGACAAATAAATCCAATAAGGTTTTGTCACTCACTCTGTGTGTCCTTTAGTGACATCCTCCTCCTCTTTTCTCATGCTCACTCTCTCTTTGTGTTTCTCAGTCTCTCACCTTCTCCTTATATCTGCTTCTTTTTACACACTCTTTGCCACTCCCTGGTGAAGCAGAGCAACTGTTTGCGTTTTCAGATGGAAAACATTGCTCGGTTTAATAAACAAATATACCCCTCTGCCATCCCACCACCACAGGGCGTCATCAAGAAAGCCTGACTGCTTAGAGTTTTGTCTGTTTGGAAGGTGCTGATGTTGCGCAAAGCCTAAAAGACTGACAGAGTAGCAGGATAAGGTCTGCCAGACGCCACATGCCTAAAACAACAGCACATCAATCAGCCACCTCCCTGACACATCAGCCGTGCCCAGGTTCCTGCTCTGAAGCCTGGCAGACTGCGAGCCTCCTTGCAGGTTGTTGATGTGCTGCATGTCGCTGGGCACGGGTACAAAAGGCAGCTGCTGGCTTAACATGCGTAGCTGCATGCGATTCAACTGCGACATGCTTATGCCACGCTCAAGCACAACCTTGGAACGGGCTCAAGGAGCAAGAATGAACCTGTAGATAGAACACAGAGGCACAGCAAGAGGAGAGGAGAGGAGAGGAGAGGCGAGGAGAGGAGAGTTGGGTTCCTGCCCAGAAGAGTCTTTGTTGTTGTCACAGGGTCACTTGTCTAACACGTTCTTACACAC
>JAPQLA010000012.1:6711158-6722657 GCA_029822935.1 Naso vlamingii | reverse complement strand
ATCCCTGAACATTCTCTCATTGTCTCAAAACCCTGAGTATGCGTTTTATCGGTTGAGGATTGTTGGATTACTGAACACTGTGGCGAGGAGTGTGTGTAAGAGGTGAAACGTATGTGTGCATCTCACTCCCATAGCACAATGCACTTTCATAAGATTCCCCATTGCCCCCAGGATGCTTTTTGCTCACTCAACAATATAATGTATGGTATTGGAGGCGATGGACTGGCATTTCAGGCAGCACGGAAATGACGACCTTTGCTTTCCCCCAGAAGCTGTGATGATAAAAGAGAAAGTGAAAGAGGGTTCTTTGCCTGCGGAGTAAAATTAGGCGGTGAGCTGCCCCTTTTGTTGAGTCTTTGTATGGTGGCAAACACAAGCAGACCGACTTGTCCCTCAGTTCAGATGTTTGGAAGTTTCTTTTAATGAGAGCATACTGTAATAATCCACACAAAGAAGGGCTGGAGAGTGCTGAGTGACACACACATGCTCACTCTCTATGCTTTAGCACACACACGCAGACAGTCTTGCTCTCTTCCACTTTCTTCCTCTGCAAAATCTGGCAAGGTGGCTGCTGTCTGAAAACAACAAGACTAGCACATCTCATCACCACAGCAACAATTACGGTTCTATTTCAAGCTTATCTTTGCCAGGGTGTGTGTGTGTCAGTGAAATAATAATATGATCCTCCTCTGTCAATCTGTCAGTAACTTGAACGCCTCACAGAGAGACAGAAAGAGAGAAGCCGTGAGCCAGAGATTCGCCTGATTCCCATCCTCTGCCCTGCGATGTCCTGCATTACCGAGTGCTTTGTAGTTTGACTCCTATCTGCCGTCAGTGAGGATGATGACTGCGATAGTCTGCTCTTCTCTCATCATTCCCTGATGGCGGGCAGGATTAATGGCAAAAGTCCCTGCTAAGTCACTCAACATTCATCTTCAGTTAAGGATGACTCAGCCCTTTTTGCCCATTCTAGACTCATTAAACATCCAAAGGAATTCCTCATGAGGTTCGTGAAATAATGCACAGAACTGGTGGTGTGTTAAGTAAGGGATAATGCCTGACGAGGTGTCCATTATCAAGAATAAATGGACGACTTGGAGGCGTGAACTGTCCGACGTGCAGTGGAGGACGGTTGCCTTAGTGAAGTTGATTCATTCCTGATTATGGACACCTCAGAGACCATTAATATATATTTTGATGTGTTTTGCAGTCAAAATAGAAGCTTTTAAACAAGCAACAATTCTGTTTACCTAGCAACACCTGAGGCCTCGATTAACTGGAATAATCATTACAATCCCATAGGCTTGGGTGGTACAGCTAAAAAACCTCTCACGACAGTGAAGTTTCATATCTGTTGATATCAATAATTATTGATCATGTAGGTTGTGACTGACGACTGGTGCACTCTAAGGGGTGGGAGCAGCTAAGCTGATAAAATGAGTAAACATCACAATATTTTTGACAAAAAATCTCAACACTGAAAAAAAAAATTCATAAAAGAGCAACAAGAACAGTCTGGTAAGTTCAGAAAATTACATCACCTTATTGTAACAAAGCATTTTCAACCAGGAAAAGACATATCACAATGTAACGATATCCAAAATCTGTCACCATATCTGGTCTCATGTCACAATACGACACAATACTGATATTACCCAGACCTACATTCCTATAAGGTTCTCATGAAATGAAAACATAGTTTAGTACTCAATCAAATAGGATGGGCCATAGATGCGATGTAGCAACCGAAGATAAACTAGTCCACTTACTGACTGACTGAACCCACTCAGCTCAGCTGTTAGCTAGAGAGCTAATGTTATGCTAGCTAGATTCAAACACAACAACATTGTGCACCGTGTACAAACAGTAAGTACTTGGCCAATATGTTCAACAACAGGTCTAGCTGGCCAGTCAGTTATTGTTACTAATCAACAACAGATTTCACAAAGAAAATGACTGGCGAACATTTTTATTATCAGCCGCTGCCTGAAGTTACGTTGCAGGATGAACAGATGGACCATGAGACAGGGCTGTAGGCTAGTGGCTAAACGCATTTAAACTCAGTTACCAACCCTTTTCAAGTCAAACACAGGGCTGACTCACCTTTTCATGGGATAACCATTGCTTAACATCGGACAGTTTAGCCCGCGTACACTTAGTTTAACCACTTTATTTTACTACTATCAGAGTGTATGCTACTTCTTGCAGCTCTTGTGTTTTTAGCGCCATCCTGTGGTGCTCAGAGGATATTGCACTGCAGGACCACACAGTGATGGAATTAAGACATTTATATTTTTCATTTAAGTTATTTCGAAAGTCACAGAGTTTGCGGCTGCAGCGCATTAATTTGGAACATGAACAGACTGTTAAGCTGGAAATACTTGAGAAGCTCCATAGGTGTCTGTATATTAAAAGTTAATTGACACACTCCAGCCAATTGGAATTTAGTATTCACCAAGACCGTGATATAAACAGTACATCAAGCTGTTTTTGTGGAGCCTGTTTCAGGTCTTGCCACTGCTTTTCTCACCCTGAGTGCTTGCTACTGTGTTTTCCAAGTACACATTTTGAAATACTTGTGTTTACAGCGCCTTGGTGTGACATTTTAAAGAGAAAAACAGACCGTGCCGTTAGGTCTGAGGCTGACGTAAGTGCCAGTGTGAGAATAGGAACCAGTCGTGTTGCTGACTGCCTGAGCATGTTGGTTGGCTTCCACCTCATTTCAGGGGCTAATACGTTCCCTTTCTTACTGTTTTCTCCCACTCTCAATAATTGAATACGTCTGACCGAGTTCTTGCTCCACAAAAAAACATGACTTCACTTTTATGGAGACACGATTTGACAACAAGCTGGGGATTAGACGGACACTCCCACAAGCGGAGAACAACACAACTCACTTGAGTCACTCGTTTTTTTAGATCTAACCGGAAAATTCGTCGCTCCAGCAGAAACAGTGTTTGCATGCATTTGTGCCAGATGTAGTTTTGCATGTGAAACAGGTATGAGTGGAGAGGGGAGGATAATAAGAAATGCATGTTGGGTTACGACAGTAGTGTGCAAACAGAGTGGCAGAAAGCCTGGAGGATGCACATGACTGGAGGGAAATGTGGATTTGAATAAAAAGTGAGTGAATATGATTCATTTGGGAACAAAAAACAGACAAGAGTGCTTTGATATCAGACAGGCTGTCAAGATTCAGTTTAGGAAGATAACTCAGAAATCAAAACAACATGTCAAGAAAAGGATGAACAGATTTTTGGACTAGAGATAAAAAAAAAAAAACAACAAAACCTGGATGATGTGTATTGATCAAACATGTCAAATTAAAAATACCAAAATGCTTTTCAACAATGCTCTCAAGGTCATTGTCAGTATAGCAGGAGAAACTTGAGTGTTTTCTTATTTAAAACCACAAGCAGTGGCAGCTTAACTTGCATTTGTAGCAATAGAAGTATCTTTAAGACAGAATGAGTTGTTTTTTTCTCTAAAAATCACACAAAATCATCAATAACAGTCAATGCTAACCATCAGAAGCATGCCAGTATGTGTATCTGCAAACACTCTGCCTGTTTTCTGGATGTTTCAGGGCAATAAAATCTGCGTAGTGGGTGGGCAGCCCCCAACATTGTGCAGAGTGTGAGAGTGAGACTCTGTGAAAACATAGCAAACAAGTGCAGGCCCGTGATTAGAGTGCAACCGTCAAATTTATTCTACCTTTAACGACTTTATTGCAAAGAAATTTTATACACTCTCTTTGTACCCAGAGGATAAATCCTGATGATTAAGTTGATTCCTTGACTTTTACTCTAATGCCTACATGAAGTTGAGGTCTGGTAGAGTGTCTCAATTAATTGAAATTTTATTAACCACAATTTTTTAAAATCAAAGTAAGGAGCAATACTTGTTAGAGGAAAAATGTGTCAAAATACCATTTTAGTTCGATATTTTGGTGCTGGAGAGTGGTCCTGGTGAACACATCATATTCTGCAAACTTAAAACACATCTTTGTTTAGTGCAGATTAGTGTTGTATTCAAGACCACACTAACCGAGACCAAGACTTGACCGAGTCCAGAGTGTGCCGGGACCGAGACAAGACCAAGACTTTAAGGGGTCAAGACTCATATTGCAATTGCAATATTAGTCCAAATAATCTCAATCAAATATTTTTTTAAAAATCGTGCAGCTGTAAAGTCTAGTTTTAAGTGGCATGTCTTAATAACTACTAGATAGACTTCCATGAATTTGGTAAAAACCCTCATGTGTCACTCAGGATGTGTTTAAGCTGATTATTTTGATTATTTCCTGACTTTTAATTCAGTGCCAGCAACAGACCAACATTTTTGCATTTTTAGTTATTTGGTTTCTGACTCAATTTGTGGTGATAAACAAAGTTATAACATCTGTTGAACATCAGTGTGTCATCATCATCATTGTGAGCCTGCTCATGGCTCAAAACACAATTTGAGCCAAACCATCAGCCGAAAAGAGGCACTAGCTCAGCTGAGGACTTACTCGTGGTCTTCTTAATTTGCACAGGCTAACAAGGAAGGTATAAAAGTGTTATTTTGGCAGCAGTTGATTAAAAACAGTGGTGTGAAGTGTGTGTAACTGTTACTTTCACACACACACACACACATGCTGTGGTGGAAAGCAAAGTTCAGATTTTGCAAACTGTTTGGATGGCTAAATGCTGTCTTATTGTAAGGTTTTGCAGACATGTTGTTGTCTGAGCCAGATGCTAAGCGCACATTCTCATGGGATGCAAAGTGCATGTGTGTGTTGGTGTGTCTCTGGCTGCGAGTTCATTCTCCAGCTGTCTCATTCTGCACAGACCACATTAATGATAGAACAGAGGCGAGGGCCATAGACTGCTCATTAAAGAGAGAGTGGGAAAAGAAATGTGAAATGAAGAGGAGCCAGACTGTAGAGGAGCAAAAAAAAAGACAGAACTAGAACTGGAGTCTGAAGAGTTGAGATAGAAAAAATTGAAGGTGCGCAAAAGTAGCACAAAACAGAGCAACGACATGACTCAGCACCTGCAGGGCAACACTCCTCCTCCCTCTCATCACCTCCCGTGAACTTTCTTCCCTCTTCCTTACTCTTTCCTCTCCCCCTAATCTCTCTGTCTCTCTTGGACCAAGCCCTCTTCTTTCCTGTCACATTATCTGCAGCAGCTCTGGCACTCCTGCTGTTGATGCTGCTGTTAATTCGTGCACCCCGGTTCACCCCAGCTCACCCCTGCTCACCCCACCCCTGCGGTTCTGCTGAGTTGGGCTTACCTTGCCTTTACTTTACAGGAGGAAGGTCATCTGTCCTTCTCCGGAGTGGTGATGGACAAAGGGGGGAGAGGGTGGAGGGCAGAGGGCAGGAGAAGGAAGCATATGGTTAGTAAATTTAATGTGGAGGCAGATGTTTCTCACTGTACTTGTGAGATCAGCGAGCTGGAAAACATGTCATGCTATGATCATATGAGGCAATGCTTGTAGCTTTTATTGCCAGGGGACCACAGCTCTGACATGCACATGTGGCTTCCAGTGTTGGTGAAAAGAGATTTAAAGGACCATACCGGCGTTACTACATGTCATTGTCCGTTGTCAGCATGGGCCACATCGGTTACATAAACCCCACCCATTTTTCCCAAAATAGTTTTATCTATTAGATATTATGTTGTTCACATTTTGTCTGTATTTAATAAACGTTACAGAGAGTAGCCGAAAATGTGTGACATTAGTTAAAAAGGCTATCTGTGTCAAAATCCTTCTTCTCGCTAATATTCCAGCTAGGAAGGCAGCACTTGTAAGGAACTATTTTTCCAGGCTTAATAGCGGCTCCCGTTATTAAGCCTGGAAAAATCGTCATTCTCTCTCTCTCTCTCTCTCTCTCTCTCTCAGTGATTTTTGACCAAATAAACACAGATGTTCTCTTTAGAAGGGTGAATTACCTATACCTAGCAACTTCCATGTGACTTAAAGTGTATCTATGCCCTGTTTCAACATAAATGGCAGGAAATTTTAAAGTGACACTGTGCAACTTTGACCGCAACCCATGGCTTTGAAAAATGAAACTAAACAATGCACGTTAATATTCATATTTTATGGAGAAAATATCCTCTGGTTTTCCAGGTTGATGTCCTACGACTGCTCTGTCTGCCTGCAGCCTTTTATTTAGCAGAGCTGTCCCCAACAACATCCCGCTGCTGCAGCTGCAGCTTCAGTCTGCAGGCAGCCTACATGTTGCTTTCAGGAACCTCTGTGAATCACAGAGTTGAGGCAGAGCAGTTGTAGGACATCAGAGACATCAGAGGACATTTTCCCCACAAATTATGACCGGATTTTACTATAATTGCTTTTTTGTGTGATGTATTAACGTACATCATAAAATTTTGTTTTTTAAGGGTGTTGGTAGCGGTCAAAGTTGCATACTGTTGCTTTAACATCAATATTAGTAGAAGAAAAGGGCGAGCTCTGCTAACAGTGAGCAGTCAGATAAAGCTGGGTATGGTCCTTTAAGAGAGAATAAATTTTCCCTGCATATTTAACATTTGACTTCACTAAAGTAATCACACAATGCAGTCAATTTCAAAGTATTTTGGTCCAAACATTTTTTGGGGGGATGTTCAGCAGTCTGGACTGTTATTATTAAAATTGCACTTTCTGTTTTCAAACTGCCTGTGCCTGTGTGTGTGTGTGTCTTTCTCACAAAGACACACAGTCAGCAATAAATGAAATAATTGCCTTTTAATAATTTAATTTGCTGAAGTCATGCCAACATCAAAAATTTAAAAATTTAATCACCTTGCTGGATTTTTATTTTGTCTCGTTCTTTTTTCTCCCTTATGAGTTCATCCTTTTAAGCCTCTTATGCTAGACCTCTGGCCCACAGCTAAAATGAGGTGAAATGACAGAGTGTGTAGTGAGAGGTTTGGACATGTGAGTCCGATGTCTGTTTAACTTTGCATGGCTCTGCAGCCAGCCAGCCGAGCAGACAGACAGGAAATGCAGCTACACAGTGGCCCATCGGGCAAGCCGCTCCTCTAATGCTCGATCCCCCAGCTGTAGTTACTCTCCTCATGCCACTTATATAAGTGAAGAGAATCCATCTGACTGCATAAGGTGTGAGATTATAAGCCAGGCTTATGGCACAACACTCACACTCTTTGCTTCTCTCAGCAGAGTCAGCGTGATGCCCTGTGATCCCAATCTCACGTACAGCTGTCTGAAAAACCGAGCAAACGACCTGCTGTAAACTCGCCCAGGGGCAGTTTTGTCTCCTAGAATGGCCAGGGGAAGCAGCAAGGTTAGAGCGGGATGGAGGAGGTTATGGGAGATGGAGGGCGGTCAGTGCTGTCAGACCAGGAGAGTGATGAGAGGAGCCAAACCACAGGTCTTGCAGGTTGTTGGTGCTCAGCGGCCACCGTTTGACTGGGTGCCACAGGGTGAAGAGGAGAGCCTGATGGAGAGGATGTTGGTGACCCATCACATGCCGCGTGATGGATGGAGGGGGAGGCCATGATTGAGGGTGCTTCGTTGTAGCATCTGTCTGCCTGCATGCGAATATGGCTGAAGCGGAGCATTACAGAGAGGGATTTAAAAGCACTGAGTGTAAGAAACACCTCAGGGTAAAATCTCAGAATGTGAAGAATGCAGAAAAAACAGACACGTACAAAGAGGCAGAACAAGCCAAAAACTCAAAAAAGGGAAACTAAAATCTGCCCTGCTGGTTTGAGTGAGGCTTTGCTTTACTCAGATTACACTTTCGTGATTGCCATGATTTTCTAATGGTTCGTTTTCCTGTAACTGTGTTTTTTTTTATTTGAAACATAATTCCATAATGTAAGTTTTTCCACCCTTTGTTTGACAATATTCTGTATTGCACTTGAGCCTTTTTCATTTAGTTGTACAAGCCAGGGTTGTATTAGTTTTGGATTTATTATTATAATTTTTTTTATTATTATTTTGTTTTGACTTTTATTTTTCATTTCAGTTTAGCTTTAATTACTTTTAGTGCAAGTTCTGTAGTTTAGTTTTAGTTTTTAATTTTTTTGTTTTCCTGAAAATTCTTAGTTTTAGTAGTAATAGTAGTAGTAGTCTTTTTTGCTTTCTTCCGACTTGCCGCCATGATGCCAGCCAGATTGGTTTAAGGTACAAGGGGAGGGATGTGGACTAACTAGCAGTCTGGCACACCATGGGGGTGGGGGAGAAAGAACATTCATCTTGAAAGATAGATTCAATATCCATCCAAAATACCATGACATAAATGAAAACTACGGATATTGTCTCTAAAATTATTTATTAACGTTAGTGTTGTAAACCTTCAACACAGTTTCAGGCAGTAAACGTTTTGAGAAAGCCTTGTTTTTTTAATTTCAGCGAATGAAAATGTTTTTTCTATTCTAGTTTTCATCAGTGATAATAACCTTGGTACAAGCCAGGGTTGGGTAACATGGATAAATTGTCTTTCACCTGTCCGACTTGTTAAAACCTCTGGACATGCCTCACTACTCTGACCCTAAAGAATTTTAGTAGGCAGAAATGGACTGACTAATTTTAGGGCATGACCGATATACCGTTTGCCGATATTATCGTCAGTATCGCCTCGTGTTCTTTGAAATCACCAATAACAAAACTGATATTTTGATCAAAGCATTCTGTATGTAGCAAGTGTCTGGATGTCCCATGTGTGTCTATTAAAGACAAAAAAGAAAGAAGAATGTTCTGTGAAATAAACGTGCTGCTTGTGAGAAACAGAGATTGCATTCTTTTGCACACTCAAACGTAAATGTCCGCTGAGACTTGAATGTCTGTCTTTGGGTGAAATATGTAGAATTCCTGCCTTTGGTTTCAGCGATGACCCAGTGCCCTGAGAAAAGTGTCAAAGAGCAGACCTGAAGACACATTCTCTGTTCAGAAGACTGTTAATTAAGTGACAGACAACACAGATAATGACCTCCCAGTGGAGGTCCCACATGCCTTGGAGAGCATATTTCAGAATGAAATGCTGCAGGAGATGCCAGGCATTTGTTTGCTCACATTTTGCAATGTCTGGAATCAGAGCCATCAAGGGGGAAGAAATTTTTTAATACAGCCATGCTACTTTAAGAAATAGTTCAACATTTTGAAAAATACACATACTTGCTTTCTTGTCAAGATACAGAAGAGAAGATTAATACCACTTTGACACCTGTGCAGTAAACAAGCTACAGCCACCACCTGCTTAGCTTAGCTTAGCCTAGCATAAAGACTAAACAAGGGGAAAGTCACTGCCACAGGTCAAGAGAAGGTGGAGCACTGACTTTAAGAATAGTTCCATCATGTTGACGGTATTACGCAGCAGTCAGCCAAGTATCTGCCTAGGGTTGCGGAAAGGATGTAGGAGGTTGTGGTTAGCGTGGCATTAAGCAATGCATAAATGAACACAAGTAGTTTGTGTTTTTAAAGGGATATTCCAGAACTTTGACCTGGGGCCTCATTTTTGACCTACCTTACGCTAATGCTACTGCAAGTCAAGGGGCACGACAGTAGCCACTATCAAATTCCAAGTATACACACCACAGCGCACCTAAAGCAAGTTAAATATGATGTTGGTCTACTGAGGTGAATTCCAATTTTAGAAGTCAAACTACAGCTGAATACCTTTAAGTTGTGACTCTACTACTTCCAGCTTCCTGTTACTGTTGACGTTAAGAGCCACAAATTAAATTGTGCTAGCATTTGCATCAGCATTAGCGGCGAAATGGCGAGCTATCCAAACTCCATAGATACTGCATGCCATGAGCTGAAAATGGTCTCTATCAATAGGAATTTGCCTGGGTAGGTCGAAAATGAAGCCCTGTGAGTTACTTTTGCTGAGCAGATTGAGCTTGAATAGAATGACTTGGTAAGATTTCTTTTACAGAAATAATGAGTGAAAGGATGTCCTAATGCCTCTTTATCTTTATGTCAGCAAGAGAAAAATAACTGTTTTGTGCTGCTCAAAGGGTCAAGGAAGCAACTGACAACTGTTAGAGGGAATGTTTTATTGCATGTAACTCAATGCAAGAGTTGACGTCAAGAGTCAGTTAACATACTTTTAAATGTCAGTATGCCGGCTTTGACCATTTGTTTTCATTGGTTTTCTTGCATGACATGCTTTAGTGATGATTGGTTGTTTAAGTGCCTTAAAATGTATTTTAGTCAGATTAGCTGACACTAATTATTCTAGTCGATTTCCACCCTCGGAGAAAAAAAGTGGCACAGTATCATTCCAGCATCACTACACCTATAACAGCTAGACTTTACAGATTGAGATGGTTTCTATCTTCTCATTTAATGCTCAGGAAGAAAGGTAAAATTGTTGAACTATTCCCTCAAGATTTGTCTGACTTCTTGGCTCGTGCTTTAAAGCATGCTGTGGTATAAATTAATTTAATGAAGGGAAAGTTGGAGTGGTTAAAAATTACAACACTTCATTACAAATTAACTTTTGGAATGAAACCAACATCACAAATATAACTGATGGTAATGTGACAGATTTATTTTGCCTTCCTTTTCATTGCTTACAGTGATCTCAGCACTTCAGTGTAAAAGTGACATAATGTGTTTTCAGCTTTGGGAGCGAGTGCATTTCTCAGTAACACACAAACAGCAGAACAAATCTCAGATGTCTGACATTATGTCTTGAGCATGGAGTGTTAATCTAATTCTGTGGCTTGTGAGTGAGGTGTTGGGCTAAGTGAGGATGTTAACAGTCTGTCTTTTCGCACTGGGTGCCAGGCTCTGCTTCCGTCACTGCAGTTATTTTCTCCTGAGCCTCCACTTTTTAAGAGGAAGGAGGACTGCTGATGCTAGGTGAAATGGCAACACGGTGCTGAAGGATTCCCGTGGGTGACCTTGCTCTTCTCTGAAACGTCCTCTGCTATCCCTTCATGCAAAAATGGCAAGGAGGCAGAGAAGAGCAGATCTTTGGAGGATTTGAGTATAAAGCAACAGCTTCATTTAAAGGGAATCTAACCCATCCAATTTTGAGGGAGCTGCTACTGACAGGAAATAAATTAGAGTCAATTTTCTGCCATCATGTTGAGTGCAGTATAGTGGAATGAAATGATTAAAATGAACCGAATTTTTAAAGTTGAGCAAAGAGAGAAACGTAGAGACTTTGAAGGAAAGAAATGTGACAGAAATAAGACCAAATTTTCCCTCTTACGGTTCTCGATTGTTAAAAGACAGTTACAGTGTGTTCAACTGCCTGGCAGGCTGCAGAGAAATAACCTCCAACTGAGTGGATGGCTGATTGGGCACAATGGAGTCCATTGAGTCCTCATCACAGAAGAATGAGGCCTGCTACAATAGCAGTGTTATCTGTGGGGAGAAGGGATGACGAGCTCTGATGTGACAGCCTCACTAACGGTTTCTGACAGAACCCATGAAGCCACAAAGGCCGCACTGTAGCACTGCACATGTACCGTAAGCAATGAACACATCAGAGCAGTGTAAGTGTGTGTGTGTGTGTGTGTGTGTGTG
>JAPQLA010000012.1:6661568-6679892 GCA_029822935.1 Naso vlamingii | reverse complement strand
AAAAAGCACAGACACTTGGTGGGGGACCTGCACCACCTATAACCCGCCTTTGGAGGCAGTATCAGAGCTGATTCAGAAGTGGAGTCGGGGTTGATTGACGCCTGTGTAAATGGGAGACCCAGTAGGTGGCGTCAGGGGCATTTTTCTTCACAGAGGAGAAAACAAAATCGGAGGATTATACAGAATTATGACAGAATGCACATTTATGGCTGTTTTACATTGTTGTCAGAGTTTTTCTGAAATTTCACACAATGTAATCTCTTCTTTAATTGTTTGTGATATGAGTTGGACGTGTTCAGGGGACATGATTGCATAAACTTTAGGAAAGAACGAAAAACAGATTTTCATTGCTGCACAAACGTTTCTCTCTATAACTTAAGCATTGAGTTAAATTCAATTGTGTCAAAGTAATAAAGGAATGAGCAGACGGACTAATGTCTCACTTGATGCTGTGCACCACTGTGATGGAAAAAAAGTCTGGTCATCTGCTGATCTGTGAAAAACTCATGTCTTCTCCTTTGTTTTCTCTATCATAAAACGTACAAGGCCAAATTTGTCAATTGTAAACATGAAGGCTGGAGATTTTTGCACACACAACCTTGTACACACAAACACGTCAAGCATTTTTTAGCTTGAAGGAGATCAACAGAAGCAGCTCTATACTAGATTAATTTAATGACCATGTTACAGTATTATTGTCAGAGTTTCTGACCATTACGCAGTTTAATCACTTATTTAACTGTTTGTGGCCCATGTCCGGCATTTTTATTACCAGAAGAAGCTGATGCTGATGCCGTTCAATGTCACACTGGTCACGTCTCCTTTGAATCCGCGACCCCGGCTGGTTGTGTAAAATGACAGGCTGACACGTCCCCTGCTCCATTCTGTGTAAATAACATCAAATAAACAGAAGGCAGGTTATTGGTGAGCCTTCAAGCCGAAGCTGACGAGGGATCTCTGTGTAAAAATGGCTTTTGTCTCTTCCCTTAAATCTGAGCCTCTCTATGTTGCAGCCACATCAACCAGAAAACCCAGTTTGAGAACCCGGTCCTGGAGGCAAAGAAGAAGCTGAGTCAGGAGACGGCCGCGATCCAACAAGCTGCCACAGCACCCTCTCAAGGTACCGCTCACACCACAGCACAAGTCCCCCTCTTTCACTTTCTCTGTCTGGACTATTGGGAAAGAAAAAAACAGCATGTCATAGCTGCAGAGGAGTTGAGGAAATGACACATAGGATTAGATTTTGCACACATGGAAACCCGCCTGCCACATCGCTGCACACAGGACAGTGACCTTTAAGAAACGTCATGAGATATTGCGCCCTGTCTCCTGAGTTTTAAAGGTCTCCCTCGGCTTATAAGACATGCTAATGCATGTATAACTCTAATTACTTCCACCAGCTTTCTGCCTTACACAGTCATGTTCTGAGTACAAAACAACACCACAAGAAATTCCAGTTAGACTGAAGTCATCTTAAATGATGTCATTGTAAGCTCACTCTTCCTTTTTTGTGCGCCTATTAATTGATCTATTACCTTTATTATGTATTACATTCGAGAAGAACATGAGCACTTTTGGTTTTATTTGAATTCTGTAAAGTTTTTCTCTGAGTTTGTTCTATATCTGTCCTCCCTGTAAATCACTTTGATCAGGAGCATCAGCTTATTGTCTTAAATGTAATTGTAGTTTAATTAGTTGTGCTTTCGCTCTGCACAGAGGCCAACCTTTTCACCTCAGACAGTGTGATGTGAGAAACATGTTTTCTGGGAATAGAAGGCGCTGCCATTATTTCGTGCAAGGTCAGCTGAACGCATCACCCTTCAAGCAGCCTCAAACAATAATAGATTGTCGAAGTGAGCCTTTTCTTTCCCTCGTTGGCTCACATAATACAAGTCTTTGTCGGGGCTGCAGTAATGGTATGTTCTTTAGGTTGACAAGCCATTTTTCTCCCACAATAAACATTATGAATTAACTATGCTTTTATTACTGTGCATGTGTAATAGAATGCAGAGCTGCAAAGCTGCTGGTGGAGACAGACAGGCTTGTAGTGCTGGCAGGGTTTCAGGCAGTGAGAGAGGGAATGCAGGGGAGGAGGCCGACTTTTAGCAGTGCATGTGGCAACAGCTGGTGGAGCAGCACATCAGAGGAGCCAAGCATAATCAGACATTTCTCTGCTCAGGTGTGCCGGGCCTGAGGAACCTGCCATCTCACCCCTGATTACCGATTACACAACACAGTGAGCCGTCAGACGGTTGTTATGATGAAACTGAAGGCTCATCAGATGACAGTTGCACCTCCAGCTAGAATCCTGATTTTTATAGTCTTACAAGGAGTTTAATGTCATGGAAATCACTTGGGATCGACCAGCTGATATTGGCCTATTGCAGATATATCAATATGAGCATATATGTTCTCTGATATGTGCCGATATTAAAACTGTTTTTCATGCCAGAAAAAAATGCTTGGACTAGTGATTTAAAATGATGTAAATACGTAGTTTGTCCAGCAGAGAGAGGTCTGTTATTTTATTGTTAACTAATAAGTGTTTACAGTTCAGTGCACTAATGTTTGACATAAAGTTTTTCAGAACGTAAGATATCCTGCCTCCATTACATTTTTTTGTCAAAAGTATTTCTTATAACCACATTCAGCTGATTTTATATAATACTGGCCGATATGTCTGATATCAGAATTCTCTTTCTCCCAAATATTGCTGCCTATCGGCATCGACCCCAAAAGTCCCAAAACAGTTTGGCCCTAGCAATTACTATAAAACATAATTACGACATATGTATAAGATTTGTACAGATATCCCATAGATTTATAAATATTTTGTGAAATAATCCCATAAATTACTAAATCTTAACATTTTTTATTTCATTATGCTATCATTCCTATTTTCAAAACAATATGTTTACTTGGGATTATTTATAATGTAGTGCAGTATTTTTGGATTACAAAAATGCATCCAAAATGTCATTTGTTTGTCATTAAGTATTATCTACCTATTGAATATTTATTTTTTGAGGTCTGTATTGTATGGAGGTTTCTTTAGTTAAAACCTCCAAATGACTTAATGCTGTGGGTTTTGTCAGCGGGCCAGCACACCAGGCTTTGTGCCGACATGTGTATACTCACTGCTTTACCCAAAAGTCTTTTTAAATTCTTCTGTTAATGGTGCATTCTCAGAAACAGTAGCTGCAGTTGCTTCAGTATGGTAAGAAAGATGTCTTCCCAATTATGCTGTACTATGTCACTTGAGAATTACAACGCAATTGACTCACACATGAGAAATGAAAAAGCATTGCTGTTTGATGCGGTGGATCTGATGGTTTCCCTGCCTCTGGCTTTTAAACTCTGCCCACAAACGTTGGCACAGAGACCTTCCTCGGACTCTCCCACACAAGCACAGGCTCGCACACGCCGCGCTCAGATCCTTCCTCCGTTTCACTCTCCCTCCATTACATCTGTCTGTTTCTCCAGACACAAACGTGCAGTGAAACAGATAGTTCGGCCCTCGGTGGGGGGAGAGGAAGAAGCATTCCATGTTGAGTTTCTCAAGCAATTTGAATGTGATTATGCAAATGAGCTTTGCTTGATCCATGCGACAGTGTGGACATCTGGAGTCCACAGTGACTGTGATAACTTACACTCATTTACACCCCTTCATGTCTGCAATGGATGTTTATGACTGCTGAACCATTCGACAGTATGTGAGTCCTTGCATTTAAATTTCTCACACACACCCTCAAACTTAAAAGCGTTTTTCATAGCGTTGCAGAAAAATGTGCAGATGTTTCTTTCTGGGCGGACGAGAAAGCTGCTGTTGCGTTTAAAGCAGAAATACAGCAGAGATGGGCACATTGTGATTGAAAGTCATTGTCTACTCACAGAAAAAGATCAAGAAGTTGAATATGAATTCAAAGACACAGTGCAGTTGTTTTCAGGTGACGCAAACACACACGTTCATGCAGGAATCTAAAAAGCAATTACAATTACAATTAACCCTAACCCTAGTGCACCGAAGTAGTAATACAGTCAAATTAGTTATGTTGTATGTTAAACAGTTAGGTGATTAGTAATAATGAGACAATATGTATAGGACCAGGTAGCAACAGATGACTAAATGTGGTTGTGCATGAATAAATATACAGCAAATAATTACATAAATAAAAATGATGTACAGTTAAGGTGAATACTGAAAATGAGAAAATATGTACAGGAGAATACATATACAGGACCAGGTAGCAGCACAACATTGTACCATAAGAATGAATATAAATATAACAGTTGTGTAGTAGATGAATAAGATATCAACAGATAAATGAAAGCTGGCAATCAGCAAACCCATAAATAACTATGAATATAATTAAGAGGTGTGTAAGTGAATGTCTGTGCTTGAGCAGAGGGAAGTGCCATGAGTGTGTGAATGCTTGGGGGAGTCGAGGAGCTGAACAGCCCTGGGAAGAAACGTTGTCCTTCTCCACTGAGTCCTGCAACCTGGGCAGCGAGAGACATGAACTGATTTGTGGCATACTTTTAAAATAAAATACTTTTTAACCTTCGGACTTGGAGGAGGGTATTAAGTATTTTCAAGTCAGACAACTCAAGTCTAAGTGACGTCACGAGTCATGATGTTAAAGCATCTCTGTTACTTAGACCGCAATCTCAGAATCGGCTGCATTCACCGTCTGACTTCCAGTAGACAGCAATAACAACCTCGGGGGCAAGTCCCATTATTTATGGGCTTCCGTTGGAGGAGGCAAATTTCCGTTTCCGACTTCCTTCTCCGTGTGCTGCTCGCTGTTTACAGTCCAACTGCTTACAGTTCGACGCGAGAATGGAGTTGGAGTTGAGAGACCACATCTACCAGCGGATCTTTTCACAAGTAGCCAGTTTACACGCCGTTAACCACTGTTAATTACACGGACTACAAAAGACTACAACCGGAAACCAGGACTTTTCTGGTACCAAGATCACCCTACCTTGCCTACAGACTCTATATTCAGTGAATGTGGAGTCTGTTTATAGAGACTGTTTATAGAGTCCTAAAGAAACTAAACAATGCACGTTAATATGTCGCACAAAACAGCATTGTATTAAAACCAGGCCATATTTTATGTAGACAGTGTTCTCTGGTTTTCCCTCTGATGTCCTACAACTGCTCTTTCTGTCTGCAGCCTTTTATTTAGCAAAGCTGTACCCAACAACTTCCTGCTGCTGCAGCTGCAGCTTCGGTCTGCAGACAGCCTACATGTTGCTTTCATGAACCACCGTGAATCAAAGTGTTGAGGCAGAGACCCAGTTCCACTAAAATTGCTGTTTTGTGCGACGTATTAACGTGCATCATTAAGTTTTGTTTTTCACAGCAACAAGTCGCAGTCAGAGATACTTAGCGTTGCTTTAAAATCCAAATCTAGTTGCAAGAATTTATCAAGACGTGTCCAAAGTCATTAAATTTCTGACTCAAATTCAAGTCATGTGACTCAAGTCCAAGCCTCTGCCATTTTCTGACAGTACAATTATACTTCTGGCATCCCAGAGGCAGGTGACCACACATTCTCACATACACAGCATGCAGGGATGTGCACCATTTGTCACAGTCTAGCTTTGGTTTTACTGCTTTTGAGTCAACGCTATAAGGCAGCTCGGGTCAGAGACCATCAGGCAGCGGGGGAAAAATGGTGTGTCCATGATCTAAAGTGCTGATACCACAGATAGGGAAGCTGCTCAGTTTAATGCAGTGTGACCCTGACAGTTGGTTATCTAGCGTATTGCGTATGCCACAGCCAAGCTGCTGGTCCATATTGATGTTGCCACTGACCTCAAGTTGTTTCTTACTCAAGTTATAAAGAGGCGACACTGACAAACCACCTCTTTCCTGAGTCAGTGACTGCAGTACAGAGGGGACAAGAGAGGACATTGTGCTGAATCGGACACTGTCAGAAGTGTTACACTGCTGTTCTGCTTTATAGTTTTATAATAGGAGGCGGCACATGACAGGTAACAAGTAAATTAGTATCTAAAGCTAACGTTTTATGTAATTTTATCTGTCTGTTTGCGCTTCCTTTTCAGCAGTG
The DNA here is from genome assembly GCA_029822935.1 of Naso vlamingii. Classification (NCBI taxonomy): domain Eukaryota; kingdom Metazoa; phylum Chordata; class Actinopteri; order Acanthuriformes; family Acanthuridae; genus Naso; species Naso vlamingii. The sequence goes on along the minus strand of JAPQLA010000012.1, from coordinate 6,673,812 downwards.
CCAAAAAGTTTCTGTTGATGTGTTTATCTAGTTTAAATGTGTTCATCATGCCAGTTGAATAGAAATGACTAATTAATATGTTGCGCATAATGTGTATAATTGACGTTAGTTGAAGACATGGGTGAATTTCATGAGGGATATGAATTTATTAATCAATCTTTCTCTGTTTGATGCTCTATTTGGAGATTGAACTTGTGTTTGATAAAACGTGTCATTCACTTAAGTTTTTTTCGATGCATTTTTTAAAGCAACAGTATGTAATTTTGACCACAGTCCGTGGCTTCAAAAAACAAAACTAAGTTATTTACGTTAATATGTTGCACAAAACAGCAATTTTTGTAATACTGGGTCATATTTTACAAAGAAACCGTCCTCTGGTTTCCCTCTGATGTCCTGCAACTGCTCTGTTTGTTTGCAGCCTTTTATTTAGCAGAGCTGTCCCCAACGACTCCCAGCTGCTGCAGCTGCAGCTTCAGTCTGCAGGCACCCTACGTGTTGCTTTCAGAGTTGAGGCAGAGCAGTCGAAGGACATCAGAGGGAAAACCAGAGGACATTTTCTCCATAAAATATGACCGGATTTTACTACATTTGCTGTTTTGTGCAATGTATTAACATGCATCGTTAAGTTCTGTTTCTTGAAGCCACGGGTCGCGGTCAAAGTTACATAGTGTTGCTTTAGCATACCTCCTTCTCCGTAGCTTTTTGCATGCATAACCATTTTACACACATATGCTCACATGTGCATTTTGTTTTGCAGGTAAGGGTGGCGCCTCTGGCTTCACCGCAGACCCCAGCCAACTGAAGGGTGAGATGTACCACACAGCACTGAAGAAGAGCTCCCAGGGGTTTGGATTCACCATCATCGGAGGTGACCGCACAGACGAGTTTCTGCAGGTGAAAAACGTGCTTAGCGATGGCCCTGCAGCCCATGACAACAAGATGGCATCTGGTGAGCTAAACCGCAGTCGAAGTGACCATAAAAGTGGGCAAAAGTGGAAGAGCATTCGTGTTCACGTAAACACGGGAATCTCATTTCACTGGCTCAAAGATCTATGAGTGTACACCTGCTATGTCCTGTGGTATTACAAAAAATGATGTTGCAGCTCACTTGTATCTAGTGTGCTATAACGATGCACCTGGAGGTAATAATTTTAGCTCTCTAGTGTTCACTTAACCTATCGCTCTCCCCTGAGTTCAACAAGGCAATAACAACAATTCCAGCTCTGTCAAGGGTGTAGTTTTATAGCAGACAGTCTGCATGTGGTGTGTGTGAAGCAATCTAGCTTTGTTGTTTTAAAGCTTCTGATCTTGCCACTGCCTTGCGGCTGTCTACATAAACCAATAGCTGTGAGCTCTGTGTGTGTGCGAGTGTGTGATGGTTACAATGGCATAATGTGAAAGAAATCTCCATGTCTCCCCTCTGTGTAGTTGTGGCAAGAGTGCTGTTCAGGTCTGCTCAACAATGGAGTGAGTGAAGGGGAGACAAGAATGAAGTAGGACTGAAGATTTTTAAAAAAAGGGAAAGCAGTACAGAGAGCTGCCAAAGTAAAAAAATATGAAAGAGCAGCGAAGAGGAAAGGGACATTTCAGAGGAAAGATCCATCTGACAAAGGAAGGAGTGTGTGCTCTCCAAAAAATGTAGAGAGTGATGTCTAGATTAAATACCAGAGGAAAAACTCTCCCTGTCGCTGACTTTTCTCCCTCGGTTTCAGGTGATGTGATCGTTGAGATTAACGGGATGTCGGTGCTGGGGAAAACCCATCCAGAGGTGGTGCAGATGTTCCAGTCCATTCCCACCAACCAGTATGTGGACATGGTTCTTTGCCGTGGCTACCCGCTTCCTCCAGATGTGGATCTTGACAGCGATGACCCTCTTCCGCCTCCTCCTCCCCCACCTGCCACCCAGCCCCAGCAGGCCCTGCACGGTGGAGAGGTGGTGACTGCCGTGCCCCTTATCAACGGACAGCCGTTGCTCGTGAAAGGCGACGTCCTCCACGGTTCCTCTCAGGAGCTCCACTATGTCACTACGGATGCCAGCGGACGGCCCGTCGTGGCGGCCATGCCCAACGGGAGGCAGGGGGAGCGGGCAGACATGGCTGCAGCAATGCTGCAACCGGAGTTGGTGAGCGTGCCGCTGGTCAAGGGGCCTGGAGGTTTCGGGTTTGCTATTGCTGACTGCCCACTGGGCCAGAAGGTGAAGATGATCCTGGATGCCCAGTGGTGCCGCGGCCTCCAGAAAGGAGATGTCATCAAGGAGATCAACAGGCAAAATGTCCAAACACTGAGTCATGCCCAAGTGGTGGACATTCTGAAAGACTTACCTGTGGGCAGTGAGGTCAGCGTGCTCGTGCTGCGAGGAGGTGAGAGACTGAGAGATCTTTCTATCTATCTATCCATCTGTCTATCTATCTATGTATCGATCTATCGATCCATCTATCTATCTATTTTATTGTATCCATCCTGTGTGACGCACTTTGCTATTGCTGTCAATACGCTTTCAACAGTGGCCATGGGCGGTGAGGTCAGCGTGCTGATACTGACTGGAGGTGAGGTGGTGCTGTCGCTGGTTGGGGGGCATTGACTGACCACACACTGTTGTGCTGTAGAAGCCTGGGTGATGCCACTGTGTCTGAGGTCACCCAAATAGAGACTGCTGCCTTTCTGTTTTTTTTTTTTTTACTGAATAGATCTGCACCTGCGCTTTCGTAGCTGTTGCAATCAATACGGCTACGATCCGACTGAGCAATAATTCTGTCCAGCTTCTGTACAAACTGTACATGTCGAGAATTTCTCGAGCATTCCTCCTGTGTGTCCTCTGCTCATGATGACTCCCATTGAGGCGTAATGCAGTCTGTTACAAGTCTGAGAGCAGGAATTACATAAGTGTGGGGCTGTGCTTGATTCCAAGTGAGGGAGAGGGAGGAGGGTAGGCACCCTTCAAATGTCTCCTACATCATCTCCAACTGCCCCGGGGATTCACTGCGTAAGTCGATGAACCCCGGTTTGGCTTTGATCATCAGCAGAGCGCGGGTGATTTTCTGCATGCCTTTACATCCATGGCCCCTTAAAGAGCCATGGATAAATGTCTATAGAGGGAAGGTCCCCAGGGGCCTCCTCCCCATAGCAGTACCGCAACCCTCCTCTCTTCTCTCCCAAACACCCACCATATTCACCCTTACTGCTGTGCCACCATACTATATCCCACTCCACTGACGCACTGCATGAACCCACAGTCAAAGCAGAGCCAGGCTCAGCCTCAGTCTGTCCACATGAAGAGTCAGTGCCAGCTTTAGCCCTCGTTAGACAGTGGCATAGAAGAGGATCCCTTTGTGCTATGTGAGTGGTGGGCATCACAGAGCAGAAGAGGAGCAGAGCTTAGGGAAGAGATAGAAGGAAAACAGTGGTGTCTTTCAGGTGTGTGCATGAGGCTCGTCTTATTTCATTTAGATGCCTCTGATGTTGGATTGTAAAGTTCGCAGTGAAGTGGAAAATGCCGCTGTGTCTCCCCTTTTACATCAGGCTCCATTAACCCCTCATCAAGCCAAGTGTCGGTCCGGCCCCACAGGGCTGTAGGCTCCAAAGGAGTGTTTGTTAATCCAGTTTATGCGGGGAGCTGAGGGGAGGAGGGGGCTTTAAGAGATGATCTGTAGGGAACAATCTGAGCGCATGAGAGGGAACGTGTGGGTGTACTGTACAGCGAACAGAGAGAGGGAAGAGAATTATCGGTCATTGAATTATATGCATGAATCTCTAATGGCTTCACCCGCTTCCTTCACCCTGCAGTGGGCTTTTATGTAGTCAGCACTCCAGCACATGTACTACCTTTATGTTCCATATGTATCTTTAATCGCACATGGCTGTATATTCCCTAATGGAGCATTCTTTATTGAGTACACCTCTTGAGTTTCGTGCAGCCCACTGGTTTCTTTTCATGCCCACTGTTGCTGTTTCACCATCAGAGAGGCAGTGCCATCTAGTGGACACTGGCTCACTGGTACTTGTTCCAAATAATATTTGCATTTCTTACCATATTCCTGTTGACTGTCTGTCTCTTCACAGGTCAAACGTCCCCTGTGAAGACTCTAAAGCCTGTGAGTAACAACATATCTTTTCCTATTTCCTCACTATTGTTTCCCCGTGGGGACTTATCCCGCAATTTAATTTCAAAGTGTTTTGTCCTTCAGCTTAACCAGTAAGCCCCTGTTGCATCAAATTAAATGATAGCAATAAATTTGAATATTGATTATGTTTCTGGGCGCCTCCTTTTGTTTGCTCTGAAAAATGGTCTTAATTACTTCCTTTCAGTATTTGTATTCTTAGGGCTATTGTCAGGGGATTGCAATGGTAATGAAGCATGGATGAGCCTCTTTAGATATGGTGGTATTATTATTACAACAGTTTTAGATAAAGAAGTTGCCCTTTCTGCCTCAATAGGACTGTCGCAGCCACAAGAAAATCTTTCGTTTTTTTCTTGTGAATATCATGTTACCTTCAGATCTCATTGCTTAGCTCTCAGAACAATTGGAGGAATGTAAAGTGAACACAGTCTTTTTAAATGACAGAGCCAGTGGAATGACCTTTTATTACTTTAAGAAATCTATCTCCAGTAGACGCTCAGCCACTCGTCTGGGATTATGTGCTGTTTAGAGTATTCATAGAATGTATCCTTCATTGGTGAATACCAAAGGCTATGTGATCTGATAAAAACTTGAAATTGGAACTGTAAATATGTTGTTAATAAAGATAGTTAAAGTGATTCTTTACCACAAAATCTGTTTTGTATATCAATTACTCGGCCTTAGATGTTTTCAGTTGAGGAACATTTTCTTTCCTTCCAGCGTTCCTCCACATTAAATGGGTGATTCAAAAAATGCCAGCCACTCATTTCTGCTGGCAGTTTATGAAGAAACACTTTTCAAAGCATCAAAACTATTTAAAAACGTACAACAAAACTCTCATCAGCCTTGAGTGGTATAATTCAAGTCTTCTTTATAGCGTCGTATGCTCAGTATTTTCAAAACACTTTTATTTCAACTAGAAAGCTACCTGCTAAATGCTAAAGCTAAAAGCTCAGTGTCACGGGTTACCGTTATTCTAAACGTTGGTGAACTCTGGTAAAAATAAAAAATATGGTAAACGATAAATAGGGTGTGTCAAAAAATTGCAGAAACTCTTCTCTCTGACTGCACCAGTCATTTTTGTTTGTTTATCCTAGAGAGAGGAGTCTCTGCAGTTTTTGACAGAAACGTATTTATTCGAGTTCACCAACGTTTAGCATAACTGTAACACGTGACACAAAAAATTTGACTAGATATTTGGATTTAGTAGCTTTCTAGTCAAAAAAAAAAGTCTTTTGAAAGTATTGAGCCTATGACATGATAAAGAAGACTTGGATTATACCACACAAAGCTGTTGGAGTTTTGGATGGACATTTTTTGATAGCTGTTATGTTTTCAAGAGTGTAGCTCCGTAGACTGCCAGCAAAAGGGAGAGCACATCCTTAGAATCACCTGTTTACCATGAAGGAATGCTGGAAGGAAAAAAAAAAAAATCTTAAATTCAATACATGTAAGGGTAGGTAATTGATATTCAAAACAGGATTTTGCTTTGAAGTATCACTTTAAAGCAACGTCTAGTGTTGATGGTACATGTTATTTCTTTTCAGAGACAGGAAATGACAGCCAGTACAGAGACTTTGGAAGGCGCCACAGACTCGGTGCCACAGGCCCTGCCTTATCACTCCAACACGAGCACCCTGCGCTCCGCCGACTCCCCCAAACGAGATGCCACGGAGATGTACCTGAAGTCCAAAGCCCTGCTGGAGAGCAGACGTAAGTGTTTACCAACATGCCGTCAGTTCTTCTCAGAAGTTGCTTTTTAACCTTTTGTCTAGTTGAACTTGAAACCTTGTCTTGCCTCGCTCATTATTAATTGAATACACCTCGCCCACAGAGCCTCACACCAAAGACATTGATGTTTTTCTGAAGAGAGACATCGAAACGGGTTTTGGCTTCCGTGTTCTGGGAGGAGAAGGTCCACAGCAGCCAGTAAGTATATAACACTTTTGTCTGCATTTCTAAGATTATTACTCTAAATTTTAAAAAATGTTATACTGCAAAGTATAATGATGATGGAAAATGGTAATGATTTGGAAATGATGTAGAACTCTAAAATTATTTCTCCCAGCTCTTATTAAGGTTTTATAAGCCTTAATAAAGATTGGAAGCTCAATCCTTTATCGTTCTAACCCTCTAGCCCTCTCTCAGAATGTCTTTCCCCAGGTGTACATCGGGGCCATTGTACCCAACGGAGCTGCAGAGAAGGATGGTCGTCTGAGGGCAGGAGATGAGCTCATTGGCATCGATGGCGTGATGGTGAAAGGTCGTTCGCACAAGCAGGTGCTGGATCTGATGACCAACGCGGCCCGTAATGGTCAAGTTATGTTGACTGTACGCAGGAAAGTCATCTACAGAGGTAAGTAACTAATATAAAAACACCTGAAACTATGAAGATGTTTCATTTGCCTCTATGTAAAGGTCTATATGTAACATTTTAGCACCAGTACAGTACAATTCCAATTAAGAGGTCAATTTAGCACTGCAGACTGTATGTATATGGTGATGTCTAGTTTAAACCGTCCCATGGAAGTACAAGAGTGTTTGGCAACATAAGGAGTGCTGACTTCAGACATAGAATTGTTCCCATACCAGGAGGTAAACTTGGGTCACTTGGATGTGACCCATCCCTTAAAGCTCCTGCTGACAGTTTCCAACTTAGTTCCCCCCTAGAGGTGTGAAGTACCCGATGTCAGAGTAAAATGTTTAGTTTGCAGGTTATGTTAATTACTCTTCCAGTTGAAAATGAGCCAGTTTTCAATTCCCTTACCCTTCTCCACTAAGTAAATTCTGAGGTTCACTCTAGTTTTTCCCACTAATTCAGTCACCCTCCCTCTTCACTGCCTTTGCCTTCTCCGTCAGCCGTCCACCATCCGCCACTGATGTTACTTGAGATCGCTTACTTCTTCTTCTGTGAATAAAGCTACGATCCTCTGTTTGCTGTGACTACCATAATCATTCCATGAACTACTCCTCTGACTCATGGCAGACAGAGACTGCATGGTGAAATCTCAGCTTGTAGGGAACCAATCTAAAGGTGGATGGTGTCATTTTTCCACAAAAATTACACTACGCAATTAACATTGGCTTATTATTGTAAGTTAAAGCAAAAAAAAAAGTCTGTGGCCACTTTAAGATTGTGTCTAATGACTTGAGCAATTTTTCCACATTTTCCAGCCACATCAAACAGAGTCATGAGGGCTAAACTGATGAATTGGATTGTAATTGGTGATAAAACGTTAAGTATATTGCACCTTTAGGTAATAATCTAACACTTTCACATTGGTAATTGATGGTATGTCTTGCTGTCTTTTTATATAACAACATTGTGGCATTCAACAGTGTGCCTGAATAATGAACACATGTTCTAAACACACACTCTCTCTTAAGCGATCCTGACAAAAATCCTCTTAATAAACACAGGAAGTGATGTCATTGTTAAACTGGAAAACAGTAAACTGGAATAACTGATCAAATAAAAGAGCCAGCTCAGAGAAAAGAGACCTTGCACAGAATTTCAGCCTCCACATTCTGGATATAATACTGCTCCACTGTGAGCTTTGTTGTTTACAACATTCACTTTGAGAAACCACTTCATTCCTTTTATTTGCATTTTTTTGTGCATGAACCCACAGAAACTTCAGACCATTCCGTTAAACCCTCAGGACTGCACACACCCACACACACAAATACAAACAAAGTTGCAGCAAACACAAATACTTTAGCAGCTGTATTTTTTGGGTGCAGAGGCGACAGAGGAGGAGGCTCAGGAAATGACTCCAGTGCTGTTGAACGGTTCTCCCAAGCTACCTCGTGTACCGATGCCCAGCGCTCTGGACCATGAGTCTTTTGACATCACACTCCACCGCAAAGACACGGAGGGCTTCGGCTTCGTCATCCTCACATCCAAGAGTAAACCGCCGTATGGAGGTGAGAGTCCAGTCTTTCAAAATGTTTAGACATTAAACAAATTAAGTCAAAGTTTTGCTAGACTACCATTTTGTTGGCTTTCTAGGTGTACTTTAAGGTTTTCATAGTAATCATTCCACCTTGGTCTCGATGCCTTATTTCTCTTAACTTCTGCCATCTCAGTTATTCCACACAAAATTGGCCGAATCATTGAGGGCAGTCCCACCGACCGCTGCGGCTTGCTGCACGTCGGAGATCGAATCTCGGCGGTCAACGGGCGCTCCATCATCGAGCTCTCTCACAACGACATCGTTCAGCTTATTAAGGATGCCGGCAGTGTTGTCACGCTCACTGTGGTTCCTGAGGATGGTGAGGGCCCACATCTACATTTATTGTATTTATTGTAGTAGTATGTTGGTTTCGATTCAGTTCCAGCAATATTTTAAAATTTATTACATTACTTTTTCAGTTAGGAGATCAAATTTAACACACAATCAATAGAAAAGTCTTCATTTTTTGGTTTCAGTGTTAAGACTTCATTCAAATTTGTTAAAGGGGACCCTTTTTGTATTTAATTGAATGAATGAAAGTACATTAACCGACATCTTTGTGTCACTGTGATGCTGGTTCACTTGGAAAGATTCCTACGTCAGATTGTAATGCATGTGATTTCAAAGGATGAGTTTTCTCCGGGTTGTTAAAGAGAATAATAGAATAAATGATAAAATAAAAACATTTTTTGGTAACGCTTCCTTTGAAGCCTGTCTCTGTAATGCGTTAGAACACATATATAACACATTATGAACATATATAACACATTATGAACACACTTATAATGAATTATGTGTGGTTGTGGTTATGGTTAGGGTCAACCATAACCTTGCTTATAACTATGATTACACAGCATTATAGGCGCATTCTAATGCATTATAATTATGTTCATAATACATTATAGATGGATGTTTTAAGTGAAGTGTTACAATTTTTTTTCTAGCTGAAATGGAATGTGAAATATGTTGTGCATGCATTTCCTATACTGTATGGGTATTTATGCACCGATTGCTGTGATTACGTTTGAATGTAGAGTACAAAGGCCCTCCATCTGGAGCCAGTTCAGCGAAACAGAGTCCAGCTCTTCAGCACAGAGCGATGGGTCAGAGGTCAGCGCTGCAGGATGAACGGTAAGAATCTGCTCTCACAACAAGGAAAGGCATAAAAGCAAAAACAAAGTTTCCTGTAACCAAAGAGACCTTTTGCATACCGGTAGATTTTAACTCTAGCTATACTGTCAGTACCCTAATTACCCACAGTGCCCCACTGCAAAGCTGCTGCTGGCTCAGTACCTTGAAGAGCTTAATTAAGATTTTCTAGCAAGTCAGTTTTTGAACTCCCACCATACAATATGTACCCTAAATGTACCAAGTAAGTACCAAAATATACCTTCACAAAACATGTCCCAGTAGGCAGTAGGAAGAAAATTACTCGGCTGCCTGTTTTATTTTTTATTTTTTAATTTTTTTAAATTTCCAACTTAGAACAGCCAACTCCTCCTTCACTGTTGGCACTCTGACTCCTTGCTCCCACCCCCACTTCTGGCCTGAGGAGAGTTCACACAGAAGTAGAAAAAAACTGTACCAAGAAGCTCCACTAAAATTCAAGAACAAATTAAATTTTAGCCTAGTTGTGTTGCTATTTATACAGTGATGTTGCTACCTGCCCTGATAAAGTCCTGTCAAAACAACACAAGTTTGTGTGTGAGAGAGAAAAATCTTTCTCAACAAAAACACCAGTGTGACCAACATTAAAGTTTCTAAGATACTAATGTTTACAATATAGAACATATGCAGTGTTGAAAGGTATCCAAATTAAAACCTTCAGGTGAGAAAAAGCAGGCCCCAATATTCAGTATTTATTAAGATTTTAAACATGGCGTTGTGTCTTTTTGTGTGCTTATTCTTTGTAGTATGTTTTTCTGAAGAAATATGTTTTGATTGCTTTAGTTATAACCTGGATGTGGAGGAGAAAAGAGAGGGAGGCAACTGGTCTGATCACAAAACTCTTCCATTGAGTGAGCAGGGAACACTGTGTGTGACAGGACCCAACCAGGTGAGAATAATCCTCTTATTCTTTGCGCTATGCATTGTCTTTGAGAACTTTTTTTATCTGAAGTGGGGCCTGACTGATACAGCATTTTGGGTCTGATGCCGATACCAATATTTGGGAGCAAGAAAATTCCGATTTTTGATATACTTAGGCCGATATTATATAAATATAATATCAGCTGAATGTGGTTATCAGATACTTGTCATAAAGACATGTAATGAAGGCAGGATATGTTACATTTAAATGAACTTTTTTCCCAACATCAGTGCACTGAACAGTAAATGCTTTTATTAGTTTTAAGAAAACAGACCGCCCTCTACTGGACAAACTACGTAATAACACTATTTTAAATCACTCATCTTAGCTGTTTTCTGACCTTAAAAAACTGTCAACTATTATACTATTATGTTATCTGCCTATAGCATAAATATCAGTATCAGCGCCTTTTGGAGAACATATGTGCCGATACCGATATATCTGCTATTGGCAGATAATATAATATTGGCAAATAGACGTGTCGATCAGGCCCTAATCCGAGGATTTAATCTGCTCAAGGCACTTTATTTAAGTTATCAACATATAAACTTCAGTCTAATGACTGTATGAAAAAATTATATATGTACAGCGTATATATAATAGTATATATTGTTATTTGTCCATATAGCCTACTGTGTACCTGTTTGTGTAAAAGCATTTGGTTTATGCATTTGTTTGTGTATGCATGCATTAATGTTGCCTCTTTCCTTGGTTTGGCTCCTCGTGTGAGTGTACTGATGACTGAGTGTTCTCTTTACGATGTGTAGGGTTGTCTGACAGTGGAGTTAGAACGGGGTCCAAGGGGCTTTGGCTTTAGTCTGCGAGGGGGAACGGAGTACAACATGGGCCTGTATATCCTGAGACTGGCTGAGGATGGACCTGCTCAGCTAGACGGAAGGATCCATGTAAGCACGTCTTTTATTATAATGTTAATAACTTTAATGTGTTTTTCCCATCTCCACTCTGCACTGGAGAGGATTTTTTTCTGTTAGTTATTGCTGAAATTAAGTAAGCAAAACTGAAGGTAAAGCTATTTTTTAATAATGTTTGTGTCTGTTTTAATTTGCAGATCTGGTTTGAAAATATTCCACAAAGACGTTGACCAGTGAAAGTTTAAGTTGTTCCTGTGATGATATGATAGTGATTTAAAATGTCCAAAGCACTTTTAGTGGCACCAAGAGGCTGCAGTATTTGGTAGAGCCCACAATATTACCTGTTGGATGGAGAGACCAACATTCTAGTTATTTTGCTGTTCTTAGAATCTTAGCAGTGGTGGGGCTAAAATTTACCCTCAGAATGGTGCTCGAAGAAAGGTCATGGGGCCGTTATTTATCTAAAGTCAGAATCCCAAAAGGTTAATGAACGTGCTTAGTGTATTTCATTAAAATTATTAGATGTCATTTGTGCACATTTGAGCTTAAGAAAAACAGAAAAGTCACTAAAATCATTGAGAGTCATTCAGTCTGAACAATTTTCACATTAAAAGTCATGAAGCAATGAGTAATGTTAAGCTTTATGGCTTTAAACCAAAGTTTTTGGACCAATGGACCTGACAGGGGGACAGACAGAGACTTGGCCATCCCCAGGTCCTCAGCTAGCAAGAGATATGCAACACATTATTAAACTGAATTTAATTCATTGCATTCTTGGGAAGCTCATTTGTTTAGGGTTTCACTTAATATTGTGAAATAGAGTTTGATGTGCTATAATAGAGACCATTATATTGCTCAGAGTCTAATTTTGCACATTTACCAGTTTATGAAGGAGAGAGATAAACAGAAAAAAAAAATCTGTTGCCCTGCATTGAATGCACCAGAGAGTAAACTAATGAATTGTGTTTCAACAACTGCCAGTTACAGCACTGAGAGTATAACACTGTAGATGCTTTCAGCCATGATGTTGTTTTTTTCATCTCTCTACACAGCAAATAAAAAGAGTTGGGAGACAGTATTTAAGTCTCTTTCTGTCTCTGTTTTCACATTCCATTAGATTTTGGTTTTCATCTGTTCTATTGATAGATTTTTACTTTATTTCTGACCTCCAGTATGAATGTCTATCTATGGTAAACAGATCTATCTATC
>JAPQLA010000012.1:6644051-6661468 GCA_029822935.1 Naso vlamingii | reverse complement strand
TGTTCTATTGATAGATTTTTACTTTATTTCTGACCTCCAGTATGAATGTCTATCTATGGTAAACAGATCTATCTATCCATCTATCTATCTATCTATCTATCTATCTATCTGTCTATCTATCTATCTATCTATCTATCTATCTATCTTATCCACCAATCTATTCATCCACCCATCCATCCATCCGTCCATCCATCTCTCTATCACATCAATCTACCACTCCTGCACTTTTTCAGTATGTAGAATAGTTTTCACAAATTACAGTTTCCCCATGGGGAAATAATCACAATATTATTTTCAGGATGATAGGAAAGAAGTCGCACTGTGGAAGCAGAACAGGAGCTCCTTACCGAATCAATCTTAGACTTGCCAGTCTGTGGTCTCTGGGCATGACTTTGCCTATCCATGGGTGGAAAGGAATGTCAACACTGATTAGATCCTAACACACCGACATGTTTACACACTTAATCCTGAGTTAGTTTGTCATCTCCAATAATAGATGGTACCTCCAGGGTATTACATGAGGCCTGAAATTTAGATTCTTTGATTATGCATGTTCGTGTGTAAGCATACCACTTCTTTCTGTATGTTCTGTCGAGGTGTGTATACATGCACAGTGGCGTATGCTGGGATGAGATTCGGTTGAATAATTGCATTCACTGTATTGCTGACAGGTTGGAGATGAGATAGTGGAGATTAACGGGGAGCCAGCACGTGGCATTTCCCACACACGAGCTATTGAACTGATCCAGGCTGGAGGAAACAAAGTGGTGCTGCTGCTGAGACCTGGAGCAGGCCTAGCTCAAGATGGCAGTAAGTACTGTGTACAAGCAATTTATTTCATTCCAACCAAATTTAATAATCTTTGCTTTGTAGGTGACTATGAAAGACATATATTCATTTCTTTCCTCTGAGAAATACTGTATTTTCATGTTTCCCTAAAAGAGTATCTTAAGAAATGCATTTGAATGAAATACAAAACTAGAGCTAGCAGTCTGTTAGCTTAGCTAATTCTTTTGTTATTGTCATTTTTCATTGATTTTGGCCTAGATGTGGTTTCGTGATGTGGTTCCATTATGTTTCAACAGCCAATAACTTCCATCTATAGTCATTTCCCAGCATCTGTTTGCCAAAAATGTAGGTTTTAATTGTAAAAATCTGAGTTGTCACTGTGTTTAGATTTCTCTTACTCAAGGCCAGTAGCATTTACAGTAACTTAGACTACTTGGGTGTAAAATTGAAAATTTTACCTCTCAAAAGAAACCAAGACCATGCATGCACTCCAAATGACTCAAGAGCAGCTTGCAGTTACCCTAGGGTTTGTCTTAATAGGCCTTTTTACCCTTATTTGGTCCAACTTTACAGGGATTGTTCCAAGGTTTTAACTTATTTGTTTAATCTCTAACCATCTCCTTCCTTTTGGCTCTTTTTCTCTTGCCCGTGATGCAGGTAGTACAGCTTCCTCTACTATGTGCTACTACACTGAGCACCAACACTAACATCTTCACTGCTTTTAGTGGCCTCTTCTCTTTTACCTTGGTAATTTTTCTCTCTCTCACATATCTATTCTCTATTAACCTCTCTTCTTTCCTTCACTGTCTAAATTTCAGCCTTTATGTGTGTAATATCTAATATTCATTTGTCAACGCAGTGTCTCCATGTAAACTGCATGCTTCTCTTACAGGTCAACATGATCAGAAAGTCATTTCACCCACAAGCTATTCCAGAGAGGTGTTTTTCTCTGACACATCACCCCTGTCCTCTCCATATCCCACTGGAGCTTCCATCTTCGTTTCCTCTCCCCTCTCCAGCAAACTGAAACATTCCCACAGCTGGAGCAACATATACCCACAAGGCCTCAAGTCCCGCAGCAGCGGTGGTTTAAGCTCAGTGGAGGAGGATGGTGAGTGGGCAGACAATGGGGTAGGAAGGCTCTCTCCCAAATCTCTTGAGCATATGAAGTTCTACAAGAGGACCAGGCCCACAAAGGACTCCAGAGAGCTAAGCAGCCCAAAGAAAACAGGGGAGACATTTCCTAAAGCCAAAGAGCAACCTCACACTCCCAAAAAGACTGAGAATCAGGCAAAGGAAGAAACAACAAGCAGGAACAGGGCATCTCAGACAAAAACACAATCCACAAGCCCAAGGAAGTCTCCTCAAGCTGGACAGCAAGTGGCCTCGACCACACAGCGTGTAGAGCACCAACAAGATTTTCAGAGGAGATTAAAAGACTCATCAAAAAATGTGAAAGTCGGGAACCCTGACGTCAGACGACACACACAGGTAAGAGAGATGGAAGGGAGAGGAGAAAGGACGAAGCCTGGACGTGAGCCAGAAAGTTTTAAAAGGCGGGTGGGGGGAGAGTCTCACCACCACCAGACACCTCCTCATACAGTAAGAGAGAGTGAGAAAGGTACAGGGAGAGACACAAGGCAGAGACATGTTAACGGGAAATTCACTGAAGACAAGAATTCAAGTAAAGAAACTATCAACAAAAGAGATTCACTGCTGTCTTTTAAAGATATTTGGAGTAGAAAAGGTTCTGTTTCGCCAAAAGAGGCAAAAGAAAGAGGTGACACATTTTCTCACTCTAAAGAAGTCAGCAGTAAGGAAGGCATTGTGTCCTCCATAAACAACATTCTAGGGACCCTGCAGAGCCCAAAGGGAACTCTTAGTCCCGGTCCTTGGAAAGTTCCCAGCTCAGCCAAAATCCTCTCCCAGGCAGAGGTCCTTCGTGACCCATTGTGATAGAATATTGAATTACCCAGACTTGAGCTGTGCCATGGAATATTTACCAGTACCCTCAGCGGATTGTTTTTCTCAGTTCTTCCATAAAACAGAGAAGTGCAACGTGGTGCAACTTTTATTACCTTTGGACCATGTCTGGATTTGTCTTTTGACAAGGTCTTCTTTGGGAGTCCTGTGACATCACATGTCATGTAGCAGCGCCCCCCTGCCTTGTCCGCTGCATCAGCATCTTCAATGTGGGACTTAAGCATGTGCGGCATGCTCGGGGCCTTGCCAGACGAGACATTTTAGAAATGTGAAAATGTGCCAATCCTGGGAGCCTCCTGTGGAACAACGACTACCAACAGCGCTTCACCCATTACAATGCAATGACCCATATGCAAAGAAAGGAGATAGGCCCTCGCCTCTCGCCTGTAGTATACACCACATGTGACTGTCATCTAGGGTTTAATTTTGCTCTCGGTCGCATCGAGGGACATTTTGACTTGTCTCTTTCTTAAAAGTTTGCTCAACTGCATGCAGTCGGCCCTTTTGTTTGTTTTACTGCACGTGTTCTGCACATCACAAAGGATGATCGCGTCTCTTGTTTATAATTCCTATTCTCAACACCAGGCAGATTTCTTATACAATCCAGCAAGCATTCACTTTACCAGGGACTCTAGACTGTTCTATGGTTATAGATATGACTTTCCTTCATACAAACACTATCATTAACAAGACCAGAAACTTGTGGTTTGAGAACTTGTTTACCATGTGTATGATAACCAACCTGTGTGTAATTTATTGAGGTAATAGATTGTTAGGTGTATATGTAGCTGTACCAAGCCATTCCACATTTTGATATAGACCTTAAAGATTTGTCCCATGTTCTTTGAGCTTTCACCATCCTTCCAATCTAATTCAGTGGTAGGAATGACCATGGATCTTGTAGTTCATGAAATGTATAGGTAGCGTGCAAACCGCTGTACCAAATGTTTGCAGTTGCTCAAAACGTGTCTCATTGTGAAATATAATACATATATATATTTGAATGTGTCATGTTTTGCAGATTCTAACTTTTAAATATCTATTGAATTCCATTGCACTGCATCTGCCCTTGTAGCATAACAGAATGAAAATGAGTTGTTTAATTTGTGATGTTGACTTGCTACTAATGCATTACCATTTTATAATTATTATTATTTTATGAAGCAATTTCCTTTCTTTTCTAAAAGATTCATTATTTAAGGCCAAAATGGCAATTTATATAATGCTGTGCAAGTTCTGAGTCATGCCCCTGATGGTTTTACCTTTGCCGAGTGAGGAAAAAAAAAAATGAGGCTTTTAAATTAATTTGTCAATCCTGCTGTGTAGTTATTTGCAAGGGGAGCTTGAAGGATACTAGAGCTTAGCGAGTTTTGTGTGTGTGCTGTGTTAGTGAAATATTGATCATGCTGCTGATGTAAGACAGGTATACAGAGATCGTACACATGCTTTACATACTTAAAGGGTAGTTGAGCAGATGGATTAAAGATAGACAGCAGGTTCAAAAAGTAGGGTTGGTAAACATTCGGAAAGGTCTAATTTCAACAACTAAAGAATTTTTAGGCTTCAGCTATAAAATTGGAGAAAAGGAAATATACTCAGCAAACCTGCTAATACAACTTATGTAATACATATTCAGATAAGCTCAGGGAACGCAGCATACTGTACAACCCTGATTCTAAAAAAGTTGGGACACTGTGTAAAACATTAAGAAAACGGGATGCAATTACTAGCAACCAATTGTTTTTATCGACAGGTTTTCATGAAGTGTGTTCTGAGCTCATGTAATGATTTTGCTAGCTTGTGAAAACCTTTCAAGAGGTTCTTTTATAATCAGTCATGGCATTATAAATTCTCACAATGAAACTAATTACCTGTGGAATGTTCCAAACAGGTCTTTTTGGAGCATTTCACATCTTTCCCAGTCTTTTGTTTCCCCTATCCCATATTGTCTGAAACATTTTGCTGCCTCAAATTCAGAGAAAACAAATATTCATGAAAATCAGCAAAATCGGTGAGACAAAAAATCAAATATATTGTCTTTGTACTATTTTCAGTTCGTCAGCTCTGTTTTGTTTATGTTTTTTGCGGCGTCCCAACTTTTTTGGTATTGGGGTTATTGTAGCAAACGTGTGATAAAGTCAGTATCAGTGGCAGTCAAATGGTGGTTAAGGTCTGTGATTGACTGTGAAACGAGCTAGTGATTGTAAGGGGGAGTTTTCAGGTTAAAATTACCAGATGGTGTGCTATGAGCCAGTCAGCGGTAGGTTTTTGTGCAATAGTTTGGTTGGTTGAATGAGTAAATCCAACCCTGAGTGTCAGGTAGAGGCAGTTCAGTCTGGTGAATCAGATAATGCCCTTTTTTATTGTATGTCCCCTGCACTATTGCACTCCTGTATGGTTTTATTTTGACCGTTTATTATCTCATCTCTATCATACTGTGGCCTTGCTTCGCTTCATTAGAAAACCAATCCTTGTGGTATCTTTTACAGTCTGTAGGAACAGTAGATGTAAATGTTTGTACATTGTACAGCACCTTTATAAATACTTGCTGAGTGCTCTTTCTGGGGGAAAAAATAGAGGTATATTAAATTGCTTCATTATTTTTTTATGTAAAAAAAAGAGAAAATATTTAAAAATGGATTGAAAAGGATAGACTATGACCTTGACATGGTTTTCCGTTCATGCACTGAAAAATAAAGTTTTACTGAAAACACCTTCTGGCCGTTTGTACTGAAAATAAAATACACATTATTACATAAATTGGGTCAAGTGTGTAGGATTCAGCTGGATCTACTAGCAAATACGGAATAAAATATTCCTGATTGAGGTTTACAATAGTTTAATATTACACTGATACAAGAATTTTTGTGTTTTTTGCTAGTTTAGAATGAGCAGGTCTGCTTCACATGGTTCCCTAAGCTGCACCACCAAGTTTCAACAGTAACCCAGAGTGGACAAACCAAACTGTCTCTACAGAAGGACTTTCACTTTATTTCATGTTTGCAGCAGCTACTGTCGGTTCTCGGTGAGACAAGTGTTATACAAATGGTTGCGGTCTGCAACCTTACCACTAGATGTTACTAAATCCTACACACTGGCCCTTTAAATTTAAACTGTGCTGCTCTATTTCTCAATATTACTTCATTCTACTGCCAACACAGTCAGAATTCACAAAAATAATCATTAAGGTGTCATATTTTGATGAATCTGTTTCACACACCAGTCCAACAATAGCTGCTGTCTATTCAGATGACAAAGCAGCATAAGCCACTGTTACTATGGCAGATTTCCAGTTGTCATGGTAGCTAACTGCTTCTCTCCTCAGAGCTCGGAGGGAGCTTGACTGCACAAAGTCGATGCTGTTTCAGTTACAAAAGAAAGCATCTCGTGGCACATATGCATTGCATCTATTAAATATCTGTATTTCAAAAATGGGCATGAATCATGGGGCTGTATTTGGAATGAGAACACAAATAAAACAATGACATTTCGCCTGCATGAAAGATATGGTTATTATATAAGCTATGAATCTCTACCATATATTTTACATATATACTGTATATTTTTACACATGAATGAATAAAAGTCAGGCCTACTGAATTAGAAATGCCTCAGGTGTAACTGCAAAAGCTGTTTGTTAAAGGCTTGACAGAACATTTTATGACACTGGCAGTTACTCTTGTGCAGGATTCGAGCGTTTGTAAATCAAAGTTAGATTTTCTGCAGGGAGCTTCCACAAATCAAGAGTGATGTAAGTTTACTCGAAATAATGAACCTTTTTCTTGAGTAGGGTTTTACTCTACATGTGTGAGAATCTTCTGTGGTGCTCCATCAAATCAAATTCATTCAATTAGCGATTCAAAGCTGAGATGTCCGTTGCCACCAAAAGCACCTGCAGCTGATCACTGACCAGCTCCATCAGGGCAGTTAAAGACATCGCAGATGTTGTCTGGAATGCTTAGTAAGCAAGTGGCCTTTGAGAGTCATGAGGGCCTATAGAGCAGGGGCCTATCTCCTGTTTCTGTAGTGTGAGGCAGCTTGATGTATGAATACACCCCCTGGACATGATGCTAGTACGTTGCAGGGACTTACCCCCAATGCTGAGTGCCAAGCAGGGAGGCATCAGGTGCTATTTTTATCGTCCCAATCTCGGAGTGGACACTACCCTCAAGGCTACCAAGCTCTATTATGGGAGAAGTTTATCTGTGAGTGACTGCTAAGATTCTGCACTTCCATTATGTCAGGGGCCGTGGGTTGGATGAGACCTGCTCAGTCATTCAGAACTTCAAACGGTCATCAAAGAGCTGCCTTGATGTCTATGGAATGACTGGTAATTGCATGTGGTGTAGTCATTGACCAAATTACTTAAAGGTGGCTGTTATGTTCTTGTTATGTTCTATTTGAGGCACAGGCATGAAATGATGTGTGAAACAGGAATGTTCTGACAGTTTCATAGTGGCGGTAATGCTGAGGTCACACTACACGACATCAGTCCGATAATAGCCCGACCGGGTAGACATAGGGCATCTGGTGGGCTCGGAAACGATCCATGAGCATCGGACGTGCCTATCAATCGTTTCATCTCACATAGTGTGTCATAATGGACAAATGATGCTGCATCTAGGACGTCTCACGACCTCCCGACAGAAAGACTAGCATGTTTGATTTTTTTTTGTTTACCTCCCACGACAGCTTGTCAGTAGTAGTAATCAGTGACGAGCACTCCCTTGCCAGTGACATCATGCACGTCGTGAACTGCAAACGATGACTGATCGGGGAGCCACATGTAGTCTGCCATGTCTCTTGGCCACAACACAGCAAGAATTTATGTCTGTGTAATCACCAATCTGACACACTGAACATTTTAGCGGACAAAAATATCTTGTAGTCTGACCGGCATAAAGCTGCTGCTGCTGTCTGTGACCTCCCTTTTTTTTTACTAACCATTTCGTACTATTTGTTTTTTACTCCAGGTAATTTGCAAAAATTTTATTTTTGAAATGTGGCTCTAATACAATTTGAAAATAAGATCAAATTGTATGTTCCAGTCTGTGCAGTTTTAAACTAAGAAGGTCAGAAGCAGTTGTTGACATCTAGAGCTGAGAATTATGGAAAGTTAAAATTTGAATCAGCCTTAAGTAAATGATTTCTCTTACTCAGATAATGACAGTTTGTCCGATGCCTTAAATTAGCCTTGTGAAAAACAGTTGTGTGTGTGTCTGTGTGTGTGTGTTTCTGAGCAGGATGCAGACTCTTATCTGGTCTGTACATTAATTAACTTGGTAAACGAACAGGATTTTGTATTCTTTTCTAATCTATTGACCACTCAGAGCACTTTAATTTGTATTCAGTCATTCTCTCTCTCTCTCTCACACACACCCACGTATTTACACATTAATGGCAAGGAATTCCAAACAAAATTAGAAACACACACACACAGTTGGCACAGCCCCATAAAACAACACAACATGACCCTTGTATTGTTATGTCTTGATTACTCTGTTTGCCAGATTTTAAAAGGGATGCAGTTCTTCTTTTACACCACTAGATGTCAACAACACACAGTGTTTAGTGTACATGGCAAAGAAGGGCCCCCTATTCCAAGGATCAGGTATTGTTGCCTGGGCTGAGGTTTGTGTGTCATGATATATTTATTCTTTATTTTTTATTTTTAGCAGTTTTAGTTTGCTTAATTATCACTATCACAAGCATGCATACCCTGAACCATTTGAGCTTTTATCTTGTGATCAGCAAAAAAGATCCCGCACACTGGTCTTTCTCTGTACATATCAAGGTTTTGGTCCCCCTGGACTTTTTCATCCACTTCACTTAGGAAGAGGTTTCCAAGGGGACCAAAACGTTAGTGTGATTAATAAACTAAGATGCAAAGCAAGAGCAGTGTGCAAGTTTTTTTTTTCTTCCTGAATACTGATGTATACCTTCCTACGCACTTGCATTGGAGAAATTTGCATGTGCAAATGTCTTTTTTCAATGAGATTTTTCTCATGAAAAATAGCAGCAAGAGATGAGCACTATGAATCATTTGAATGCTTTCAGCCCTGCAGTTTTCTGAAACGTGGATATGTCAGGAAAATTTCTCCAAAATAAAGTACTTGGTGTGGCAACGTATGTCATAGAAATATATATGTGTGAAGATATACAGTTTGTGTGGAGTAAAAAATTATGATTCTGCTCTCTTTATCCCTTTCTTGTTATTGTTGCGCATGAGAAAGGCAGGTGAACTTTGTACCAGTTGACATATATCAAAGTTTGGGTGGCAACCTCTCTACTCACTATCAGACATGATGAGAAGCAGATGCATTCTTCAGGCTGGTTGTGAGAAGGGAGACGTCCTAATCATTCACTGGGACAGGGTGTTTTAAGAGATAAGAAGCACCGGCCTTGCCACAGCTTTTGAAGGCTTTGAACATGAGGAGCTGCTCAGTAAAACAGCATTAGTTACCAGCTGATGAACATTCTTTTACACCTTAAAAGGATATGAGGTCACATTTTACAGGCTTTACATCAGGTTGAGTGTGCCGGGGCATTTTTTTTTCACGCCCAAACTAGCAAGATCCCAAACTTCCTGTGATGTGATAGTGCGTCACGAAAAATATCCCCCATCCAGGTGTTTACTGACTTGTTCAAAAACCACTTTAGAGAGCAAATACAGGCTACTGAACTTTAAAGCTCTTTGTTGCCAGGTTTCTATGTGTAGGTTTCTCAGGCAACTCAGGGTGGAGGAGGGAGACAGCCCATGTCAACAAACGTCTGTGGTGAAAATGGTTGGTGGAGTAGAGTCCTTGGAATTTACCCCAGACTGTGTGTGAGGCAATGAGGAACAACCCTCTTGTTGAAGAAAACTGTGGAATGTATCCATGACAATGACCCAAACCCCAGAGAGTGACTCAGGTTCTGTAGTGTAAACTACTATACAAAAACACTGTCACTGTTACCATTCACTCAGCCGTATCGTGAAATTTTATGACTTAATTAAAAACGGGTTAGAAAAGGAGTTCCCTTTTTGAGAACTCAGACAGGGAAATACCCCCCCCCCCCCCCTTTTTTTTCCAGGTCACACCCTTAATATTTCCACTATTTGCTGTTGCAACACTTTTTGGAGACATCTCTGGGCTGCAGGCTGGGAGTGCTGAGAACTGAGCTGCTCTGACCAGTGGACGGACAGGAGTGTGTGTTCATCCACAGACAAACACAAGAACACTCACATCTTTTCATGAAGGTGGTCAAATGTCATCAGTTGTACTGACTTTTCTTTGCTCACCTTGAAGCCGTCTGGTCTCCGTTGTTACATTACACACGAATGTGTCGAGAATTTGAGAGTAAAAGTTCCTCCTCTTCCTTCAAAATAAGACACTTGTTTGTAAAATAGATAGACGTCATTTAAGCTTTTTAAAATGTAAGCCCACTGAAGTACAGTTACTTCCAACAATTTAAGCGTTTTAAAATGTAAACCTACTGAAGTAGCCTACAGTTACTTCCAAAAATATGTACTTAAGTAAAAGTAAAATTACTCATTTTAAAAAATTCTCAAAAAGTACAAGTAAACAAAAAAGCTAGTCCGTTATTAATAATAATTAATAGTAATAGCAATAATTTGAGTAAATGCAGTTTGTTAGCCTACTTTTCACCCTGCTCATTTGTGCCCAAGTAAAAAAAACAAACAAACAAAAAACATAAATAGCAAAATAAGTAAATAAATAAATTTAATTAATTAATTAGTTAAATAAATGAATAAATAAATATGGAGAAATTTATGTACAGGGTACCCTAACCCTGGCAACTTTTGATGCAGGTGCCAGGTGAGCTTAAATGGGTCAGTGAATAAGAGCAAACACGCCTAAATATAGAAAATTTCATGTATACTTATGAAGGCCTAATTTATTCTGCAATTAGGCTAAGTAGCCTAAATGTGGATTGCTGCCGTGAAAATGTGACTGGTCGATAAGATTTGTTATAATATATTAGAGATGTACGTGAATATCTTTTGTCTGTAATTTTAGCACCTTTAGAAGGCGTTTAGAAGGTTAAAAACCAACATCACGTGCTTCTGTTGATAAAGATCCTGCTTTTATTGTGAAGGGAAAGCTTTTGTCACTTCCTGTTACTGTGGCTACAGTTAACTTGCTGCAGACAGCGCATGGGTAGCGGCGGTGCGTTCAGGGTTGGATCAGTGTTGACACAGCTGGCAGCGGAGCGAGTCGCGCCTGTACCGGACCGTCAGAACACAGAATGCGGATCCTCGCTCTCCTCCCGCATCCCGGCATGGACGCTTCACCGGGCACATGTGGACGGCCACGGGTCAAACCTCTGCTGCTGTTCTACCTCTTCATCGCGAAGGCAGCAGGTCAGTAATAATAGCAGCCTCACAGTCTGGTTAATGAGATAATATTTATCAACGAACCAAGTCACATGAGAGTCCCAGCAAAAAAATAGCCGGGCTGCATTTTCTGTCTGCTGCTCAGAAAAATAGCTTCTTGTGAGGTCAACTTATGCTGGAGAAAATCACACAGATTCTCCACTGGTGATTTAAAACTTTTAGAAAGAAATCAAGAAATCTACATCAGGATTAGTATAGGTATAATATAATGTATATCCTATTTTTTCCATGTAATTCTCAATTAAAGCGACAGAACAGTAGTCAGCAGCATAAAGTCAGTCAGTCCACTTCATTAGGCAGCCCACACTTGTTCAATCTAATGCAACAATTGTTCAGAATCAGAGTTGGATTTATTAAATGTTAAAGAATGATAAAGAATAATGGTCAGAAATATGCTGAACAAAAGACCTTTAAATATTAATTTACCAATGGCCTACACAATAAAGGTCTATGTACAAATAACTGTAGTCTACAAGTAGTACAAACATGTACCCAAAGTACCCAAAGAATGAATGCTTGGAGTGGTTTTATTATGTAGGACTACATTATGTTCTTTAATAGGCTCGTATACATATCTGTTACACTTTATTTAAATAGACTGCCTATAGATAGCTGAAAGAGTATTTGTAACATATCAACAGCATAACAGTTGTTTATAATATTGTTGTCATAAATGTTCATTGAATAGTAGGCTATACATTGTTGAACATTACTTGAACATTTTTGAAATGTTTTCTGAATTTTATTCTGAATTTTTCCAGAATGTTTAACAAAGATTAATGAAATTGTTATCTAATTAGGTTTAGGGTAAGAGTTATTGTTAGGGCTAGACGAAACAGTTGAGTTGTTGAATGTCAACTAATATGTTAAATTGTTACAAATACTCCACAGACTTACTGTTGGCTATCCAAATAAAATGTTACCGACATATGCGTTATGTACAGCCAGTGAGATATATATTGACAGAGACGGTGCGTGATGGTACATTTGGTGCCATGAAGGCGACTTTTCTGGTTCTTATAAAGTCTTTGTTTGAGCTGTTGTAGAGATGATAATTCGGTCATAGTAGTTATATTTGATGATGGTTATAGAGTTGGTGTTACTGCATTATATTTAAAGGTATTTATGCCCCACTTGTGTGTAATATTGGGAGAGACAAAAAATTCAAAGACACTTTCATTATAATGTAGGTTGAATGTAGACTATCAGACCGTAAATTTGCTGTTAAATACCACCACCTTCTCGACTCTGTAGGAACATTCCAGGACTACTTCTGTGAAATGAGCTGTCAAGTAGAGATAAATCTTTTCCATTGAAGTGCACCTCTCTGAATATCGTAGAAATATTACCGTCATTCTCTCAAAGATAAGACCGTGCCAGTGAGTGTGAGAACGCCAACTGAAACTGTGGAATGTATAAAACAACATGCCAACAATCCTTCTTCTTCTGGTAGAGAAGCCAATTTCAGGCACCACCTTCTAATAAGCCTCACTTAACAAGTTTTATAAGTCGTAACTATTGGCTTTATTATTTGTTTGTAAAAAATGCTTTTATTTGAGTTACAAATAGCAAAAGGCATTCTAGTTTTTTAGGTTATGGAGAAGCAGAGTGGGGTTTTCTGGAACGACATCAACTACCAGAGTGCATGGAGGACAGAAAACGTCCTGAAGAAGTAAAAAAGCTCCTGTAAAACTTGTAGTTTGCGTAACACCTCTATTTGACCGACATGTTTTGACTTGTTGCCTTCATCAGAGTCATTAGGAAACACATTACAAATATTATTTAAATAAGGTGTAAAAAAGAAGATCAATACTGACCTCATTTAAATAACAATTGGAATGTGTTTCCTAATGAACTTGATGAAGACCACATGCCAAGACACGCTGGTCAGATAACGTTGTTCTGCAAACTAGAATATGTGCTGGAGCCTTTTCACCTCTTCAACACTTTAGCAGGTTACGGAAAATTCTTTTGACCGATTAAATGACTTACTCAGACTAAAATCCAATAACTGATTTATACAGACAGTTCCCATGTAACTGTAGACTCAACAGATTTATTCATTCATTCATTCATTCTCATAACCCCTTAACCTTTGCAGGGTTGTGGGGGGGCTGGAGGCGATCCCAGCTGACATTGGGTGAGGGTGGGGTTAGGGTTAGGGTTAGGGGTACCCTGGACAAGTCACCAGTTCAGATTTAATGGCCCTTTATTAATGACTGATGAAGTCATTCATCCTAGAGTATTAATTAATGGACTTTTCGCATTTATAACAGAATTATTATCAATTAGAAAAATCTGGCCAGAAAAACTCAGCCAGAAGAGGCAGGAGGATAACTTTGATGCTTTATTGATGAAATACCTCACAGGAAGGCACAGGAACGCAGACAGGTGACAGACAGGCAAAAAACAGACACTCGGACATGAAAGTCACAAGAAAAGAAACCAACCGAGCAACTCAGACAAACTGACAAAGTGGGCTCATTAAATTTTAAGAGGACTGATGAGGAAGGAAGCAGGGACAGGTGGGTGGATGGTCAGGTCAGTCAGGTGGAGGGGAGAGGAAGGAAAGGGCATCGGGTGGATAGTTGGAAGACAGCAGGAAATGGTCTTGGTGAACGGGCAATGTGGCTGCAAGTATCAAGAATAAATAAAGACAGTATTTAAAAAGGAAAAACAGGACTTTCAAGTGTGTTCAGTTGAAGCTGAATTATCATCACCCGAGGTCAGACTACATGATATCAGCCCGATAACAGCCCGACCGGGGAGACGAAGGACATTGGGTAGGCTCGGAAACAATCCATGAGCATCGGGCGCAAAATTCGATCGTTTCACCTTGTGTCTAATAAACAATAACTGATGGAGCATCTAGGACGCCTCACGACCTCATGACAGAAAAAATAGCATGTTTGATTTTTTGTTTATCTCCCACGACAGCTTGTCAGAAGCAGTAGTAGTCAGTGGTGAGCGCCTCCTTGCCAGCGATGTCACACACGTCATGAACTGCAAACGATGACTGATCGGGGAGCAGCGTGTAGTCTGTCATGTCTCTCGGCCGCAACACAGCAAGAATTTATGTCTCCTCAATCACCTAATCTGACACAGTGAACATTTAACAGGCAAAAATATCTTGTAGTCTGACCTCGGTATGATTTTGAAACACAAAGATGTTGCTGTTGATGTTGCCTCTTTGTCTCTTGCCTCTCCAGCCGAGTGTCCGAGACCTGAGGGATGGGAAAATATCGTCTTAACCAACCAAGCTCTTCTAATAAACAAATTCCAAGATGATTCCCAGGTCACTGTGGAGTGTGCCAATGGATATGATAGAGAAAGTGGCTCTGGGACTGCAACCTGCATTGGGGGTACCTGGAGTGAACCAGACCTCATCTGCAAAAGTGAGTCCTTTCGGTTTTCATTAAAACTCCACTGACCCATTTATCATTTTGGGGTCATTGGTGTGATGAAGTCCAGCAACAATGTTTTACTCTCTGTTTTTTTATTTCAGAGAAAGACTGTGGTACCCCAAGACCTCAGCCGAATATGAGCTTTAATATCAGTGCTGGTACCCTGTTTGGTTCTGAAATAACAGTAATTTGTGATAAAGGGTGAGTGAAAATGGAAAAAGGTAATAAACCTTCCATGAAACTGATATCTGGTTGGATTACACCTGGAAACAAATTGCTGTGTCATAAATTTAGAGATGCAAGTGTGGACATGTAGCAGCTCCAGTGACCACACACAGAGGCCCTTAGTACTTCATCCTGTTGTAGGCATTTAAGTCATGTTACTGCACTTGTACTGCCAATATGTGTCTGCCAGACACTGCAGATGACAGATAGTCCTCAATGACTGTAGTCAAGGTAGATTCGTGAATGGAAAAGTCGCTAAAGGAAACAAAAGTTTCTTGGAAGACAAAACATCATAAAGCGTCATGGTTTCACTGATTAGAAACCTGGCTCTTGCCAACATTTGGAGGAATGGTGATACATAGTTCTTGACTGAACTCTGCAAGAATTTAGTTTGAAATTACCCTCCTGTTGCATTAGGAAATCATGGGTAGTAATAAATCCTCCTTAAATAAACAGTCTGCTTTACTTCCCTCCTTGTTTCAACAGTTACCAGCTCAGTGGATCAAGCTACAAGCACTGTTATGCCACAGGGTGGACTGGAAGAGCCAAGTGTAAAAGTAAATGCCTCTTCCTTTGTAATTACAACCATAAAAAAATAAAACAAGTGTTTGGTACATTCCTACAACAAACACTGTTTTCCTCCTCTTGCATGAGTTGTTTTTATATGGCTTCCATAGTCGTGGTTGTTTTTTTCTCTTTGTGAGGTTGCTGTTTTTCTCAGCAAGTAGCACAGTTTATATGACAACAACATCGCTCACGTTGTTTTTATTCCTAAATATTTTGTGATTTTCATTCCTCAGTTGTAACCTGCGATGTACCTGGTAAAGTGGCTAATGGCAGAAGCACATGGGATTCTCAGGAGGACCCAAAATATGGAGAAATCATACGTTACGTCTGTGATAGAGGATACACCCTAGTTGGGAAAGATAACATTGTGTGCATGGAAACTGGTGAATACAATTCTGAGCCTCCTGAATGCAGAGGTGAGCACACTGCATCCGTGTTTGACTTCTTACTAAGCGGCTTTCACTGATAAGAGGCAGGCCAAGGACAAATCCTAATTCATACTGTATCACGTATTTAAGTTTAGGTTATTATTAAGTTCAAGTTATAGTTATTTAAAGACGGCAAAGGCAGATTTGCATGTTTGAGCCCTCTGCCATTTTCAAACCATTAAATAAACTTGTAGATAGATTTCCAGTCTTTTGTACAGCACTAATTTCCATTCATTGCACTGCAAATTGCAACATGAAAATGAGCCTGCAGGCACTGACACTGACTAAGCAGTTATGTCTAGGTTGGTGTGTTCAAGAACATTTAGACAAATACATGAGAGTTGATAAGAATTTCTGCATCACCAGCTAAAGTACAGTGTCTGAAAATTAGACCAAGAACAACCTGCTAATGTGGGCTTAATGAAAACAATCCTACGAATTTTTAGGGCCAACCTTTTAGGGAATTTTCAGGCTAATACAGATTTTAGAGAGCAAAAAAATTCTGATATCCTATATATTCGGCCAATATTACACAGATATAATATCAGCTGAATGTGGTTCAAAAACTTACGACAAAGATATGTAATGGAGGCAGGATATCTTACATTTTAACAAACTTTATTCCAAACATCAGTGCACTGAACAGTAAACACTTCACTGATAAGTTATTAAATAACTGACCACCTTCTACTGGGCAAACTACATTATAGTATTAATTGAAATCACTTCTTTTTTTTTCGGCCTTAAAAAATTTAAATTTAAGGTTTTAATATCCGCACATATCGGAAAACATCAACGCCAATAATGATATATCAGCAATAGGCCAATATCAGCTGATAACATCGGCAAACCTAAATTTGATTATTTTCTGCAATTAAATACATTTCTGCTCAGCAGCTCACCATTGACTCTCAGAAGTCAGAGAGATGTGATTGTGAATGCTATGGCGAGAAAAGTCTGAAGCAAGTATTGAAAGATCTGCAAGTTTCACACTGTAGTAAATACAGTTTAAACAGTGGCGGCCTGGAAAGTATTTAAGTACATTAAAGTATTAAATTGCATGATTTGAAGTAAATGGGCCAAAACAGGCAAAATCACAGACTCGCTCTTGTTACAACTTTCCAATCTTTCCAGTAAGATTAGTAGTGTGTTTACATTGCACCTTGAAGAACCTAAATAAAGTGTTTATCTGTAACATGCTCTGTTTAATTACAGTTCAAATACTAGGCACACTGCTGGCGAGTGTATTGCCTGAACACGCACTCATCTTCCAGCTCTTTTATGAATCAGTGCTCCATACATTTCTCTCTTCACCTGTCATGTCTGTGCTCACTTCAAGCAGTTTGTTTACACTCATATTTACACTCATGCTCTCATTAACAGCTTAACAATCAACTGTCTTAAGAGTAAACTACCTTCAAAGACTTTGTCATTGGTCGAAGTTCACCTCATATAACACTGAGGGCCGGATCTACTAAGATCCCAATCTGCGTGTACTAATTTGCGTGCGCACTCCAGAATTTTGCGTGTGGGGTTGAACCGCAGCTTGCGGGTGATTTACTAAGAGTGACTGTGTGAATGACAACAGGTGCAAACGTGTTGGAGACACGCCTATTTAAATGA